>CM057723.1:4146267-4471267 GCA_030064385.1 Melaleuca quinquenervia
TCATTTTCAAACGATGAGCCATGCCAGTATCCAAGTTCCATATTGGGAACAGCATATGAAGTTGATGGCGTGAGCAATTGCTTCGCCTTTGTTCTCTTCGAGTATTCTATGGATTCGATCTTTTCGTTTACAATGTAAGACGAGCATCCTGAGGAAATAATGATTAAATGCATCGTGTGCAATTAGGGTTTGCAAGGGAACCTGGAGATGGAGGGAAAATGAGAGATGGGGAGATAAAAATAATAATAATAATGGAGAACAAAATCGAATTTTCTGGGACAGAAAAATTTAGAGTTTTATTCAACATTCTCCTCCCATCTCTTAATTTCACGTCTCCTCACGTTTCCAAACAAAACCAAAATTCCAATATGCATTGTAATCCTTAAACTTTTAATTTGTTCAATATGATCTCTAAACTTTTTGTACATATTTAAACTTGTCATGAACTGGAATGTGATCTTTTATATGAAAGTGTTAAATGTGGTCATTTTATTAATTTAAGTTCAAGAACCAATTAAATACTTTTATATAGTTGGGAGACTAATTTGAGCATATATATATATATAAGCGTGAAAAAGATAACACTAAGAAAAAGAGTCAGCACGTGCCTTGGAAGCCAAAGCGTGAAAAAGAGTTAAGCGCATCATTCCAGAAAAGGCGGAGACAGACACCAAGAAGAACACTAAACTTTAGTCTATTTAAAAAGAAGAAATAATTACATAAGAAATGTTAAATGTTACAGTAAAAGCATAATTGAATCCTAAGGCTTTGGAAAAAAATAATCAAGTTCTAAAACTTATTAAAGTTGTGCAATCAAATCATCCCGTTAACAATTAGTTTGTCTAAGAGAAATGTTGATATACCATTTTTTAGATCATTTACTCTATTAAACATAAATTATTATAATTGTTGTTGCCGTCGTCGTCTAAGCGAGCTTTGTTGGGCCTCCCCTGTGTTTGGCAAGTTGGCCACCCTTGTTTTGGAGAGCCCGAGTCTATAATGGATGAGTTAGATTGGATTACAATTAGACGATATATTCAAGCCACCTTGTAAGAATGTCGATTTGAGTCTCTTTATGGACAATATTTCTAAACCTCTTTTCCCCTGAGGCCGGCCCCTCGATAGGTAGGTCGCGACACATTGCAGTCCAAGCTCAAAAAGAATCCAGGAATTCAAGCAGCAGCTAGATCTCATGGAATTCCCATTTATATAAAAAAGGTATCGTCTGCAATTTTTTTATTTGACAGGAATTCTTCACAATTCAATTCTAATCACAGAATTTCGTTTTTCTTCCTACCAGACAAGTTCACTGGTTCAAATAACAAACGTTGTGAGGGCATTATTGAGTAATCGTTTGGTCCAGAGGATACTGAGGTCAAGGATACATCCAAGTTGTCCGAGAAAACTGACGCCTAGAGGTGACTATTTGTTCTCATTTCATTCATGTTTAAACAATTTTAACTAGAAGAGCATAAAATAAAATTTGGGATCGACATTATGATGTCAAACCTGTTGATGGACCTGCACGCTCTTGAGGAAGTATGTTATTCTTAAGAATCTACACCATATTTATGCTAATAATATGCTTCATTTCTTAAGGGCGTGTAGATCCATTATTATATACTGCATCATTGTAATTTCTGAGCTGCGGGAAACGGGACATTAATTGGGTATATAGGTTCCGGAACTCTGAAGTTGGCCTGGCTGAGGACAACCTCCAATTAAATGAAAGAGCAAAGAAAAACAGAAAACATTTCCTCCAAAAATTACAGGAGCTTCCATGCTTGGAGGGCAGTTCTTCTTTTATTATCAGGCATTCAAGAACAAATACAGAGTGCACGCACTATTGCACGAGGCATGGAATGAAATTGCATTTGTTAATCTTTTGGTCATTGTTGGGGCTTAGGAAGTTGTAGAATGGTGCATGAATAATCATTTTTATTCTCTTCATGGATTGCTGTTCCAGGAGGCAAGAGTGGCTATTGAACAGGTTGGCATTCCAAAAGGAGAACCTGTGGAGTTACTTCCAAGGTCATCTTCCATAATGTCTCTTCAGATGGACCTCGTGAGAAAATTCCAACTATGATCGGAAAGAGTAGGTAAAGAGCCGGATATACGTCTACGTATCCTTCCATATGACGGTGGAAGCTACCAAGACATAGCTCCTACAGACAACAAGGTAGTTGATGGGTTTGATGACTTTGGGAGCACCAATGGCTCCACTTACAACATCAGCAGATTACCGCTTCGACCCGATTAGACAGAATGCCAGATTAATAAGTAGACAGTTGCGTCAAATGGTTACAAGCTCTTTTTGCTAACCGAATGTCATGTAGCATTGCTTACCTTATCAAGTTAACCCATTAGATTTTGCGTCAAATGAATCATAACTAAGTTGACAAATCTTTAAAGTTTTTAGAACTCAACTAGCACAATTGAAAGGCTCATGACTAAATTTATCAACTATCAACAAATTTAAGACTAAATTGACATGAAAGTAATAGATTTAAAACTTTTTATAAAATTTCCCAAAAAAAAAGCCTAGTAGGCAGCTTAACCTAACATGGACATCAGTTGTCACTACTATAGATCCATGGTTTGTCATAAGAGTAGATTCCTTGATTTTCCTTCGAGAAGGATGAAAAACTTTAATGAAGGGTGCACAAGCAAAGTATAAAGATTTTGAAATGTCAAAGGTACGCATGAATAACTCAAAATCTTTAAAACGATAAAAGGGATCAAATAAAGTTGAGGGGATCGCTTCGTGCATGCAATGTGATACATTCGAATTATAAGCATGTGCCCTCTTTGGGGCCACCTCAGGTTTGTTGCCCTCTTCAACCCCCGTCAACGTCATCATCCTCCCTCCCACTCCTCTTTCAATTTTTTTAGTAGAGTAAATGACACAAATAATCTATGAACTTTGATCTGATTTTCCTTTGATAAAGATGAAAAACTTCAATGAAGGGTTTATCGTGCATGACAAACAAAGGATAAAGATTTCGAAACGTCAAACGTATGCATGAATAATTCAAAATCTTTAAAACGACAGAAGGAATCAAATAAAGTTGAGGGGATCACTTCATGCATGCAATGATATACATTCGAATCATAAACACGTGTCCTCTTTGGGGCCACCCTTAGGTTCCTTGCCCTCTTCAACCCCCATCAACATCATCATCCTCCCTCCCACTCCTCTTTCATTTCATTTTGGATGGGCAAATGACATAAATAATGTATAAATTTTGACCTAATTTACAAAGTAACCCCTAAAATTTAAATTCATTTAATGTGACCTTTGAATATTTTGGATAGCGTAAATGGTACAAACAATCTTTAAACTTTGACTAAATGTGTAACATGGTCAATGAATATGTTTAATGTTGTTTATCAACTTAGCTTAATGTGTATTATTTCTTAACTTCTAACTTTCTAATGTAGTCAATGAACATGTTCAATTTAGTCCCTGATTATGAAAACAATTAGTGTTATCCCTGAACTTGAATTAATGAAAAGACAATATTAAACATTTTCATATAACTCAATGACTAAATTAAATATGTAAAAAAATTAACTATATACTAAAAATCTAAAGATCATATTAAATAAATTAAAAGATTAATTGCACATAGGATTAAAATTTAGAAACCACATCCAACAAGTTTAAAGTGTGGGAACCATATAGACATTATATGAAAGTTCAAGAACCAAAGGTCTAGGCCTAAACTGGTCAAATTAAAATGTCTAGGACTGAATTTACACAAATATAATAAGGTTATGATTTTTTTAGCAATATTTTCCAAGAAAAAACCTAACAGACAGCTTGACCTTGCTTGGACATTTTATCATTGCTATAGATTCATGGCTCATCACGAGTGTTGAAAAGTTTAGACTACTCGATTTCCTTTGCTAAGAACGTACAACTTTAAAGAAATGTTTGTCATGAATGATAAAGATATGATATGGATTTTGAAATCTCAAACGTATGCATGAGTGAATACGATGAAAGGAATTAAAATACAACTGAGGTGATTGCTTCGTGCATGTAATGTGATAATTTTTAAATGTTGAATTTTAAAGCCATGGTTTGTTTAAATTCAAATGTTGAGGTCTCTATGCCCAAACGTAGAGTTTCGGTTCCGAGTATCAATATTTAATCATATTTTCAAAAATGCTTTCTGACTTTTTTAAAAGAGGAAATCACTTTTTTTAAATTTAAACTTTGATAGGAAAATATTTTCCACTAGTTAGAAAAATATTTTTGATTGACGCGTTATCTAAACAAACCAAAGTCTAGAAAATGAGGAAAATGTTATTTTGCAAAACGCTTATCGCAAAACTAACGCACCATTTGTTTGACCAAATAAATCTTATCTTAAACTTACACTTTGGCAACTGCGCCGTTCTGCTTTTAGAAAGAAAAAAGAAAGAAAGAAAGAAAGAATTTTTCTTCGGTACTAGTAGAGTTCTTCAAGACACGGCAAGAATCAATGGTAAGAGTTGTTGGGAAAGTTGCCAAAAAATTTCTAAACATTTATCACTTATATCAATTCAATCCTTAACTTTTTTTAAGCCGATTCAGTTCTAAACCTTTTTTATATTTGTCATTTAATTCCTTTCGATGGATTTTGACTGAAAAATGCATACGTGACAACGCCGGAGCTCGCCAGCGACGACAGAGCAACGAGACAGAGCAACGACGTGTCCAAAATAAGGTTTTACTTTTTTTTTTCTCTTTTCTATGCGCCGGGTGATGGGTGATGGCAGCGGGGGTTGGGGAAGCCGCCGCCACCAAGGGCCGACCGAGGCTGCCCTCTCCCTATCGGGCCGACAGGGGTCGGGTGAGTCTGGCCCTGCTCCTGCCCAGATCTGGGCGAGGGCAGCCTAGCCCCACTCTCGTCGTCGACAGGCGAGGGCAGCAGAGGTCTCCCCAACCCTCGCCGCCCTCGCCCGTCGCCGGCGAGGGCTTCGCCGCCCTTTGGAACGGCCGAAGCAAAAGAAAAGAGGAGAAAAAAATTTGTCGCCACATGGTGACTCGTCATCGCCACGTCGTTACCAGCGAGCTCCGGTTGTCGCCACGTAGGAATTTTTCGGCCAAATCCACTAGAATGACTTAGATGACAAATGTGGAAAAGATTTAGGACTGAATCGGCATAAGATAAATATTTAAGACTTTTTTGGCAATTTTTCCAAGGTGACTTTATTTCCCTTAACTTATTTCTATTTTAATGAAACTATCATGGAACTATCAACTTCTTGAATAGTTTGCAAATAGTCGAATTTCTTAAACCAACTATTATCCTCGTGAGTTTATCCCATTATTATCATTATTAACTCTTATTTGAGCAACTTATTGACTGTTTTCCTAATTAATAACTTAATAAAAAGTTTGATAAATTAGAATAAAAAAAAATACCAGCAACTAATTCCAATAAAAGTTGGTAAAATTGGATTGGTTGGTAGCTTAACAGAGATAAATTGATAAGTTACTGAAATAAAAGTTAGTAATTTTCAAGTTGGTCAATCTAAGATGGATTATAAAAAAGATGGGAAATAACAGGAGAATTTGTAATTAGAAAAAAATTGATAAGTAATTCAAATAAGAGTTAGTAACCCAAAATTAGTTGGTAATTCAATCGAAGAAAATTTGGTTACTCTAATTAAGATTGGTAATTTCTAAAATGAGTTGGTATATTGAGGCGTTGCTAAAAAAGGCTGAAAGACAAATTGGAAAATTAAAAAAACAAACAAATATAAACATCACTTAGTAGAGCAAATTAGAGTCAGTAATAAAAAATTATATGGTAATTTAATGGAAAAAAGTTTCGCGAAGAATACAACAAGTTTCATAATTTCCATATGTATTCACGTCGGTGACATAACTTTTTTTTAATCATTTGAGTGTTACTTTTAGGAATGTGGATCACTTCAATGCCGACATGTCTTGCTGGAAAATCTGACATGAGATTAATTTAATATACAACATCTGACACGGCTTGCCGGCAAAATGGAATTAGCAAGGTTGTGTGTAAAACGATGTCATTTTCCATATGTTTGCCTTAATTAACGAACTAGGGCAAAATTAGATAATGTTCTCCATACCCTGACTCCCAGAGAATGGGGGCGAAGGCCAAGAAAGCAATGAAGAAGTCCTTGAAGACCACGTCCCACGCGGTTGGCGCTTTCGAATAATAAGGACGATGATGTCGATTTCGTGTTATGCCAACTTTGAAAATAATTTCTTCTCCTTTTTTTCTCTTGTGCGTGCATGCGTCGTGAGTACAAGCACAAAATGGATCCTTTTCGCGATGAAGCCATTGGAAGGTGGTTCCGGGCATACACTTCCGGAGAAGAAACCTCTTCCAGACTTCTTGGAATATCAAGAGCTGTTCCAGAACGAAGATCACCGACATGAGATCAATTGCAGCCAGAAAGATGGAAGAAGCAGCTAGGGCCGCAAAGGCGGTCGCACTTGCTGAGATAAATTCCCCCTTCCACAATTAGGAATTCAATTTCAGGTCAATTTGGGTGGAAAACTGGGTCAAAGCAACTGTCGTTTTGGGAAGATGGTTCATATTGGATTGATATTTCCTTTTAAAATGTCACATCTGAATCAAAATTTAGTATGAAAAACCAAATGAGGAGTCGGAATAGACGCTTAAACATTCGATTTTTCACTGATACAACATTCCAATAATATTTAAAAAAAAAGTCACAGCACTAGGACGAATACCGTACAAAAGTTATGACGCTTATATCAATTTCTCAAGGGAAATATAGGAGTAATGCCAATTTAGGTTGGTAATATGATAGAATATTAAAATATTTGAAGCTTTACAAGTTATGAAAATAAAATTTGGTAATTTGTAAAAAAAATCATAAAAGTATTGGTAAGTTATCAAAAATTACTCGAAATGGTTGTGGGTCACTTCTTTACCCATAATTATTTGACATCGACTGATACAAATTAAAATTAACAATTGCAGAAAAGATCCTCCATTTTTAGGCATTGGAACATATAAATCTTCCGTAAACATATCAATTTATTGACTTACAACATGTAATCTATAAATACAACCTCTGGCGGATGATGAGGAACGCATATAGGTTAAATTCGCACTAGTTTGGTTGTTATTTTTTTATAGATATTTCATTTGACACACTCTCCTCTTTCCTTTATAAAAAACATTATTGGTGGATGAAGTCAGCTAGTATGAAAATTAAATTCTCAGTAGTTAAGATTTTTTGTTTTTTCCTTCTTCTTTTTAAGTAACGTGATGAGGGTGTGTCCACCCCCCCCCCTCTCTCTCTCTCTCTCTCTCTCTCTCTATATATATATATATATATATATATATAAACACCAAAAACTCGACTATTTATCTAATGTCTTAAAAACTCGGACAGGTCTCTTGAGGAAGTAAAGTTCCACCTTGATTCCACCTGCAATTTCTCTGTTTCTTTTGGGCTTCTATTCAATCCACAATGGGTCGAGGCGATAATGACAACCCTCAGCCTCAACAGGTGGTCATCCGTATCAAGGACTTCCTCGAGCGATGGATCGATTCCGGTCCGAAGAATTCGTGGACCATCGACAAAGTCCCCGGCAACTGGCGTGAAGTTTACAATAAAGCATTCGCTCCCGACATGATAAGCATCGGTCCCTTCGGAAGTCCCTCCGGTGTTCCTCGACTGGGGGTAATGGAACAGCACAAGAAGCGGTTTCTAAATCGCCTTCTGGGACGGAACTTGGAACGGTCGAGAAGCGAGGGGGAGTCCAATGACCATGAACGTCGTTTCTATGACCTTGTGGAGGCCATGCGGATATTGGTGCAGGATACGAGGGCCTGTTATTCGAAGACTTTGGAGGAATCGCACGGGGGCGCCAACAGTGACGACAATATTATAATGACTATGGTCGTCGATGGTTGCTTTGTGGTCGAACTATTGCGCCTTTACTATCTCCAGGTAAAGTGACATTCAAATATTTTATAATGTCCTTCGTTTATCAGTGTTAACTTTTTCGGGTGAATTAATTGCGGTCTATCCACAACTGCTGATCTACCCTTCAAATGGACCGATCCAAAAAAAATATTCCATTAGAAGCTCACAATGCATGCTGGATTAGGCGTCGATCACCTTCTGTTAGCCTAAGCTTAAATGACTGAATATTTTTGCTTGCAGTCCACTGGGGTTGCAAATGAGGACGATCCGATTTTCACCGACCCCCGGATTCTAACAATCCTTCGACGCGACCTTCTGTTGCTTGAGAACCAACTGCCTTTGTTCGTTCTCGAGAAACTGTACGAGCTGATCAACAAGATGAACAACACCGACCCTCAAGAGCCTCCGCTGGGAGTGCTCGCGGTCACCTTCTTCGACCCACTGTTACAACAACTCAATGCTGTCTCCAATTCAGAAATACCCGAGGCTCTTCATCTGCTCGACCTTATCCGCTCTACCTCCCTCCAATCAATGAGCAACAAAGTCCACGAGAAGAGAAATGATCGAGTCAAGTCGTCGTTGCATCCCAATGACAGCGTCAACGGCGTCGTCCTACACTTTGCATCGGAGATCCAAGAGGCAGGCGTGCAATTCAAGAAGCGGAAGGGCTGCGACTTGCTGGACATCAAGTTCCGTCACCGCACTCTATGGGTCCCTCCATTGTCCCTCAACTACAACACTATCTGTCTCCTTATGAATTTCGTTGCCTACGAACTGAGCGTCAACCCCCCCGAGCCCTTCTTCACGAATTACTTCATGTTCTGGAACAGTTTGGTCAATAGCCCAAGGGACCTTCAGATTCTCCACAAGCACGGGATCATCAATAACTTGGGAATCGAGGAGGAAGTGGCAAAACTGTTGACGAGGTCTAGAGAGGTCATTTACGGTCTTGATCCGGGCTACTTGTATGACGAAATCAAGGAAGTGAATAATTATTGCGAGCGGTACCGCGAAAGCAAGTATCATGTTTGGTGGAGAAGTCTCATCCGCGAACGCTTCAGCAGTCCGTGGACATGCCTCTCTCTCTTTGCTGCTGTCATCCTCTTGCTGCTTACCATCCTCCAGACGTTTTACACCGTGTACCCTTACTATCGGCGGCATTAAACTTCGTGCCTCTCATTCTGTATCACAACATGTGTCATCGGCTATGGATTTTTAGCATTTGATGTCCCGTTGCAAAGAGCGTTTACTTGATGGAAATTGTACTGTCGCTACATTTCAAAATTTCAGATTGTTACTATTGTTGGGATGTTGAATTCAATTTAGAACCTACTGGATCTATTGACCGAGACATGTAATGCCCGTGCAACGTATTATGCTAGGAACGGGTATTAAACGCTATTGTGGTACACAATTTGGTTCGATGGCATGGAAGATATGCATTTGGGATTCTCTAAGCAGTGGTTAGCACACCGAAAGCATATTGTATGCATTTAGCAGAAGCTTTGGAAGAATTGCTACAAGCTCAGCACTCCTTGTTTTTAGGGAAAAGCAGATCGGACTTTGAGATCGATAACATATCTGCTCAGTCCATAGTAGAAACTGATAAACATGTTTTTGAGCTTCACATTTAATGATAACTATATAGATTTTAAGGCTATGCTTCCTCATAATGCAGTCATCTCATAATGCAGGGGCCACCCATCAGTATCATCTTTTAGAGAACCAATTTCTCTTATCTGGAAGCTATGCAGTCTTTACAAATGCAAGAAGGAGCTTGTCATTGATGAATGCCATATGAGTTTCACTTGATAGCATTTGATGCTGTAGCTGGATTTCAGCATTCTTAGGAGTCTATTGCAGCTGTAAGTGTCTAAGGGAAGGCAACATGAAGCCCTTGCTCTTCAAATTCAATTCTAAAGTGAAGAGAAAGGAATTTTGTCCCCCCCTCCCCCCTTTTACCCTCATTTCTAGGGGCCTCGTCCTCATCCTGTTCATATGCCAATAAAGAACTACACCTATAGTTGATCAGGTCGATCCAATAGCTTCCAAAACAGCACCAAAGCGAACAAGAAAAAGAAAGCGTAGGAAGGAACAATGCATAGAGAAGATTTCACTACAGAGCTTTCATGGATTCTCCTCAAGTAACCCGTGACCTCTATTTGGTTGCAAAAGGCACTTACTTGACAGATAAAAAAATAAAAATAATCCGCATGATATATATCAGAACCGAGGACACTCTTTTTAGATGGCTTGAGAGAAAAATCTTGACCAATAACTGCAGGCTAAAATTGCATGACAAGAACCGACCTCTAAAAACAGAAAATATTCGCAGGGGAAACACAAAGGAGTGAGATCCTGTTTCACCTTCCTGCGCTGTGAGCGGGCTCAGACCAAATATACAGTGCAGATTTCCGCACGGTGCTATCTGCAAAGGCTTTTTGTTTCTTGGACACCTCGCTTGCCTGTTTATGGCCGGCATTATCGCTCTTCTCATACTTATCCCTATAAACACAGAGCCTGTAACTCTCCTATTGCATTAACAGCTCCTGGCCTGCGGGCAAAAGCTTTGAAAAGGCAGCCCAAGGTGGTACCAAGAATCAAGTTCTCAGTACATACCTCCCTAACAGGGATGCAAACAAGCATGACATGAGGAACCTTTTTCCTTACCCATCTAGGCCTTCCTCATCAGGCACTGTTTCATCTTTAATTTCCAGCAAGCCGTTTCTTCTTCTAGCTAAAGTGTGAGATATCTAGAAGTATCAAAATAATCGTAATCAAAGAACGTCTAGACACTCATTCTAGACGTTTTTTCTAGAATGATACTCATTCTGTTTCTAAGAATGAGTTCTGTCGAGAATGAGTTTTTTCTATTTCTGGTTCAGAATGAGTTTCTAACGAAAAAAACGCGTTTGATATGGACATACAATTTCTGTTTCAGAAAGAGAAAGCCGTTTGATATGACCAAAAAATTTCTATTTCTGATTCTGTTTCATTTTTTAAAATATATTATTTGGGATATTGGAAGATGTTCATATTAATAAAAATAAGGAAATTTGATATTTTTTTTGCACAATTTATTGTAATTTAATCTAAAATTGAAAAATCACTTTAATTGCATTAAACATTTGTAATAAGGCCTCCTTAGCCGGCTTTGCTCCAATAAGGCCGGCTTAGCCGTCCTATGAGCACTAGCGCCACACTAATCAGTCCAGCGAACCATGACGGGGAATAGGTTGCAGGGCCGTCAAATGAGTGGGTCGGACCGGATTTAGATCGGATAGAAATTGGTCCGGCCTAAAATTGATCTGCTCGATCCGTTTTGACTTACCGATTCATTAGAACACTATCGTATTTAGTCCAACCAATTGAAATCGTATCCATGTAGTTAATCCGCATTAAACTCTTCACGTGCATGGGTTACGTGTATAACATTTGCTATTTTGATTATAAGATGCCAGGGAATTGGATTTTAATATTGCATAGGATTTTCAATTTTGTGTACCGTTTTATAATGAAGAACAGGAGGAAATTAGTACCTGTTAGTGAATTTATAAAATTATAGCAATGAATCGCGTAGAAGAATTCAAGTTTTAATTGAATGGAATGTGAGATATTAAAAAATATGATTTATGCTAACCATGAATTGCAACCAAATAAAAATTGGTAACAAAATTAAATGAAAGTTAGTAACTTGAAACTAGTCAGCAAGGAGAAGGTCAATCAGATTTGATTTCCTCCTCTTCAGTGCTCTACGTGTCGATCAATTGAAGCGGGATCCGCTCCAGCTCTCCGCCGTCGCCCCCTCGTGAATCCCTGCCTTCAACAGCGAGGGGTTCCTGCAGGTCAAGTCCCCAGACAGGGTAGTTCTTCCTTGGCATCATGAAGTCACCCTCCAGGAGCTTCAGGCTAGGGCAGTAGTCAGCAGTCCCATCTCCCAGATAGATGAAACTCTTCTTCTTGCCCTCGCTAAAACGGAGGCTTGCATTCTTTGAATCACCAATTCCTGGAAGACACCCATCTGTAGTAATCATGATGGACCCTAAAAGATTCAATTTTTTTCATAGATGTGGAGATGATGGGATGAAGATTGAAGTGGTGGTCAGGAAAGAAGACACCGAAAACAACCGTGGACGGATTAGTCATGTCCATCCCGTGTGAGATTTCATCGCATGCGTTGAAATTTCAAGAAGCTTCTCTATGGGAAAAACCAAATGTATATCTTCCGTTACCTTGCACATGTTTGGAGGGCAGAGACCACATCCATGAGAAGAGGACTTGGAAGTCATGAAAAGGCAAAATCTTGAGCCTCCCTTCTTCATCGACAAAGCTGGGGTGTGTGTTGATCTCGGAGAAGCACTCCCGTATGCCCAGATGCTTCAGGATTGTCTCGATGTAGCAGAGATTGGCATCACTTACAATCTGCAACTCCCGCCTGAGAAATCCTACCCTGAAAAAGATTAACCCCGCTCGATATCTTCGTTGCAAAACAAAGCACCGAGCAGAGAGATAAAATTGCTTCATTTCGATTTACCACAGAGCATGAGTTGTTTTGATGGCGGGAACGATCGTGGATGCATCGTAGCTCTTTTCAGAACATCTGCAATTTCTTCGATTGTTCTTCCTCTCGAATGAAGCTCTCCCATCATCTTGTCCTGCAAGAGTTTTTCATTTCATTTGGGTCGTGTTGAACAGAAGCATTGGCCTCTGAGGGCCTGCATGACGGGCAGATCTGCGCGGCTGTGGGCGTCTGGGGGCAGATCTGGGCGCGGCTGTGGGCGGCTGGGGGCGAACTGGGCGCGGCTGGGGCAAGCTGGTGGCTGGGGCGAGCTGGTGGCTGGGGCGGGGCGAGCTGGAGGAGGCGGCGGAGGCGAGCTGGAGGCGGCGGCGGCGGCGGCGGCGAGCTGGAGGCGGCGGCGGCGGAGGCGAGCTGCAGGCGGCGGCGCAGGGGAGCTGGAGGCGGCGAGCTGCAGGGGAGGAGGAGGACACGCACACGATCTGCAGGGGAAGAAAGGGGGAGGAGAAGAAAGGGGGAGGGGAAAGAAAGAACACGTTCTTAGAAGGGAGGAGATGGCCAAGAAATTGCTTTTTTTTGCTTTCTCATTCTATGATGAAAACCGGTTCTGGCCAAGAAAATTGGTTCAGAACCGGTTTTCACAAAATGTTGAAGCAAACGGATTTCTCGTCCAGAACCAGTTCTGGACGAGAAACAGGTGCGATTCATGCAGTGCCTTAGTCTTCGTCACGCCTCTACCGTAAACGAGTACAGCAATAATTACGTCTTCCATTCTGCCCTTGACCACTTCATATTTGTCTGCTCACCATCCACGTGGAAGTGTTTCCATCTTCTTGATTTCTCCAGTTTGTTACACGTAGACATACAGATTGAAAGCACTTATGATAAGATGTTGCATCCTCCGTAAAAATATTTATGCAATTTAGGACGTGCTTAACATTTTTTTTCAGAAACTATCTAAGAAATAATAAAAGATGGAAAAATTAAGTTGCATTTCGTTGGAGTATCACATGATAAAAGTATGATGTGTCGACGACATATTAGGACTAGGTAGACGTCATGGCTGAAGGATATCTTCCAGAGTCAACAGGTTGACCCGTGATTTGAGGGTCCCAATTTAATTATTTGAGCCTGACTATCATTTCATTACTCGCTTTGAAAGTTGATTTTCCCTTCCTGCTCAGTCGATAAAGAAGAGAAAGTTGACTGTGTTGACTCTGCTGAGTGCGCGACAGCCTAGCGAAACAGTGTGCATCCAGTTTTATCAACCAGATATCTTCTACTCGATGTTCGATAATCTCAACTGGCACTTCAAATTGACACCGCAGGATATCATTTCTTCAAACGATGAGCCATACCAATATCCGAGTTCCATATTGGGAACAGCATATGAAGTTGATGGCGTGAGCAACTGCTTCGCCTTTGTTCTCTTCGAGTATTCTATGGATTCGATCCTTTCGTTTACAATGTAAGACGAGCATCCTGAGGAAATAATGATTAAATGCATCGTGTGCAATTAGGGTTTACCAGGGAACCCGGAGATGGAGGGAAAATGAGAGATGGGGAGATAAAAATAATAATAATGAAGAACAAAATCGAACTCTTTGGGACAGAAAAATTTAGAGTTTTATCCAACATTCTCCTCCCATCTCTTAATTTCACCTCTCCCCATGTTTCCAAACAAAATCAAAATTCCAATATGCATTGTAATCCTTAAACTTTTAATTTATTTAATATGATCTCTAAACTTTTGATATATATTTAAACTTGTCATGAACCAGAATGTGATCTCTTATATGAAAACGTTTAATGTGGTCATTTTATTAATTTAAGTTCAAGAACCATATTAAATACTTTCATATAGTTCAGAGATTAATCTGAGCATATGTAAAAACTTCATAGATCATATCAAATAAATTAAATGTTTATAGGCCATTTGTGTTATTTTCTCTTAATTTGACATTAAACCAACCGACATGGCTCGCAGGCAAGATGATTGCAATGAGAATATTCTAAAACGACCCAGTTTAAGCCCTCCCTTGCCCCCGAGTTTGAGTTTTGGAACTAAATTATGATGAAATGCAAACCCTAGCCGCTCCATTCAATTGCAAACTAAAATTAGTGCTTCACTTCGGACGCCTTGTTGGATGTGGCGGCCCCTCCACATCAAGCCTCCACTTCAAACCTTCCGCAAAAAGGCTTATGTTCGGTTTCACCAATGCCTTGGCACAACATGGGTTGCCTTACCATTGAATCATTCGTTTAATTTGAAATTGGAATTCGGCGCTAGGTTTTTGTAGGAAGAAAATTAATCTAATTTTTTTCTCAATCTGGAGAAGATTTGGAGCTTATGGTTCGGTCTGTGGATCTAAATTGAGCTTAGCTCCTTAATTTTGGGCAATGTTTTGTTGTCAAGCCATCTAAGTATCAACATCTTTGACAAGGCAACTTGAAGTTTTTTCTTCTAAAACAATGCCATATGTGATTTTTGTGGAATAAGTGGTCGATGTTGCTTGAACAATCGATTATAGACGTTTACTACTTAAATGAGCGCTTGGAAAGTTATGTAATAAGAGCCACACAAGCTATAGTAATGGCACTCTTAATGTGTTTTTTCACCCTAATTTCTTTATACTACATATTTTCACCAACAATTTCTTTCCATAGTTTATTGATTTAAACATGTTATAAGAAGGTGATTTCACAATCCAACATGAGATTTCAAACTCAAATTTTCTATAAATATCAAGGGGTTAATTCCTTAAAAAAAGTAATAACTTTAGGTACAATCCTAATTTTTCCCATACTTTTTTTTGTTTGGAAAAAACTCCCCAACTTTAACTATAAGTCTAAATCTGTCCACGGGTCTACAAACCACCATTGTCGACATCAAGAGAATGTTCTTGTTAGTTTTGAACATGTGAGCAGATTTGAGACTAGAAAGTTCGAAAAAAAATTTAGACACAAAAGAAAAGATTGGAATAAAATTTGGATTGGATCTAAAGTGAATGCATGATTTGTTAGAACTGAGGCCCAATTTCACGAAAAAGCTTACAATGAATTAATTTGACATGCTACTGAACAAGGGAGAAAAATTGTTATCCAATGTAAGATGAATTATTTATAAGATATATTTAATTCAAATCTTTCTTATGTCTTAAAAAATTCTTAATTCATCTCCCTCTTAGACAAAATATAAATATATCTTTATCAAACTTTTTTGTTTATTCACTGGGAAAGCACACGCGTTCTTCTGCTAGGACGTGCTACGTAATAGGGAACATTGGCGTTGAGGTTAGTAAATTTTCATGTTACGAGATTTATCCAACTAATTCACAATTAGTAAAATGTTACCAAGTTGTCGGTGACTTTCAGCATGAAAAAATATCGGTACGATGTCTCTATTATGGAGAGTAACTCTCCATGGAAAGAAATTAATACGTCGGACCATACTAATATTAAGTTACTATTTTCGAGAAAATGACTTAATCGATTCTAAACTTATCGTACGGATGTCAATTTAATTCTAAGTTTTCACCCGAAATTTCAGTGTAGTCATTCTGATCAATTTTCGTTAAAAAGCCAAAATTATGTGGCAGCCTAGTTGCTATTGATCGTCCCACGTGATATATCGCCATCACGCCGTGCTAGCGACTTTCGACGAAAAATGAGTAAAATAGTTATACTGAGATGTTGCGCAGAAATTGACAAAATCGAAAAATTCATAACTAAATTAACATCCATGCAATAAGTTGGTTGCTGATTGGACAATTTTTCCCATTTTCATGGGGTTATTAGTCACCTTAAAAAAGCGACTTTCGACTATAGTATTTTACAAGTCATTAACATCATATTAAGCAAATAGATTACTGTCCATTAATTAATAACTCTCTCAGGTTTTCCATACCACGCACGTGGTTCAAGTCTTACAACAACTTATTAACCTTTCTAAGAATGATATGTTCTAATCCTTAAAATTTGTACCTGTCGTAATTTATCGAGTAATATAATTCGTGATGTATAACGAAATAAGACAAAAAATGTGTATATATATTATATATTATATTATAATTATTAGTTTTTTCCAGTACTTCTGAAAAACCTGAAAAGTCCGCCGCCGCTTGTTTCGCGCATTTTGCTTCTTCCTTCTTCTCTCCGGGAAGAGTGGGTGAAAATCCAAAAGCAACGCGCGAGCTTCGTCTCAGCAGTCGGCAGTCCCAGTCGCCACCCGAGAATTTCCTCGTCCAATTTCCCGCCAAAAAACCGATGCGCTGTTCTCCGGTTTGGCACCTCCCCATCAAGCTCGCCCCGCAGGCGCCCCCGCCCCCGCCCCGGCTCACGCCTCTGCCGCCCTCCGCTTCCTCCCTTTTCTCGCCCCTTCCGCTCTCCCGCCGCGGCCTCGCCCGCCTGAAATCTCCCGGGCAACGGAGATTCGCCGCGGGCCCTCTGAATCCGGTCTTGCCGGAGGATGATTTCGATGTCGAGCTGGGCCGCCTCTTGGCCCTCCTGCCCGAGGAGATGCGGCGGAGGGTCAGCGAGCACCCGGAGCGGAGTCAGTTGATCGAGGTGGTCATGGACTTGGGCCGGAAGCCATTGGCCCGGTTTCCGTCCGGCGATTTCGTGCTGTCGGAGCTTCCGGTGACGCACGATGATCTCGATCGTGCCACGTCTCAGGCGAGCTTTTATAAAACTCCTGGGTTTAGTTGACGGGAAAATGATACTAGATAATTATATGTCGCTTGATTAGCTGCTGGTGCAAGCTATATTCGGTAATAAGGCATCCAATTAAGGTTGACTGGTAGGCGAAGATAGCAGTTGATCCTTATGTGTGTGTAAACAAAGTAGAGCTGGGAGAGGGGAAATTATATGCAAGCTGGATAGCTGATAAACCTGGCAAAATTGGAAGAGCGTTTAAGCTTAGCTTCGCTAATGAGATTCTCTCACATGATCTAACGAACAATGTCTCAGTGGTTATGGGAAAATAGTGGCCCACCATCCACTTGTGTGACCGGTTGTTACCCTGTGCATGCTTAATCTGATTTATGAGTTGTTTATCTCATTCAAGAGTTCTCTTGTCACTCGATTTCCTGCACGTTGCCTCTGGTATCAATCTTGATGATTTGAATACACTGATATTTTCAAGAGCGGCTTTATCTCCATTGTTAAATTTATTTCAAAGTGGACTAATGATATACCCGATCCTCACTAATGGATTCATATGATAGGTTGGCAACTTTGCTGTAGACAATCGAGCAGGCATCAGTCGAACATTACATCGGATTAGTGGTATCAGGAATCGGAAGGGAACAATTATTGGACTAACTTGCCGCGTTGGGCGAGCAATATCAGGAAGCGCTCCTCTTCTGCAGGATTTGGTTCAAACTGGGGCTTCTCTGTTGCTTATTGGGCCACCAGGGGTGGGGAAAACTACTATTATCAGGTTGCTGATCACAGTACTTATCGCAGTTTATCAATTTACTCTTAGTAGTAGGACTCATGTTATTTCACTTTAGAAGTTCCAAGTTAGGATTATGCAGCTGAGTTTCTTGCAAACAGGCTTATTGAAGCCAATTTGCTGTGGCTTGAATTAGTCAATCTGAACCTTCCAATAGCTAATCGTCATATTGCAGATGCTTTCAATGTTTCACTATCCTAGGGTCCATCAGATATTCTTGGGAAAATCTGTAGTGATCTGCTTTCTCAGTTTGCCTGTATTATAGACCAAGAATTGTGCCATTTGGTCAAACCTTACGAGGGAATATTTACTTTCTGTACAATTTTGCCTCAATTCCATCCACACTATGATAAAGTTCTCTGTTGACAAGTGAGCTCATTCAAGTTGAGTTGTAATTTATCCAGAGAAATAGCTAGAATGCTTGCAAATGATTATGGAAAACGTGTCATGATTGTTGACACTTCCAACGAGATTGGTGGGGATGGTGACATACCTCATGAAGGAATAGGCAATGCTCGGCGAATGCAAGTTCCCAACTCTGACATGCAACATAAGGTGGGAGCTGATATTTGATATATACATTACTTGCTTTTACTTTATTTTGGAACTTCCCTGACGGACGCTCTTGCAAGATACAAACTGTGTGCAGTTTAAATGGATATAGGAGTGACCCTTCTTACGACGATTGACATCCTTCTGCTTCTTATATAGGTGTTAATTGAAGCAGTGGAAAATCACATGCCACAAGTAATTGTAATAGATGAGATTGGCACAAAGCTCGAAGCGATGGCTGCAAGCACGATTGCTCAACGTGGGATTCAGCTAGTTGCAACTGCCCATGGTGTAACTATAGAGAATTTGATAATGAATCCTGCACTAGAGATGCTTGTAGGAGGAATTCAGGTTAGAGATTGGTAATGTCAGTTGCGAGTTGTCAATATCTCCTTGGTTACTTAGATTTCTGTAACTTATTAATTGCTTAAACCAGGGAAGAAACCATTACTTATGTTTTCTTTTCACGGTGGTGTCTCACCATTGTTTATTAGTTGTTGCTTTACTTCACAAAACAATGTGCAGTTGCCCACAGGAACTTCTCTGGGCATTGATTTTCCTAATGCCAAGAAACTTGTTTGTCTTCTATAGAGTGTCACTCTAGGGGATGAGGAAGCCAGCCGGAGGGGTGTCCAAAAGACTGTGCTTGAAAGGAAAGGACCCTCAACGTTTAGTTGTGGTGTTGAGATTGTCTCAAAAACTGAGTTGCGAGTTCATCGTAGCTTAGAGGCAACAGTGGATGCTGTTTTGTCAGGTGAACTTGCCAAATAAATTTGATTTATTACAATCGTTGCTTACGGCCAATTGTTTATATCCATAGGAATCTTATGCTAATCTGCCATTATTGCTTAGTGATTGCTCTGCTGTTGGCATAGGGCGATTACCTAAATTTGAAGTTCGCAAGATGGGTACCAAGGATGTGATAGGAAATGCGGAGACAGAACATTTTGCCTACTCTTCCCTGGGTGATTATGATGATACTAGCTTGATTCATGTTCCAGATGGGGCTGGTGAAAGTGCTGGCTATAGTGATAGTGAATATGCTCCTGAGTTGCCTCCAAACAGGGAGAGTTTCAGCGGAGATGGGGCTCGTCTTCTCTTGTATAGTTATGGGGTAAGCAGCTGTGGCTTTTGGGCACATAAATAATCCATCTCATTGAGCTCATGGATGCAGTAGGTATCACCTCTCTCAATTTGGAAATTTGAAGCCATGCTTGGGGATTCCATCATTCATGGAGAACCTCTTGTAACTAGTAGTCATGTGATTCTCCATCTGTTCAGGTGCTATTGTGTATAAAGATTGAGTATTACACCATGAGATGCTCAGTAATCCTTCCTTCTTCTTTTTCTTCCCAATTAACATAATTACTTGGATTCTTGAGGACAATCCACAAGTGTCCTTCTAAAGAAAAACTTAAATTCCTTTTATAGCATAAGGGTTCACTTTTTTGCATTTTTTCTCAGCCTTCTTTTTCTAGAAAAAAAATATCTGAGTCAACAGAATTGTAAATTGTCATTTTTCTTCTAATAAAGTATATTGTGTTCTTGTTGCTCTTGAACCATCACGCTTTGGCAAATAAACAAATCGTACAGTATTTGGTAACAACATCATGGCATCTTGTCATAATCTGTTTGTTCATACTGATCTCTTCCTACTAAGATTGCTGCTATTCAACAGATTTAATCATGTTGTTGAAATAGAAATCTTGTTCAATTTAAAATTTCTTGCTACATAGCTTACAGAGTGAGCAGTTATTGTAGATCCTGGAAGCGAGCATAATCCAAGTAATTAAACAGCTGAATTTGGGTGAAGGTGTTATCCAATTGACTGATAACATCAGTCAGGCAGATGCATTACTTGCATTGCAGTCCAAGCTCAAAAAGAACCCAGGAATTCAAGCAGCTGCTAGATCTCATGGAATTCCCATTTATATCACAAAGGTTGTTGTCTGCAAGTTTTTTATTTGACAGGAATTTTTTACAGTTCAATTTTAATCACAGAATTTCGTTTTTCTTCCTACCAGACAAGTTCACTGGTTCAAATAACAAATGTTGTGAGGGCATTATTGAGGGATTGTTTTGGTTCAGAGGATACTGAAGTAGAGGACACATTGAAGTTGTCCGAGAAAACTGATGCCCTAGAGGTGACTATTTATTCATTTCAGTCTAAATTAAAACAATTTTAACTAGAAGATCAGAAAATAAAAAATGGGATCGACATTATGATGTCATGACTGTTGATGGACCTGCATGCTTTTGAGGAATGAAGTTTATTATTATTTAGATCCTATGTCAGGTTTGTGATAATAATATGCTTCATTTCTTAAGGGCATGTAGATCCTTTATTATATACTGTATCATTGTAATTTCTGAGCTGGGGGGAACGGGACATTAATTGGGTATATAAGCTCTGGAACTCTGAAGTTGGCCTGGCTCAGGACAAACTCCAACCAAATGAAAGAGCAAAAAAAACAGCAAACATTTCGTCCAAAGTTACAAGAACTTCCATGCTTGGAGGGCAGCTCTTCTGTTATTATCAGGCATTCAAGGACAAATACAGAGTGCACGCACTATTGCACGAGGCATGGAATGAAATTGAAATTGTTAATCATTTGGTCATTGTTAGGGCTTAGAAAATTGTAGGATGGCGCCTGAATAATAGTTTTTATTTTCTTCATGGATTGGTGTTCCAGGAGGCAAGAGTGGCTATTGAGCAGGTTGTCATTCCAAAAGGAGAACCTGTGGAGTTAATTCCAAGGTCATCTTCCATAATGTCTCTTCAGATGGACCTCATAAGAAAATACCGTCTACGATCGGAAAGAGTAGGTAAAGAGCCGGATATATGTCTGCGTATCCTTCCATATGATGGTGGAAGCTACAAAGACAGAGATTCTACAGACAACAAGGTAGTAGATGGGTTTGATGACCTTGGGAGCACCAATGGCTCCACTTGCAACATCAGCAGATTACCGCTTCTACCCGATTAGACAGAATGCCAGATTTATAAGTAAGTAGACAGTTGCGTCAAATGGTTACAAGCTTTTTCTGCTAACCGAAAGTCTTGTAGCATCGCTTACCTTTTCAAGTTAACCTATTAGTTTTTGTCTGTGTATATTGAAAACATTACCTTAACTAAACTTATACAGCATACTGTACTGAGTAGTCTAAGATTAGGTAGAGTTAGAAGTTATTGATGGAGGAACAGCCATTTTTCATTATTGATGTCTCCATTTTTGGTCTACTTTCATTCTATTTGTGCTTTGTGACTGCCACAGTACAGTTTTTACTGATTAGGTTTGCTGGTGACTACACACACTTACAACTCTTAATTTGTTTCATTGCTAAAATACTGTAGCGAAATATAATAGTCATGGCCACCGGAGTTTTGTTCCACTGATGGATAGACTAACATTATGTCACCACTTCAGTGGATGTACTTAGTGAATTTTTCCATTAAATGAGAATGAGTGGTTGAATTGCGGCAGAGCAGGGATAGTTTGACTCTCATCCTCCAAAATTATTAGCGTTGTCTGCCTTCTTGGAGCGAGAAGCTCTCTCCGGTGTGCCTCATCGAAGTATGCATACTGAGTTGAAGAATGTAAGTACTCTTATCTTTGTTACCTCTCCTCAATTCATTTATTATGATGTGATAGACTGGCTGTGATACTGATGATACCCCGTCTTTATGAATGTCTTAGGGAAGGTTTCAACTACCAAGCTGTTATCTAGATGATAAGATATGTTCTTTCTTTCTATATGGAAGGAAGTCATATGAAGTCCTCATGACAATATTATAACGAAAGGTGGACTAGTAAAAAAGTGCAGAACTTTGATCCATTATATGAAAAAGTGCATATACTTTATTCGGCTGCATTTGACTGGTTGTATATGGAAAGCTGACTTGCCAAATTCTTCCTATTTAAATGCCACTGAACACCGAAAAGGAGGTGGACATTACTGATGGGTAATTTAATGAATCATATCCTATTATGTGAAGATAAATGAACCTTTTGGTTTAGTGGACAGAAACCCTTGGTCTGTTTTGCAGGTCGTCGCATTACTTTTTTGGCAGTTCTCGTTTTGAAAAGGGCTAAGGATCGTGTTTGCAGTGTCAAAGTGCTTTATCTTCAAGCACTAACTACAACTTTCTAGTTTGTTTGATTAAGTCAAATAATTTATAAATGAGTCGGGGCATGGTCAACTGGATCAGTGTGACAGTGCCCAGCCACACGATGATTATTATTAGATCACTATGAATTGGTTTCTGGTGAGCTGTCGACCCTCCTATGGGCTACTTTGGCAGTATACTTGATGGTTGATGCAAAGTCTAAAATCTTCGGTTGACAACCTGCACATCTGTTGTTGAAATTGAGGTGCACTAGAAATCTTACAAATTCCTTACAAAGTTATAATGGAGTCATAAAATTTTTAAAAAGTACAATAAAATATTATAATCAAGCTTTGTCGTTGACTCTATTCAATTTGGCAAACGGAAAACGTCGGCATGGTGTTTTAATTTGAATTTATGACTGAGGGACGGTGTCGATGTGGCACCAAATCAACAGTAAGGTTAAAAAATAAAAAGAGGCTCAAAACTTAAAAGAAAAAGGTGAAATGGCTAAACATATTAATCAAAAGTCGAAATGAAGGGGAGGTAAAAAAACGAGCTGATCGAGAGAGCTGTGGGCTATAAAGAAGAGCTTGGTCTGAGGCTGAGGGCACTCGTTGCCGAACAAGTTAAGATGGCGACGCTTGCCTGGTGACTGCATGGGCTCCAACCCAGAAGGGCAGCAAGTTCCGAGTGGGCGATCGAGCTTGAACATAAAATGAAAGACTAAAGGGAGAGTAGATCACGAGCTAGACGGGCAGCAATAACGAGCATCAGAGTTCCTAATTTGAAGACTAACCCGAAGCGCTTGTTTTCAGTTTGAAAATGGGAAAAAAAAGAAGGGGTAAATCGTGAACGAAAGAAGAAGAAACAGGGGAAGTAAGCCGTGAGTGGTGGAGACCATCATTTGCTGCCGTCCATCCAAGTCGAGCCCGTCATCAGCCGGTGAATCGAGTCGCCAACACGTGCGTGACGATGTATTTTCGATTTGCCCGGCCTTTGAGTTGGAGCATCCACCTCCTGAAGGTTCGCTCAGAACGCTATGCTTAGTTCCAACGTCACGCTTCTCAGTTAGTAGCGAAGAGTAAGAACCCGACGACTCAAACGAACCAATCGCGACCAGAACGAGCCGAGGGCGTGCCAGCATTGCGCGAAGAGGCAAGGGCGTGTGATCCCTCCCCTGTGCGCAGTCGGGGGACGCTGACCATATGTCTTGGTTAACGTTAATGATCACGAACGAGAGGGAAGTAATAAAAAGGAAAAAGCCTTGTTGGTGATTTTCATTAACCGATTTCAACATACTTAATAGATAAATTTGATTGCACCAACTAGACAAGTTGAGAGATTTGATTGCACTTTCAAGATAATTTTTTAAGATTTTCGGCAAATCTTATGACTCCGAAATTGCTTGAGCCAAAAGTTCAGCTTCGCTTCTTTTCTGGGTCTCTCTCGTCCTGTAAGGTTACATGCGCCTCTGCTTTGCATAGATCAGACGTCATCAATTGGATGTAAGATTTGAGTTAGGTGCGATGTTTCAAGCGTTTACAGGCGCAACTTACGCGACTCGGACCCCCTTCTTCCCTCTACTCCTAAAAATTCCAAAGCTCTCGCTGTTTTTGTTTCCTCTAATATGTTTTGTGTAGACACACTGCCCCGGCCACACTAGATTTTTCACAAAGCATTTTCAGTCTGTGTTAATTCATTCGTTCACATGTGCATCGATCACAATAGCAAAAACTTGGTGCAACACTGGGTCGATGTGGACATAAGCTGGTGTGATGTCATGTATTGCGTCACATGACCCACTTGTGAAATTTATTATTGTAATGATAACGTATATTGTCCCTCATAGATGCATTACGTTATTTTTCAATGTGAAAAAGTTGTTTAACATGTTGCACCCAAAATACAAATAGTGAATAGTAGCGAGTGATTTCTATGTTTCATTCATTCCATCATCCCAGTGCCCCGTTAGTGAATACTAGCATTCGTAGCATTTCTTTTTCCGGGCGGCATATACAAAATGAAGACTCAAAAATGGAATACAAAGACTCGATATGTAGAGCTGTATCAAAAGTGACAAGTGAGAAGGCAGGAGGAAAAAGAGATCGCGGCTTAAAAGTAAGAAAGTCTAAAGACGAGAGCGAGAGATCAAAGAAACTCCGGGGGTGCCATCATTCGTACTTTTGAAAAAGCGAACCAAAAAGGGTTTATTCTGAATCTCTGCATAATCTCAGAGCTGGAGATCTGTACATGCTTGAGGCACTAATGGGGGTTTTGGACTTCACCACGTCGATGATGGGTGAATGAGGACAAATGCGGCCACGACTAATGACTAAGGACACCACCACTCCAATTTGGCCAACATTACGGACAAGAAAGGAGTGTGGCCACTCCAATTTGCCGAACATTACAGACAAGAAAGAAGTGTGGCCACTCCAATTTGCCGAACGTTACAGACAAGAAATGAGTGTGAATCTCCAACCCAAAAAGGTTTGCGATTCACTCACCAACCATAGGGACAAACGCATATAAGTTCCGTCGAGTTCAAGTAAAGAAGAAAAACATGTATGAGTTTGAGGATGGGCTCGGTGGAGGAGAGCGCTCTTCATGAGATTGGCGGCGGAAAGTCGCCACCTGGCATTATTATGCTATCCGGAAAATCCACCGTCTTCCACCGACGTCGGCATTTGAATTCAATATCATCTTTTGGAGTCAGATTGCATTAGAACGAGGCCAAGGAAAATTAGGGTTCTGAGAAGAAACTAGAACTATTGATTGTTGTTTTCCCATTGAACTTCTTTCTCTTCTTTTCCAATTACAAGGAAACAAACGTGCACTGACCAAAGAAGTGCCACCCCTCTATTTTTTTCGATGCGGATCCACCCGTTCCACTCGAATAAAGTATCAGGAAAATGACCATTATAAATATCGCACCCCTGGTTCATGGTGCATCACTTCACCAAGTTAATCTGAGAAGAAACTGAATTAGGCTAAATGGCTACATGGAGGTTCTGGCTCTGGCTTCTGGTGTTGCTTCTTGCGCTTTCACGTAATGAAGCAAGAACACCCAAGGCATTGTCCCACAGTGGAGGCAGGACAAAGATGGAGATTGCGAAACGAGTCCTGATAGGTTACATGCAAAAGAAGGAGGAAATGGAGTGGCAAATCGACTCGAAGCGGGCTGCGCCCGGAGGACCTGATCCGCACCATCACTGAACCCTGGTTAGGACGTCCCCCTCGAGGAGGGATGATAAATTGGAGAGCTCTACGACTTACATGGCATACTTAGAATGTAAGTTAGTACTCTAGATGTGGCTACTTCTTTTTTATAGAAAGAAATCGCGCCTTGTATATCGCGCCTTGTATGACTCTTTTATTAAAATAAATGCCAATTCGGCACTGCGCCTCGGCAAGTCTTTACATTATTTTGATGATTCGTCGTAGCTTGACGTTGGCGGGAAATATTTGTTTATAAAAGAAAGGGCTTGACGTTCATAGAGGGAAAAAAAAAAAAGGTTCCACTTCTATGTTAGGTCATGCACATGGATCTTTAAATACTCAATCAATCTCCATATACATCCAGATTAATGATTGTCATACGGTGCTCCACTAAAATGCAAATTAAGTTTCTGGTGGTCTTCTTCTCCAACTTATCATTAGCGGGAGTACTTTTCCACTAGGAATTTGAATCATTGAGAACTATTGCTTTTGCACAAACGACAGACAATTATCCTAATCAAGTTCCTTGCTTGCTCCTGATCAATAAAGAACTGATTGGCAAATGGGGGTCATAATGGAGTCGTTAACTAATTCCCAATGGACCAGATCAATCGCATTTCGGAAATCCTACTAACGCTGCAATTTCAAAGGAAAATCTTTATGTTCCTAGCATGGCCTGGTCACCTTGCTAACTAGGAAGGCCGAGAAGTAGCCCAGCTGTGTGTTTGGGAGAGCTTTGAAAGCGAGTTTGCTAGAAAACAAATAGTATTTGGTAAAAGTAAAATAAAGATATTCACTTTTGATCATAAAAGCAATGGCCCCGCCAGAGGATCAGCCTCGCCGCCTCCTCCGTCAGCCTGGCACGATCACCCTCTCTTCCCCAGTTATGCGTATCGACCTGATCGTGAATTAGTCTCTCCATCTTTGCATCTATTATCATTCTTGCTCTTTGCTTCGCTTGATGTGGCCATAGCCGTTTACAAGGACGATGATCCTCGAGTCTCCAACTCGGTTGTGCTCGACTATGGTTTGCTAGATGCTGTTGATTAGGGCTTGAAATTGAGCACGAGCCTCAAGGCCACGGTCAATAAAGCCCTAATCTCGGATCTAGGGTCGCTCGAGCCCTAAATCTAGGATCTTGAGCTTGCTCAATGCTGGATCGAGGTTGCTTCAGGGTCGATCCAAGGTCGACTTAGTCAGCCACAACATAGGTAGCTTTTTCAAGGTCCAAGGCTGTCGTGGATCCTAGGCGAAGTGGGCTTGTTGACCCAGGCCATGAGCGATGAAAGTAGATGATAGAGGCCGAAAGGGCACGTTGGACGTTAGATTCGTCAGATAGCATAGGTGAGGTAAGAGTAACACGAGAATACAAATAATTTAATGAGGGCAAGATAGGAACACAAAAGTATTAGTGAGGTCAAGATTGAAAGAAAAATTCATTAAAATGCTGAAAGTTAAAATTGCTATGGATTTATATAGAAGTTTCAACATTTATAAAGCTTTATTTTATCTGGTCCTTTAGGATTGTATTGCCAAATCTCAACTTTAGCACAGAAACCCTTTGAAGACCCAGGAACTTTGGAAATGCCCTCCCAAGCGCACCCTAAACATAGAGATTAAAAGGCATTCGGTCCACAAAAGCGATGATCGGAGCTTTGCTAGCAGAGGCCTATCCCTCTTTCTTTTCTCTCGAGCGTATCCGCTTGATGCAATGACACTCAGTAAGTTCGAACTTAATTTAAGGAACACGGACTTAGTAAGGAAGGATCGCACGGATTGTGGTGTTTCGGGTGCGAGCAGCCACACGCGTTGAATGTTCAAAGTGCGTGTGCTTCGCCATGAGTGTTCCCTTTAAAACTTTAGCAACCCAACGAGGAAAGAGTATTGGCACTGCAGTCCCACACATGCCCTCGACTCTCTGCAATCGCTCGAGGATCATCAGAACCACATAGGCCTAACACCAAAGCTTAGAGTGAGTCTACCCTCAATCCTCGTGCATTTATGCTGTGATTTGTTTTGAACATCGATCGGACAGTCATCTTAATGCTGTGTTGGCTTGAGCTCTCCCCGCCATCTTTGTGCAGTGGGCCTCACCAGCCCAAAATGCTGTCGTTGGAACTTTTCTCCGAGCACGCAAGCATCAGTTCCAGTGGAGGGATCATGGTCTGTTTTGCTCTTCCTCCGTGGCATTTTTGTGGCCGGTGGCCTTTGTTTTACAGAAGGAATCGCCCGTTGACAATCTTCTTTAATGCTACAATATTGCCTTGAGTAGTAATAATGACGCGAGGGTCATTACATTCTCATCTAGACTATACAGACAGGCAGTAAAGGTACATTTATGTTTCGTTTGTTTCACGGAAAATACAGCATTTTTAGAAAATATTTTGCATGAAATAATTTTCATTTTCGGTGTTTGTCGAAGGCTATTGGCTTGTCAGCCTTAATTGAGGTCAAGACATGCTATTAGAATCCGTGATATTTAAAGGTAAAAGAAGAACAAGAAAATGTTTTCCCCTTTTAAAAAAGCAGAAAATATTTCATCACTTTTGAAAGTGTTTTTTCCATTGGTGAAAAATATTTTTCTTAACTATTTTATTTTCCATGAAATGAACACTGATAAATTCAAAAAATATTTTCTTGTAAGTTATTTTCTGTGAAACAAATGGAGCTTTCGTAACACTTCTATTTTCGGGCACAGCTTATTACAATAAATAGTACCTTTTTTTACCATTACTTAGATAAGTTTCTTTGCCAGAATAAAAAAAATTTGAAGTATGATTAATACAAAACTAATTTTCTGATTTTTTTAATTTTTTTTCTCTTTTTTTTCCCTTCATCCTTTGACCAATCAACGACCACTAGCGACCAGCCAATGGGCCAAGAGGCTGGGCAAGGTCAGCCTCACCTCGATCGATTGAGGTCGAGCCTCACCTAGCCACCAATGAAGCTTGCCTAAGATTGACAAGGTGAACCTCACTAGCTTGAGTTCAAGCTAGTTGCCGGCCATTGTGGAGGCCCAATGATTGGGTAGAGAAAAAAAGAAAGAAAAGAAAGAAGGATAAAAAGAAAAAAGAAAAAAAAAGTTATTCCAAGAAATTGTTTCAGGTAATAAGAAGTAAATTTATTTTACTTTTTATTTTTGTTCCAAATCTATTCATTGACCATTTTTTTTAAATTTCGAGAAAGAGAAAAATTAACTAACTTACTTAGACAGACTTATGCTCTTTTTTTTTTCTGGGAGTAGAAAAATAGAAGAACATAAACATTAACAAACAGACACGTGGAATATAGTCAGTATCAGAGCCTATTCAAAATACACAAATTGAGCAGAACTTTTACGCCAAAAACTAAAATTTAAAAACGTCGGTGGTTTTTCGGAGATCCATATGCTCCTTATGCGTGCATTTGATCAAGAGAAAGGGCTGGTCAAGTCAAGTGATTCACCATGCAAAATACGAACATCCGATTAAATTCCAATATACTTCATCATATGTGGCTCAGGGAAAGTTCCTTGACCTGGATTAGTGCAAATTGCTTCTTTTCTTGACGACGCGCCTCGCCTTTTCTCTCTTCCTTCTCTTGCACTAAAGAAGCCAATGGAATTTCTCGAACACGTTCCTCCTGTAATGCAGGACTCACAAAAGTCAGTTTCCTTTGGACAATAGTCCAAACAGAGCAGCATAGACACGCAAAAGGACAAGTCATCAAAACTCACAATAGGCCTGGCTATTTTGTAGTTTCTCGCGGACCAAAAACCTTATCAGGTGCCTGAAAGATTAAGTATAGATCGTGGATACGATGGCTTGGCTGTAGCGAAAAGGTGTCTCCGTCTTCACGTGTTGTTCCTGAGAGTCCCTTTGCTCAATGGTCACAACAGGGCAAAACGATAAATGGGATGGTGATCTGGTTCTCCAATGAGGATTTGAGGTTTTGAGTGCTGGTTGTTAAAGAAAGCAGAAGCGGGTTCCGTTTGGCAGCTGCAAGTGTTTGATTTGAATGAAATTGGCCAGCCCATTTGTCACACAATCCTGATAAGCCTCACTCTTCGGAATGAATGCAATTGCTCTGCGCATTAAAGTCGTGCGCTGATTCAAGAAAGTAGAGACATCCTACTTTTACAATGAAGACAATATTGTTGGGCTTGGGTCCCTAAGAAAGTGGTGTTCTGCTTGTGCTGATTTTCCAATATTAGCCTGTCTTCTATTGTTCTGCAGAATTGAAAATATTAAAGCCCTCCTAGGTCCTCCTTGTATAAATTATGAAGCTAATTTAGCTTCCAGCAGGCAAGTACTTGGAGCTGCTTCATACAGATTGCAACCACCTTCATTTGCTTGCTTGCTTTTTTCGTTACACATTAGCATTCCCACTGGTCTTCATCCTTCATGGCCCGTTTAATTAAGGCACAAATATTGCTGCTGCTGCTGGTAACGTTGCTCATGGTGAGCTCGGAGGCCCGGTTTCCTCTTGAGTTCTCGAAGATGGAGAAGAAGATTGGAGGCCGAGAGATTTTGGATAAGTTAGGCTACAGTGTTTCGAAGTTGGAGTACATTAGGAGGAGGATGGGAGCAGGATTGCAGAGAGCGTCACCAGGAGGACCAGATCCTCAACATCACTAGCAATCATTTGTCAAAACATATTTCTACCTAAAGTGGGCAGTTTTCTATTAGCATCCAAAGTATAAACAAAGACTCTCCTTTGGTAAAGGATACATCACCTGCTTGTCAATTTCTCTATGAAGTACAAGGAAGCTAGTGCAAATTGTGTGAGATTAAACACTTATAATTTCACTAATGCAAAAGTTGGAAGAATCTTTTGTTATTGTTGATGTTCTGTGTCTTTAAGTTGTCTGATGATATTGCTTTGTAAAATGGAGAACTCAGATGAGTTAAAACATTCGGTTCGGTACTTAGCATTTAGCAAGAAGCCCGTTAACGCCTGATTCTGCAATATGCAGTAAGGCAAGAGAATTTTCCGGACATGATCCTTCCAACTAATCTTTTTACTGGTAAAAGTGCAACGGGTTAGTACTTTATGCTGCTCCAAGAAGAAGATGCTTTGTTAGTTTTCATAGTCTTCCAGTCAATTAAGTCAGATGGGTCTGTTCCTGCCAAATTAGCTTCTGCATCATCCTTGTTGCAGTTAATGCATCAGGGCAGCTCATTCTGATACAAGTCAAATGAACCAGATCCGGGGAAGCCATTTCACATTTTTGAATTCTTACAAAGCTAGCGAAGTAAATCTAATTTGCCCTCAACAGTTGTGAAGAAGCTATATATGAATATAGGATCGGAATTACAAGAGTAAAGGCTATGACTTGATCTTCTTGCTTGTGGAGAAATTCCTGTAAAAAAGCAGAATAATTCCTCAACATTCTTTCTTCATGCCGTAACAATTTCAGTGCCCAAGCTGCAAAGTAACATCAGTAGATGCACAAATCTTACTACCATGAGGGAATTAGACAGGGAACTGCAATAAAATTGCATGGTTCCAGGACACTATTCGGATCCTAGCAAGGCATGTTATGCATAGTCTCTCCTAGGATAACCACTATCTATATGTTGCTTCCCATTGGATGTTGCTTTGAGCTATAGAAATCATCAGTAGAGACAGAGATTCCAAATACTCACTTGGAGACTGAAAAAGCAGTTAAGAAATTTTCGAGGATAATAAGGACTATAAAGGATAAAGTGCGTTGTATTTCAGCGCATAAATTTTCAATGGCTGAGAGTACTTCCGCAATATACCAGAGATAGTCCTAACAATCTGTAGGAAGAGGATACTGACAGTATCGAGAGTTTTTCATGCAAAGGAAGAATCGCTCGTAAGCAGATGCCATTTTACTCGCTGTAAAGAGTGAAACTGCACGCTGCTCACAGACCTTGCCTTTGATCCATAACTTCATTGCTCCATCTCGCACTACCAACTCCAGGGCTTCAACAAATGACTCCACATTGGGTGAAAACGTGTAACCAAGTTCCTCACTGACAACTACTGTCCCAACAATGCTAGGATAGTTCGGTGCCAAAACCGGCTTTCCACAATGCATTGCTTCAATCAGTGTCAGATCAAGTCCTTGAGGCCTCAATGTGGGGTTTACAAACACATCGAGGGCATTATAGAACTCGAAAAGCTCTGAAGGATCCAATGCCCCTAAAACCTTCACGGTGGGGCCCAATTCAGCATATCTTCTTCCCCAAGGACCTGATCCCGCAACAAGCAGAAATACGCCGGGATGGCGCCTCATGAAGGACGAAAAGGCCTCATAGAGAAGCGGATGTCCCTTGTCACGGACCAACCGGCCTGCCACTCCCATAACAATGCTTGCATTTCCTGGGACCCCATGCCTCCGCCTGAACCGGGCCCCGGCTACTGGATCATTCGTGAACTTTGCTTCGTCAACCCCATTAAGAATTACATGCACTTTCCTCTGCGGAAGTTGGTAGATCTTGACCAGTACGTCGGCAGCATTGTTGCTTATACATATGTGCTGTGTATAGCTTGGGAAGAATCTTATCTCGTCCAAGAGCCTTGGCATCGCCTCCTGGAGCTCGGTCACGGGCCCTGGCAGAAGGCTATCCGGGTTGGACAGAAGTTCTTGAAACAACTTCGAGTGCATGATCTCGTACCATATCCCATGCCAAGTCACAGCCACGTTTGCTACCGTTTTCGCACGCCAGTGCGGGAGTGAGACGCTCTCAGTATGAACATAATCAAATGGCCCGTTTGCATTCACCTGATTGAATATCTCGAATGCCAAAGAACAGTTGACTGACCCATGATCATTGGCCGCAAAATAGACATGGAGATTTCCTTGGTGGATATCGTGGTGCGGTTTTCTATCAGAAGGGACCGTGAATATGTGGATCTCATGGCCTCTGGCAGCTAGAGCACGGTATAAAGTCTCAGCATGCCGCTCCATGCCCCCGGGGGCAGCGTCAACTGGCCATGTCTTGGAGAAGACGGCGAGCTTAAGCTTCTCGAAAGCTGGCCCAAAACAAAGGTGGTTCCATGGAAATTTGGCATCTCTAAGGTCTCCATCAAAGCGGGTAAGATCGGTACTGAAGAGCGGATCAGGACCGCGCCTAAGAGGCACCAAGAAGAGAACCAAGGAGGTGAAGATAAGAGCAAGTGCAGAGTACCTGCAGCAGAGCAGCTTAGATAAAGATAAGTTTCTGCAGGACTGATGTTTCAAGCCCATTCCCAGGATCCCAAAAGAAAGCGATATACTCTGTCCAGATTGATGAAACGGTCTTAACTCGTGATCTATCTGAGAACAACCCTTTTTGGGCCACTGATGCCGGATCTCCTCGAGCTTGCAAAACATTTAAGGAGCTGCACATGGTGGCAAGGGGATCTCATCTACTCTTTTCATATACTTTAACGTTTGAACCTTCTAGGATGTATTTTATAATTTATATATTCTATAAAATGAGTGAAACTTCAGATCCTATAATTTTTTATGGATCAAACACCTACAAAGCGAAGTCAAGACAAAAGGAAAGCGAAGACCCAGGACATTAAAATATGGTAATTAGTGAACTTAGTCAAATCCGAAGAAAGCTCATAAAAATCTTAAAGTAAGGTCTCTTCAATATCAAGATCAACTTCAGTTGGAGCTATTGGTAAGGTTTAATTACTTATTTAGTCTTGACAAATGACATGCCCATTTGATCCCTTTCGCTGTATATTAGAAAACTGTCCTAAAATTACCACCGTTTTTCTGTCTGAGCTAACACAAAGTATGTAACTTTTTCGTCTGTAATCTTCTGCTGAGCTGTTGAACTCGACCATGGCAGGAAGGCAGGTGTCGTCGCTGAAAAATGCAAACTTCGGGGTAGATAACTCAAACTATACGTGGAACTTCACTACAGCCCTAATAAAGTGCACGTCCAGAGCCCGTATCAATCTTGCATCCTTGACATTGGTAAATGAGTGAAATTGCAAAGATAATGACTATGACAGCAATTCAAAGATCCTTAATCATCGAAAGTTGTGTGAATGGAATAGCTCAATGTCGATTCCCCTCCATGTGTGAGATCAATAATTATTTAAGAAGACGTTCATATGAAACCTACTCCTCAAGTACAGCCTGTGCCATTGGCCACAGAAACGAATACAACACCGACAAATGATGCAAAATTTCTGTCTTGCTTCCCAAACAAAATGGGGAGATCAGTCTTATGTTTGCCCAGTTACTGATTGGCAAACTTGATCCCCTTCTCAATAGAAGCTTTGAGCTCAGGAATCAGACTTTCCAACCCTTGCTTCTCAAAGTCGGACATAGGACCCAACTCCAAGACTTCCTCCACCCCATTCTTTCCAAGTTTCACCTACAAAGAAGACCAAATATTCAACTTACTGGGCATGATTGAAATGAAAGTAAGAATGATCAGTTAAAAGTGATAGGGTTCCAAAAGGGAAAGGATATATACATATATATGAACATATTGTACTTACACTAGCCTAGCCTAGCCTAGCCTAGCTGACTTCAGGTTGCAATACAAAGTATAATGTGCTTCAATATCAATCTTTAGAAGGCATATCTCGCATACAGCTTATGAGAGTTCAAGGCTGCAAATCATTACACTACCCAATATTAAACCGAGTTTCAAAACCCAGCCTTTTCCATTTAGTCATGTTAAGATAATATCTGCACTTGTTTTTTTTAATACAAGCAGGCTTGACTTTCTACTTTGCATAGCAAGATACAGATGATAAACCAGACCATCCCATGCCCCTAATTATGTTTTTAATAAAGCATGCCAACCAAGCGAAAGCCCTCACAGACATAAAAATAACTCTTTTAAGAAGTTCCAGAGTGAATCAATCACCTTAGAAGCAAAGAAAGGAAGTTCAGTTATGCTAGACTGCACAAAGGAACATTCCACCACATCGGGGACACCATTTAGGCCCTTCAGGCAAGCATCTGCAAATAATGCTCCAGCATACCTGCAAAAGATACGAATTGAATCCACCATAATGAATTGTAAGACTGCATCAAAACAGAGGGATTCAGAAACTTTTTGATTTTCTCAAAAAAATAAGAGAACAGGTGACTATGGACCCACCAGCCAAAAAATCAGACGTGGAGAGAGAGAGAGAGAGAGAGAGAGAGAGATGGAACCCCTCATCTAAGTTTCTATCAGTAAATTTCTAGTGCAAACAAAAGAATGACTCAGACAATATCTCATGGCCTCACTCAACACTTACGCCATGGACAATGTTGCAGATCCCTTTCCAGCCTTTGCTTCCACAACTTCCGTACCACCATCTTGTGTACGCTTGGTAAGGGCCTTGATATCTTCATCCGCCAAATTGGCCTTGGGTACGGCCTATAAATTGAGAAATAGTAATCAAATTCCCTACGTATACGCTTAAGGAGTTGCAGACAAATATCTATCTTGTATGTCAAAATGATGAGGCAAAAGAAGGGAAAAGCAAGTACTTGAGAAAACAGAGGGAGGATTGTAATGCCTGCATGCCCACCAACAACAGGCACATTTACCCCTGCAAAGAGTATGACAAAGAAAAAATTCATTGAGCAACTTAAAGAAGACAAATCAATTAATTTATACTTCTGAAATTAAGAGAGAAAAAAAACAATAGCAAGTAGCAACTAAAAATTACAATGACTTCGGGTAAGAGCTCCACACTTGTACCTTCAACAGGGACTTTAGCCTTCCCAGCATAGAAAGTTTTGGCCCTAACAACATCAAGGGTTGTCACTCCAAAAAGCTTCTTCTCATCATAGGTCCCTGCCTTCTTAAAGACCTCAGCAGCAATTGGCACCGTTGAGTTCACAGGGTTGCTAATCATGTTCACAACTGCCTGATCACATAAACAGTCTCCCATAAGCAAATGTAGCAGAGAATTACCAAGGATACTAAACTATATAGCATATAGGACACTGCTTTGCAGCATCTTGATAGGTCAAAGGACACTTCAGACAGAAAGCATGTAACACTATCCGAATTAGGTCGAATACAGATGATTCTATGACATTGATAGCCAAAATTAGAATGAGCAATGGCAAACAAAAGCAAAAAATACATATAATCATAATTACTTAATTGACAAAATTTATAGAGGAGATCAGAAAATCATATTGCCAAGACTCTCATCGGTGGAATGTAGAATACTCACATTCGGGCAGTACTTTGAGATTGCAGTACACAAGGACTTGACAATGCCAGCATTTATGTTAAACAGATCATCACGGGTCATCCCAGGCTTCCTTGGCACACCAGCCGGAATAATGACAACATCAGATCCCTCCAAAGCTTGCCCGAGCTGCTCCTCACCCACATATCCAGCAACCTATGATCATCGAGCAAAACATTATGAGGTGACGTCACCGCATCATATTGCAAGGTCGTATAACGAGGAGTTGAACTGGAGCTATCCTAATAGCTCTGACTGCCTAAAAAGTAGCAATATCTCAGAATCAGAAGTCCAAAAAAGAGAAGTAATCATGGACTATCCATCAAGCAACAAATCCAATCAACAGGAAAGATGCTTCACCTAAGCAGTTCGCACCATGGGGCTGTGAAGCATACAAATATGAATCCTGAACATGACGGTACTAACTGAACGTCTAATTCAATAGAAATGATTATCATCATAAACTAATTAACCAGGCAAGGCAAACACAGAAAAGGCACGGGAATAAATTAGCCAAAAAATTGTTTGCTTTGGGGAAAAATCATGCGGTATAGACTGGAAAGCAGTTGCCACTCACATACAGGACCCCAAATTAAATACGTACAGATAATCCGAAATTCCACCACAGTAAAGAGCTGATCAAAGGAGGGAGAGAGTGTAGAGACCTCAGATCTGGTGTTGATGTGACTGACGTCGGCGGCGACGCCAGGAGTGCCGGCGATATCGTAAAGGGCGAGCGTGGAGACGAGGGGGTTGAGCTTCATGAGGAGAGCGAGGGGCTGGCCGATCCCGCCGGCGGCGCCGAGCACGGCCACCTTCCGTTCCGGCACCGATTCCGAGCCGTATGCCCGGCGGAGGAGGAGGTGCGGCTGCGACGAGGCGGAGGATGACGTCGATCGGATCAACCTGAACATCGAAGCCCTCATTTTCTGATGAAGATGAAGATTGAGAAGAAGATGGAGGGAGAGAGAGAGAGAGAGAGAGAGAGAGAGAGAGGGTTTTAGAAATGGCGGAGGTGAGAGGTCGACCGAAAAGCTCGCCAGGTCGAGCCGAGGCCGGGGCTTTAGCTTTTATATCTCTGGAACTTTCACCATGGAAAAAGAAATTCATTAAATTTCATGTAAAGTATTAACTAAAGAGAAATTCATCCCATTAATTGGCGAGAAGATCCCGTGGGGCACCGAAACTTTTCGCCGACGATTTTCGCCTCGGCTGACTCTCTCAATTAACACATCATCGTTTCAGAAATCAAAGATATATATTAAAAAAAAAGCGTATCGAATCTTACACGTGACAGGAAAAAAGTACGAGCCCATATTTACCTTTTATTCTCGTTTATGAAATTTACCCATGTCTTGGAACAAAACAAAAAGTCCATTGAGAAATTAGAGTATTGCCTGATTACAGTTAAATGTCACTTTCACTTCCACCTATTTTGAATTTCTTACCACCCGGAAAATTGTTCCTTCCAATGATATTTCACATTGTAAATTGTTGACTAGCATTTCTCTTGCCATCATTTCCCTTTTTTTGACAAGTTCTCAATTCGTTTGCCCTAATCGTTTTTGTTAGGTCATATGCGTAGACAATTAAGTTCATTAAGTCCAACATGATCGTGTCCGAGTAGCTCTTCCGATCATGGAGCTTTTCACATTGAGCCAAACTCAAATTGCAGAAGTCGCAAGAATAAATTAAAAAAAAAAGTCGAAATGAAAAAATAAAAGCGGAAGTTAATAAAAACATTTAAAAGTTACCCAGATTAATAAAGTTCAGAAGAATGGAGGTACGGCGAAAAAAAAAATGCGTTCTTTTCTTTACCAGTAGAAAAAGCCCAACTCAAAAGGACAAAAGGCAATTGGCCTTCGAGTTATGGCATTGAACAAGTAACCCGCGGCAAATTGCCTAGTGCTCAAAAGGGGTCATTCGTGAGCGCAAGCCCCGTAACCCTGACCGACCAGGAAAATTAAATGTCCAAGTCTCTGAAAACTGAAAAGTTCCTCAATTTCGAATTTTATTCTGATTTTATGTCAAACTCTTTTTTTTTGTCTAAATTAAAATATCCAACCTTCACTGCTGTACCAAATCTGCCGCACGAACCAAAATTGCAACTAATTCCTTCAAAGTTATTAACTTCAAAACCGATTAAAAATTCAATATTGGAACACATATTTTTGTCAACACCCTTACTTTCATGCATATCAGTAATAATCTCCGAATATTGATAATCTTGAAGAATTTAATGACGATTTTAGAACACGTGAATATATCTGAAACTAGAGCAGAAATTTAAAATTTCTTTAAGACGTAAAAGAGGAAAGGTCAAGGGAAAATTAAGATGGGGCATAAGGTCGGGAAATTCTTAATCAATTAGCCCGAGATTAATAGCTGTTGGCAATTGTCGATATGTCTCCCATTTTGGGAGGATCCTAAGCGACACGAGTCCTCGCCCCAGACTGGCTCCACAAACGAGAGAATCTCAAAAGCAAATAAGTTAAATGGGGACGAGAGTCGGTAACGAGGAACATATCTTACGCAACGATTGAACCGCCGGTCGCCCCTCTTCCACGCCCGAAATCAGCTCAGAGCCTTACGTACAGCGACAATCAATACAATTGCCACCGTCCATTTACAGGCTACCATCCAATATCTGCCCCCCACCAAACAAAATCCAAGAAGGAATATTCCACTCTCGAAAGGCAGGGCATTCCAATCTTTCAACAACTATCTTAATCATCACAAGTAGCAATACGATTCGATGATTAAACTTGTGTCAATGGCCATGGACGAGGGCTATCTTCCCTACTTCCTAGGTTTCCCAACACACTAGAGTACGGTGAGAAGGAGAAAAATTCCCCAAGCATGGCTGAATAGGACCCACACAAGCTGTTAAAAAGTAACTGGTTTAAGTCAAGCAGTAAGGCTCAGTAGTTTAAGTCTGCACAAGTAAACGTCCATTGCCGATGGATAATGAGTTAGTCATTTGTTCCAATGGAAACCCCATTCCACATGTAAGGAGATATGCCGATTGCTGATCCCATCATGTAAGTCACGCATGAAACAACACGCGTTTACAATAGTCATTAAGCACAAGAGGATACATCGCTCAGCATTACATTTCAAAACTTCCCTAGACAATTGTCTCCAGAGACATGATAGAGTTCAAAAGCTTTCCTATACAAATCTCTCTCTCTCTCTCTCTCTCTCTCTCTCTCTCTCTCACAGATGATCATGTAGTATCAGCCTCCCGCTACAAATCCTGTCACATAATGCCCTCCAGGAAAGGACAAAAGGCACAAACCAGAACCCAAACATTCGTCACAAGCCAAAACTGTTAGCAAATTAATGTAGCAATGGACACTCGATAACCCAGTCCCTTGTGTCGCAATACCACTACTTGGTAAACATGCTTCAGAAGAATCAAACTTCTTACACAAACTGTACAAGGACATGGCAAGATCATGACAGGTAAACGGAATTATCTAGGACTATACCCTCAGCGGAGGTAGTTCCTTCAAATTAAGTCAATAACTAAAAGCACTTCCCTCTAAATACCTATCATTTGGAAATCAAGGACTCTAGGACAGCCTATCCTAGCGAATAACTGTAAGAGAAGATTACCCAAACCCAAGGACATGAATCCAAGTTTGACTGACACTTTAACGTGAAGCACCAAGGCAAAGGTGCTGCAGGACAAAAAATAAGTGCTGGATACAAGCATGATTGCAAAAGAAATGCTGAGAGGACACACAACGGTTGGATAAGCAGGATTGCTCAGACAACTTAAGCTGCCTATCAGAATCCAAAGTTATGCTAATCTGGAGTAGAGATAAAAAAATATCTGGAAATGCACAGACTAACCTACCTAATTCAAAACAGACTGACCTAGTTAGTACAAAAGATAACAGACAGGAAAGCAGCCCCAATCTAGCAGGCAGCTAGAGATCATCATTAATGTGAGGTTGTCAACCGCACATCCATATTCAGATAATGAAGCAATAGCAGTGGATGATAGCATCAAGTGTTTCAAGTGTTAAGAGACCAAGTCACTTTTGCAAACTTAGGTACCATGCTGTAAGCCACAGAAGGATTACAACTCACACTATCTGACAAGCGACGGTTCTGAGTTACAATGTGAGCCTGAATCAGCAAGTAATAACTGCAAGGTACCACAATAACAAGGTAGGCATGGCCACAATATTTTACCAGCAACAGTCTAAAGCAAATCAAGGATCAATGAACACATTAAGAAACTAGGCATTCTCATAGTTTCACCAAGAATCACACTTGCAGAACTGTACGTGGGAGCATTGTGAAGAACATTATACAAGAGTTTCATGGGCACAATGTCCTCAAGTCCAAGTACAACATACTAATAGACTATGACTGGCCTGGCGAAAAGCATTAAACAGCAAGATCAAGATGATTTTGCCCAATCTCCAATTCACACCAATCTTAGACCGAAAACTTTTAAGCTCATGACCACAATGTCCTCAAGTCTGACTACAACAGTACTTATGACTGGCCTGGCAAAAAGAATAAAACAGCAAGTTTTTTTTTTTGTTTAATGCTCAGATGTTGCCGATCTCCAATTATCTCACGTGTACATATTTTTGGGCAGGGTTCAGACAGAACTTTAAGGCGTTTACAAAAAATTATTCACACTTTCACAGCAAAAACAGATATCATTTGGTGGTCCCCCTCCCTCGGTCCCCGAATGCTTGACAAAGTAGGCAATGCTTCCGAGAATGAAAAAAATATTTCAGACAAGTACCTAGGGGCCTTCAAGACATTTAAACAATCACTTGTTCTGAAATAACACAAAGTAATGTGAGACCTCCATCAATCAGACTCCAACTTTAGATGGTAGATAGAGGAATCCATGATGGCTTTCTATCCGCATGAAATAGTAAGGATTGGCTAACATAGTCACTATGCCCAACAGTGATACAAGCAAGATATCTTATCACCAATATTCAAAATCATTGTAAAGCACCAAAAAGAGGCAGCCAATACAAGGGTGCCTAACATTTGTCAAAAAGTTCAGAACTAGCATTGGAAAGGCAAATAGTTGCTATAAGCACCAGAAACAACCCTCCACACTGCAAGAGCCCAAAGCGTAAGTACCAACTTCACTAAGTAAACTAACCATAATTAAAATTAACTTCAACCAGGACAACCACAATATCCACAGCATAAAGGAGCAGATGAAGCAAGCGGCTGCTAAAGCACAGGTAATCACTCATCAACCAGAGAATATATTGTCCTCATTCACGCAATCACCAGAATGATTAAAGCATCTGCGCCCAACAAGCTGTCATACACCTGAATCAAACATCCAGTCACAGGTCACATCATTCAACAGAATCAAACATAAATTTCTTCATGCAAATACATAAAGCTAAAGCAAAAATGCATCAACATCAATGCCAACAGTAAAAGATAAAAAAGCGAGGCAGTCGTCCCAAAAATAGTTTACAAAGAGAAGAAGATTTGTATTCTCTGACACAAGATTCAAATAAAGTGATATCTAAATTTTCTACGATCAAAATGAAAACAAGCTAATTAACTAAAGAGAATGGATGCTAGCAAACACAAGTCTTAGAATAGAACCAAACACACGACAACCATGCCGCCACCAGCGCAAGTGATTAAACCTTGTCCCCATTATCCTGCTACTGCTAATGGGGGTCATAATCTTTATGCCATTGTACTCTATACTATTTCATATCGAGTTGTAAGATCAAACTACTGCAGATCTATCCAAAATTCTTCTTAAAAGACATTGTGAACACAATGACCATTCAAAGTCAAGCATGAAGCAATTCAAGAAGCTTATAAAGGCTAAAGGACAATCAAAAATTTCACATGGATAGTTCTATAGGAACTGGACGATCCTATTTGGTCAAATACCTAGCGACAAACTCCTATGTTCCTTTCATTACAGTATTTCTGAACACATGTAATAACAACAAACTAACAAGTATCCATCCACGTAACCCATCTTAGTAAACAAACAAAGACAGCCAGGATAAAAACAAAATGGAAACCACGAAGAGAACCGATTAGTTACTCAGGACATGCAAAGCACATCTGCTTATTGAAATGCTCACGACAGAACAGAAAAGTATGAAACACCACATATTTTCTGTAAAGCCAAACCCTCGACAGCAAGCTTTCTAATTTGACGGATTTATTGTGAATTGAGAAGGAATAATATTTTTAATTCGGAACATAATGTTAATGCATACCATTTGACTTCATCTCGTGTATTAAAGCCCATAAGTCTAGTCAAACTTGAAAAGAAACAAAGTCAATGAAGCAAAAGCCTACTAAAGCAATAGAGAGGAAAATCTGTACAAAGAGGCTGAAGCAGCGGACTTGCATGAGTTGTACAAGGCCGACTGCGCCAAAAAAAATAAAATATGTCTAATGACAACAGCATTCAAATCCCATAACCATATTATAGACCCAAAAACCATCCTTTCTCTCTTTTTTTTCCTTTTTTTTTTTTGTTTCAGTGTGAAAAATCAATTAATGTATCCACTTCCACTGTGGCGGTTCGATTAGTTGCCAGGCTTGCTTCTTTGGACCAAGAACCGGTCAAGGTTTTGATATATGCCAAGCTGTAGATGTTAGTAAGACAGGAAGTAGAAGAGGGAAAATATGACATGGAGCTCTTCAGTTTTACGTAATCTTATCATAAAAATTAATTTTCTTAATTTTAAGGGCTTGCTCATTGGTATTTAGAACTGTCAATGGTTCATTCCTACAATCAGGACACAAACACCGGGAAAGGACAAATCTGAGAATGAGGAGTTAGCATACCGACCAGGTTTCTGCCTTCCATTGTTAACTTAAATATAAAGAGCATCAATGAATGAAAGACTGAAGTGCCTCAATAAAAGATTACAGCACTTTGACATCATCCTTTAATCCAACCGAACGAGAACTCTAGAGCTAGCACAAAATTCAGCCCCCAATCACGCAAGAAACAGTTTGAAAAGCATCCGTGCATCACATAAAGCTTTATCATTAGCAAGATCCCAACTTGCAAAGAATAGCCTTTGACAACATGCACATTTATGATATAATGACCCTCCTCTGTAATGTCAATGAACAAATCAATGGTTTTGCGAGGTTGTTCAGCTAAATAAGGTGTTGAACTCAGATTCAAACCAAAACATCCTCTACTTGTAGGTGTAAATGAAAGAAGATAAAACAAGCAAAGCAAACTAAACTTCCTTAGGAATTCGTGCAATGGCTTCAAGTCAAACTATCCTAACTGTGAGACCAACCAAATCCAGTCAAACATCCCCTCCATGATATACAATCGCACCTAGTAATTTGTCATCAAGCAAGATAACAGACTGAGCAATGATAACCTAATCATCAAGGCACCTATGTAGAACTCATACTATAATATTGTCAAAAAAAAAATTGTAATGGACCTCATCAAACATTTAGCAACAAGAAATGCTACTAAAAGGCATCCATAAAAAAAAGAAAGAATTCTATAACTTTAGCACCCAGCAACCAAAAATTATCCAACCATGAGCTACAACCACAAGCAATGAATGCCGCAAGCATGAATGCAGATCAAGACGTGATGAGCCAAACAATCGCAATAATGCAGCAGAAGTGAAACATCATGGAAAAACACCAAAAGAATAATCAGCATGGACAGCATGAACCAACTAACAACATTTATTGCGACTCAAAAACAACCAAATTAAAAATTTATCACTTTTACATCCTCCACTGACATTCCAGATAAATGCTTGAACAAAAAAAAAGGGATGAAGCAGTATTGAATATATACGTTGACAGGGCACGCATTACAGAATAAAAAGCAGGAGGTGGAAAAGAGACCGAGTGAATCACGTTCTAAGTAATAAAAACATTTCATACTATCACTGAGAACTAGAATTCGGACACATCGCAAAGTGTCCATCCACAAACAAGTTAAAAAAGAAAAAAAGTAACAAGCCCCCAGCAAATAAGGAAGTCAAGCAATCATATCTAACCAGGCGTACGATAACATACCAATCCGGAAAAGGATAATAGACAACTAGATCCATCTACACTCGTAAATGAAATTACCTCAGTAATAGGACGGCACATTCGGATACATTCCTCCTGGTGGAACCCTCGGAGCGGGAGAAGTCCCTGTTGGCTGATGCTGCTGGCTCGGGTATGCCGATGCAGAGGATAAGCCATATTGTCCACTTTCTGGATACCCTCCAGAAGGCCTATACAAAGATGAGCCACCAGCGGCACCTAATCCACTGCCTGTGCCGCCTACACCACCACTTGCACCACCAAGACCAGTCCCAACAGCACCGCCTGCACCACCATATCCAGTTGATCCTGGTCCACCATAACCACCATATGAAGCAACCATCCCACCACCATATCCACCAGCAGCACCTAAAGTGGGAGGCACCTGACTTCCCATCCCAGGCCCACCCGAACTCAAGTGTACCAATCCAGGCGGACCCTGAAACCCACCGTAGGACCCCATTCCCCCATGTCCACCATATTGCCCAGGAACCGACCCTTGCATCGAGCCTGGGCCGCTCATCCCCAATGCATCAGCATGGCCATTACCAGGTCCAACATTACCAACTGGACCCGGCTTCTTCTTCCCATCAATCGCGAGCTTGCAATTTAATGGCCTCCCGTCAATGTTCTTAACTGGCTCGGCCAAAGCTGCCTGAGCTCCCTCGGCTGTCTTATAAACAAACAGAGCAAACCCTCTTGATTTCCCAGTCTGCTTATCGAACCCTAGCGGGCCTTCCTCGATTTCACCGTACATCAGGAAATGGGATAACAGCTTATCCGCAGGCATGTCGATCGGCACGTTCGCCACGTAGATCTTCCGGTCCGAGACATCAGCCGAGTTGCCCGCACTAGCACCCGAATTACCAGCCGCCGCCAGCTGCGTGACCGTGACGCGTCCATCAATCCTCTTGCTCGGCTCACGCAGGGCGGCCAGAGCGCCGTCCACGTGCTTGAAAGTGACGAAGCCATAGCCCTTGCTTTTCCCCGTGACCTTGTCGAGAATGACGACGGCTTCCTCGAGCTCGCCGTAGGCGGAGAAGAGCGCGCGGAGGCTGTCGTTGGTGGTATCCCAGCCGAGGCCACGGATGAAGAGCTTGCGGCGGGTGGTGTCGCCGTCGGCGATGGAGCGGGCGGCGGAGAGGACATCGGGATGGCGGAACAGGGCCTCCTGGAGGATGTCGAGGAGCTGGTCCTTGGAGAAGCTCTCGAGCATCCTGCGGCCCTCGTCGCGGGTGAGAGCGAAGTTGGGATCGGCGGAGTCCGACGACGCGAGGCCGTTCTCCTCCATCTTCCGCTTCTTTACGAGATCCATCGTTCAGAAGATGGGAGGTCGAGAGAGAAGAGAGGAATATGGCGCGCAAACCCTAAGGCTACCACCCAGAGTCGGAGATGATCGTGGTCCAAATTTTGCCGTATTGAGTGGATATAAACCTAAGTAAGTTGCAGGAGGCCTGCTGGGAAAACCACCCGTCGCATCCCGTGAATTACCTTTTGCCCCCGAGATTTGGCACTTATTGTCAATGGACCCCTAACTTTCCAATTTTATGCAGTGTGCCCCTCAGAATCTTAAAGAAGTCGGCCGTAGCGTTTTTTTTGGTGATAATGCCGGCCATTTTTCAATCCCAGCTCCGGTCATGTCCACAGAGAATAGATCCGCGCAATAATTAGAGCGAGCTTTGGCGCATGTTGTGAGATTGAACTCTAGCTCGTTAATTAGTGTAGTTTTCTTGTAAAGTTTTGAAATCAATCATAATGTCTTCCCTAATATTAACTATGGCTGATATTCATCATTAAAGACCTATGCTTCCACTGACTTTTCATGTCCGAACCATACTTTCGAATAATTAGTCAAATAATCACACCATGCATTTTGTTTTGATTATCGCCTCTAAATTTTGTCCAAATCTTCAAAATTATCGCGTAATCAGCAAGTTTGTATGCCATTTGCCAAAAACGACTTCTTAGGGCTTGCCACGTGCAAAGAAAAAATTCAAACAGTACAAAAGGCACGGTATAATATGCACATTTATTAGGATCTGGATCCTCTAATATGAGATTAAAGAAATCTGGAAGGAGAGAGGGGTGGGGATTTCTCCCTTAATTGAGGGAGCAATACTTTGGAAAGTGAAGATGTGCAAATCCCTCTGATGGATCAAATGATTTGTTTCCCATTTATTAATATGTTTATTCTACTTTTGTGCTAATGTCACTACTAAAGAACATGATACGAATATCGGACACTGATGCGGCATGATGATGTAGCATGAATCATTATTAAAATGATCAAATCATTGAAAAAAAAATCGCTTTAACGAGTTCTTGCATGGACAATATATCTATAAATAAGAATAAATGATTTTATAATATCTATAACCAATAAAAATTCAAAAATGAAATATTTAAATATAGAGAGAGGATGCTCCAGGGCAGGGCACGACAACTTTTGCCTAGAAAGCTTAGACCAATCTGTTCGTAGATCAAATCAAAGAATTGATCAAATCAATGTGGAGGTGGTTTTGAAGCTCATTTCAATGCTTTTTAGAGGAATATTGAAAATAATTTAAAAGTTAAGGGGTAACTTGCCGCACGTGCCAAAAAAGGGGGTTTAAAATAAATTTTCACTTGATATACAGATTAGCCCTCCACAAAAAAGCAATCGATTACACGGTAAGTACATGGCATTTTTCAATCACTTTAAAATTGACATTCTAATTGCACGAAGACGATAAGTTTTATGATTTAGATGTACAAAACTAAAATTTTAGCTACTAAAATGCACAAATTTGACGAGCTTCGAGCTTTGTGCTGTAATTTTCCCACACAATACTATGTTGAAGCATAGATTGGATTCATGATTAATCAGACTTATGTCTAAGTCCTACTGATTAAACTAGCTAATCAATGATCTTGATAGCTGTACATCGCTATGATTCATTAGGCTAGACTTGTATTTTGCGCTTTCTTTGCAAGTCATTGAAAATCGAGGCGTTCAAAAATACTCGGTCGGTAAATTGATGTGTCTTGGCCCAATAAATACATAAAGTACTTGAGATAAGGTATGGTCCATTACACATTAACCCAGTATAGTTCTAAGCAAAACCAAATGACAAACTGGCTTCAAAATTGAAGGAGCGAGGAGCAGGCCTCTAAAAAAGTATGGAAACATGCAAAAGCGTTGGTATTTTCAGGTAGGGAATGGGCTCAGCCGGCCCAGGCTTTCAGCATCAGAACGACTCTGAACGAGAGTCATATTCAAGATTCGAACTAAGGATCTTGAAGACTTGGGGTGGGTTTTTGTATAATTTGGAATCGGATTTTGAGTAAAATATAACTAGTGAAAGTCAAAACCTTTTGAGGGAATGCAAATTGCATCTGGTAAAATTTCATTTATTGAATGATTTTGTGTTTAAGTAACGTTTGATAAAAAAAAAAAGATTTCGCAAGGGACTTTGCTACAATTATTCAGTATTTTTATTTACAAAAGCCAAACCCTTCGTTGCTGGCGAGAGGCTCAGGCTGCCGGTGGCCAGCAAACCATTCTCGCTTCATCTGTGCATGAGAGAGAGACCTTAGCTGACGGTCCATTAGCAAACCAAGTCATGGCTTTTAGAGAAGTCGGGCCATTCAAGGAAAACAACTTGCTGTCAGATACAGATACGCTTGACAACCACAAAAAACTTTCTCAGAGACTTGCATCCACTTGCACATAGATGCTTGATGTTTGGTGGCAACTGTGAAATTTCTTGAAGCTGTCCACCATGCTTTAAGCAAAGCCAGTCCAAGTAAAAGAGTCTACCACCAATTCTTGCAGTAGGCCTCTCAATGTAGGGAAGCTTTGTGGAGCGAATAGGCTATCTACATCTCTTGAATTGCTACTTCTGAGAACAAGCTCCATGCAATTTGCAGACCTATGAATAGCAACAGGGGAAAAATATTGAGTCTGCTTCTTCAATGGGCTCAGGAAACTTGCCAAAGTTTGAGCAAATAGTCAGATAAACCAGGCGAAGGTTATGTAACTTGTACATGCTTGGTGGAAGACAGGTAAGTTTCTTGCATCCGGCCAAGAATACGGAGTCAAGATCGACCAGATGGTCAATAATGAAGGCAGTTCCACTATTCCGGACTTTTCTGGGCAAAGATCATGAAGTCAGGTCCCGCGTTCACCGACATGAGGAAAAGTTTTTAGCTTGGTACAACCACTTAGGTCGAAGGTTTCAAGAGAACTTTAATTTGACGATGGAAGATGAGCTCCCGAGGTTAGAGCGAGAATGTAGGTCGAAAGTGACGAGCTTAGGAAGAAATCCAACCAACTCCTCAGCTTTAATTTGGGCATCGCAGCCGCTGAGAATCAATGTTTCAAGATTCTTTAAAGTTGAAAAACGGGGTATCTCAATCAACTGTCCACGATCTGCAAAACTAATGGACTTCAGATCCCTGAAATTCTGCCAAAAAAAGGAGAAAAGTGAGTGCTTGACATTGCTTGATTTGGTAGTAAAAGAGGAAGAAGCACCAGGCAAAAGCGAGGTCAATTGCACCTGCAATCCCGCTCTCAGCCATCTGAAGCTGCTGCCCCTCGGATTAAATTCCTTAAGGTTTCTCTTCAGGCCAAATTTGAAGTCTCAAAATCGATTGTCGATGTGCTCCACTTATTGACATCCTAGCTCCACGAGTTTTGTAAGATGTCGACGTTCATTTGCACACATGATGCCCCTTTGACCTTTGAAAAGTTCCATGACAAATTAGTTGCTTATGAAGAATTCCTCAAAGCATGAGAGCACCGCCACTGATCTCCATGTTGGGATTGCCAATTTTACACCGAAGCTCCTCCCATTTGAGCAAGTGGTCATGCTCCACCAACTTTGCCAATTTTATCGACTTTTCATCAATATTATGGAAATCGAAGTTCGACTTTAATGACTACGAACACCAAAACATGATAAGATACTTTAAGCTCTAACATCATTGGCGATTTTTTCTTTTCAATATCTTTATATGACGTTACTTATTTTCAGATCAGGGGAAGAGCACACGTGCTGCCCTTCAAGTAAGTGATCATATCAATCTCCATTCACCATGAGCCACGTCATCAAGCGAGTAACTATCACCTCCTAATTCTCTTTAAAAAGACGTCTTAGATCCCTAATCGGCAATAACGCACCACTTGACATCACACGAGCAAAATCGACATTCAGATGAAATTTTTTTCAAGGAAGTGATTAACGACAGAGCTGAATGGATTTTTCTTTTGGGTTTAAAAGAAAAAGGGATAATTTTGGATTTCGAGTGAAGACGTGCGCTTTGGAGAGGTATTTCCTCGGGGCTCCAATTAGACCCGTGACCCGGAATCCGTCGTCATGTCCAAACGGTCGGACCCCTCCAATAGAAGTGCCGTTTCCCGCTATAGTCTTATCTGGGGTTCTCCACGCGGCGGAGGTAGCCATTCTCAGCGGCTTCGTCTCCGAATGCGCATCAAATCGACGTCGCCTGAGAACTCTCTCCTCTGCAAAATGCCGCTTCTCCACTCGTAAGCCTCTCTCTCTCTCTCTCTCTCTCTCTCTATGTGCTGCCTCGTCTCCATTGAATTTCGATCCAGAGAGAGTAGAGTTTGGAGTTGGACTATAATCCGTCGCCATTCCGTAGAGCGAGTGTGGTTTGCTCTATGCTGATCAAATTTGGGTGCTGAGTTGATCGAATTGAGCATTGCCTTGATGCGAGCGTGTGCATCACGACACTCCCGGAGAACACCGAACGGGCTGCATCTCGCTTATCAAGCTTGCTTTTGTGGTCATGTTTTACTTCATTTGAAAATCGCGCGGTTTCTTTGCTTCGGTGCTCGTCGGTGTTGGTTAGTGTTGCATTCGTAGCTGAGTTTGATTGATCGCTGCACGGGCTTTGCTTGCGAGAGAATCATCGCTTGTCCAACACCTGGGGAAAATGAAAAATCCTGTCGACGGATGATGGAGCTTTAGGTTTTCTACATCGAATTAATGCTATACTAATTGGTGTTTTGGTTATTTTTGTTGTAGACTAAACTTTTTCCCTTCTACCTGCAGAAAATTGGCATTCCCCTGCCCAGCCCTTAACTGTGATCCAAACAATCTTCTGTGCCCACTAGTTGGGCGAATTATGGACATCAAATTCAGGCAGTTCATCTGTCCAAATCGGAGCAGTTCACCTTCCTTTGCCGTGACCTGTTCCACCACCACACTTGAACCCCTTGGACCATCAAAGACAAGGGTTGATCCAGTAGAGACATCTGGATTGCGGGAACATGGCCAGACGGAATTCACAGCAGGTGCTCCTGATAATGACTGCGAGGAAGTAAAACTAAATGGTGCGACTGTCTGCTCAGGATGTTATAGCGACAAGAGCTATAAGGAAAATGAGAGAAGGAGAAAAATTGGAGAAGCCAACAAAGGGAAAGTGCCGTGGAATGTTGGCAGAAAACATAGCGAAGGTAAATCTCTTCTTTAGGAATTCCAGACCTTCATATAATGGAGTATTTGAAGTTTAGCACCTCTTACTCTGTGCAGAGACTCGAAAGCGAATCAAGCAGAGAACAATCGAAGCATTAAGAGACCCCAAGGTGAAGTCATGTAAGATTGATTGGGGTGCATGTTTTTCTTAGCATTGCTGGACTTTGCCGGTGAGCAATTTTTTGTTTTGACTAAGAGAAAGATCATTGGAGTAATTTCACATGATGACTCCTGCATTAATGCTATACATTCTTGGAGACTTTGTTCTAAAGCTACACGTGCGCTGGTGCTGGAGACAAGCATCTATGCACCTACTTGCCCTTTCTCTTAATTCACCATTTGTTGTTAATACTGAACACCTCACAAGACTAAATTGTGCCAGAATTACTTCCTTTTTGTCTAACTCTTTTTCCAGTGGGTATACGTTCCGCCACAATGACTCCTGCATTAATGCTATATACATTATTGTAGACTTTGTTGTGGAGCACCTGCCCTGGTGCTGGAGACAAGCATCTATGCACCTACTTGTCCTTTCTCTTAATTCACCATCTGTTGTTAATATTGAAACCTCACAAGACTACATTTTGCCAGAATTACTTCCTTTTCATCTAACTCTTTTTCCAATTGGTATTTCCAGATCAGGCAGAGGATGTCTGAACATCCCCGTACTCACAGGTGACCTGTGTCTTTAGTGCTTAAACAGTTTTTCTGATGATCTAACCCTCTAAATTAACCAATTTTACTTTATAAGAAAAACTAATGAGTGATTTCTTTATATGTCATTCAATGGACCAAGATGTTGATATTGGAGTATATGGACTCAACTGAATGCTTATTCCATTGAGCTTAAAAATGAGTTTGGCTTGCCTTTATTAGTTATAAAAGGAGATTAGTGGGTAGATCCATATTCCATTATCTGGAGAATATGATGTTCTGCTGTAATTGGAACATCTTGCTGACAAATCTTAGTGCAGAGCACAGCATTTGTTACCTGTAGAAAGTTCACATGTGGCCAAATGTGAGAAAACTTACCAAGAAATAAAATCATTTTGTTGAGTATTGCACTGTATCTGATGAAAAATAAAATTACTTGATATCAATGATTATTGTGATCTACAGATCCATAATATACTAGGATCATAGATAAACTTTTTCAAAGAGTAGCATCGTTAAAGGTTTCTTTCCTCGATTGCTTTGCCTTGTATATGTTCCCCTGGTTATTTAGGAAGATGGTTGCTTTGCAATTCTGGAACTTGCTATCTTAGCTTGTCAAATTACGAGCAGCGTATTGCTGGGACCTCAAACATGTTTTAAGCTGCCGAAACATTCGTGCACATATCTAGCTGGAAGAAAGTAAAAGAAGGGAGGGCTCCAAAGTAAGATTGTGGCAATTTTAGTGTGGAAGAAATTATTACTAGCTGAAACTAGATTTAAATTTTTTCATCTGTTGTTGCTTATGCCAGTGGGAATAAAGTAGTTTGTGTGAATGATAATATTAATACGATTGAAGGACCTTATTCTTATTTTTAAATGTCTAAGAGTCCTTATTAACTCTTTGTGGTGAAAATCAGCTTATAATTTGTCTAATTATTTTACAGTGATGTGATCAAAGCAAAGATTGGCTCTTCACTTCGGCGCATTTGGAAAGAGCGTTTAAAGCGTAAAAGGTTGAAAGAGAAATTCTTCTCATCATGGGCAGATAACATAGCAGAGGCAGCTAAGACAGGATGGGGTGATCAGAGAGAACTGGACTGGGATAGTTATGACAAAATAAAGCATGAAATTGATCTCCAACATCTTCATCGGCTTGCTGACAAGGAAAGAGCTAAAAATATGGCAAAAATGAGGGCTCATAAAGCAGCTGAGGCAAAAGCAGAAAAGATGGCTAGGCTTGCTCAGAAGAGAAAAGAAAGGGAGGAAAGAGCAAAAAAAAGAGGAAAGAAGAGAAGAGTATCACGCAGAAAAACAAAGAAGAAGAAAGTTGACTCAGCAGTTGCTCAAGGGATGAAGCTTAAGAAGAGATTGCTGAAGGTCAGTGCAGTTCATGTCTTGTCTAAGAGAACTCCTGCATTTGATGCTTTGGACCTTCTCTTTACGTTGGCTGTGACCATAACCTTTGTTGCTCTGCAGTTCAATCTCAACCATGCATCTATTTGTCCTATGCTTTTCTTTGACAGATATATCCTTTCTGACAAACCAGTCTTTTTGTTCCTCCTTAAAACTGCATTACGCTGATTGCATTTTTATGTTTTATTTCTAGATTAACCGAAAGAGATCCTTAAAAGTTGTCCAAGTCACTGGTCAACGAGATGCAATTCTTGCACGTATTCCAGCCTGGGAGAAATTGGATTTAGAGCATATCAAGAGAGAAAAAGCACAAAGGAAACTTTCACTGGCTGATCAGATACAAGCGGCCAAAAATCAAAGCAAAGTTCACGATTTAGTGAGAAGTGAAGTCTGAGCTATGCATGCGCAGTTGCTGTCTGTCCTGTCTCACTGAAACATGTGATTGTGAAAGGAAAGGTGATCATTTTCTCAATATTGAAGAGTGCCCATTTAAAGCTATATATTGTGCTGCATAATGCGATCACTTTGTGCTAAGTGTTATTTATTATTTTCACTGATTTTATTATGCCTATGTTCCTTGGGAAGTCGCAATCTACGCTATATGGCATTACTTGCAGTTAGCATTTGGCGTCTCATTAGTTGTAACGTTGGATCCTGGAATGAATTAATCACAATGTTGACGAATCCACCAATGCCTTTGGGTTTTCAAGTATTTTTTTACATTTTATCGCTAATTTTGTTTTAATATTTTACTCGGGTGACAGGGAACATTTGTTTGACATCATCACCATCCGGAGATCACCTCAGTAACCAAAGGCGAGCTTGTTAGATTACCGGGGCACATATGGTTGCTTGGCTCCGTCCCTGGTGTTTTTGTCATCTGTCATGTGCACTAGGGAATTATCTTGTTGTCTCTCTATCCGTCTCTCTGTGCATCCGGCTGTGCTACACTGCGCTTGTTGTGACATGCAGCACCCCTGGCTGCGGAGCTGGAAAACAGAACCAGCTTGTGAACTGAGTTTCCTTTAGAATTCATTCAAAACCTGTTTGTACTTAAGGCTCTTATAAGCTAATTGCCAGAAAGCCCAAGCAATTCAGGACGAAGCAACTTGTTGATGCGATGATAAGTGTCTCTACGGCAAATTTTTTCAATGCAGCATATTTATGTTATAGATACACTAGCTCTAGTTAACAAGATGCAGCCTGGCACTTCTACTTTTTGCGGTTGCAATTAGGTTTATTTTAACGTGACTTTTGTTTTTACCTTGTGACTTTTTGCGAATTTCGGAGAACTCCCACTTTTTGGATATCCAATTATCATTTCATCGACAATATTTTCTCGAAAGAGCGACCCAATTTGTAACCCCCCGCGATCCAATTAGTCGTGGGCCCGTGTGAACCCGATCCTAAGCACGGACACCACTTCTTTCCCTCGGTGAGTATCTGCTTCATTGAGATCAATCGATCGTCCACTTCTTTACACTGTGAATGACTATGTCCGCGCAATTCCAAACACCTACTGATTGGACTAACTTTATTATTTTACCCATCCCCTTTTTGTGAACGGTTCCTAAAGTCATGAAGCTGAAAGGCGGTTCCGAGTTTCTCCTCCCGACTTCCCGGTGGTACGTAGGCCCATCGTTGCCTTGGTGTTTGGATACGACGCAAATCGCACGGGGTCCCGTCCCGGGTCAATGTGCCTCACGTCTTCACAAGGACTCCAACCCTTTGCAAGTGCCCAGGTTGATTCGTCCATTCTTATATTTGATTTTTCGACTTCTATGCATATATTGCTTCATGTTACGTGAACTTATGCATCACGTGTCCCTACAAGAAAAGTATTCGAGGGCATGCCTCTCAACCGCAGTTGTCTTCCAACACTTCTTCCTTGTCATGATGGGGAAGATAGCTCGACAACTAACGCCAACACCGCGCGGTCAATCTTTTCGTTCACCTGAAAAGACGCCCCCGAGTTGCTCTGCCTTTTCTTCTTCCCCTGCAATCAAGACTCTCCACCACCCTCCGAACCACCAAAGGTTCCATATTTTGCAAAGAGATTATAATACGAACTCAAGTCAAGCCGCAAACCCCCTTTAATTTTTGCATGCCAGCCCCCCTACTGGGCATGACGTGTGCCGGATAGCAGCCAGTTTGGTTGTGTTAGCTCATCTCCTTCTATTTATCATCTTACATAATCCCACTCAATCAAACTATCCCAAGATTCCTCCTCTTTTGCCCTTCCCTCCCAATCCTTCTACTATCTCGATGGAATTGCCTATGTCGACGCTGGATTCTGGTGGCTGGACAGTTTCATACAAGCTGGAGACGAAGAACTTGTCCTACAAACTGGGCACCAAGTTTGACGAGTTCCCTTGGCTCTTTCATAACAAGAAACGAAACTTGAGCTCAAAGTTCATTTTGAAGGACGTGAACTGTGAGGCAAGCCCTGCGGAGATCACTGCCATTGCTGGGCCTAGTGGAGCTGGCAAAACCACCTTGCTTGAAGTCCTAGCCGGGAAAATTTCACAGGGCCATGTGTCTGGGAAAGTTCTTGTAAATGATCGGCCGATCGATCCCAAGAGCTTTCAGAGGTTATCCGGTTACGTTCCCCAAGATGATGCGCTGTTTCCTTCACTAACTGTCGAGGAAACGCTCCTGTATAGCGCTCTTTTTAGGCTGCACGTAGGCAGAAAAGAGGCTGTCGCTAGAGTGAGAGCACTAATGAAGGAACTTGGCTTGGATCATGTTGCAAGAACTAGAATAGGTGGTAAATCATTGCACAGAGGGATCTCGGGTGGGGAAAAGCGCAGGGTGTCGATTGGGGTGGAACTAGTCCATGACCCGGCAGTGATCTTGATCGATGAACCAACATCAGGACTGGATTCAGCCTCGGCTCTTCATGTTGTCAAGATGCTCAAGTTCATGGCACTTTATCAAGGTAAGACAATCATATTAACCATTCATCAACCTGGGTATCGAATCCTTGAGCTGTTCGATCGAGTTATTTTGCTTTCGGATGGATTTGTTATTCATAGTGGTCCTCTGTCTCTTCTGGAAGAGAAGCTTAGATTCGCTGGTTTGGACATGCCGTGCCACGTCAATGTGCTTGAATATGCCATTGATAATATAGAAGACTTGGGTGTAGAAGCTCACAACAACCAGCGTTTTCTCCAAGGAAACGCTAAAGACAGTAACGAAAACGAGGCACCAGAAACGGGGATCGTGGGGTCCTATAAAGGAAAAGAGAAGCTGTTCTCGTATCCAAACTCTTGGTTCAGAGAGATTCCAATATTGGGGCAAAGATTTTGCAGAAACATTTTCAGGACGAAGCAGCTGTTCGCCACAAGGATAATACAGGCCCTCGTGGCTGGGTTTGTTCTCGGCACCATTTTCTTTAAGGTCGGAGACGATCTAGGAAAAGTTGCTTTACAAACTCGGCTCGGGTTTTTCGCCTTCAGCCTAACCTTCTTGCTCTCTTCCACAACAGAAGGCCTACCCATTTACCTGCAAGAAAGAAGAATTCTGATAAGGGAGACTTCAAGGGGAGCTTACAGGGTATCCTCTTATGTGGTCGCAAATATCATCGTCTTCCTTCCGTTTCTTTTGATGGTGGGGCTCCTCTACTCGATCCCAGTTTATTGGCTGGTCGGATTTCGGAGAAGCACAGATGCATTTTTCTACTTCTCGCTCGTGGTTTGGTTGGTTCTCTTGATGTCCAATTCTTTCGTAGCTTGTTTCAGCACTCTCGTGCCAAATTTCATCATGGGGACATCGATTATTGCTGGACTGATGGGATCTTTCTTCCTTTTCTCCGGTTATTTCATATCGAAGGAGACAATCCCCAGATACTGGATTTTCATGCATTACATGAGCTTGTTTAAGTATCCATTCGAGTGTTTCATACTGAATCAATATGGAGGCCTGGAAGGGAGAAACACGTGCTTAGAGTTTGAGGATGGAGAATGCAGCTTATATGGAAGTGGGTTCTTGAGACAGCAAGGATTAAAGCAATCAGAGAAGTGGACCAACATAGCTGTGATGTGCGGTTTCATTATCGGCTACAGAGTCCTTTGCCTTATCATCTTGTGGTACAGATGCTACAGGACGAGAAACTAATTATACTAAGAAGAGACTGTTTTCTAGCCATTCTTTCTTGTTCCAATTCCTAAACTCATCAAATTGTTAATGATACTTGCAGCCACATGTGGAGATGTTCGATAAACTTGACATTAATAGAAGCTTTCCGGCACGATTCAAATTAGCGCATAAACTTGACATGAGTTATTCTTCAGGCAAATTATTTCATCTTTGACAGAGTAACGCGGTAAGTTGGCAAAAGCACGCTGCTAAGCATGCAATAAACCCACTAAATTTTGGGAAGGGACGATCAAGGTATGGCTAAGTACTTTATATCCTTGTACAATTTCACTCGGAGATTTTAGCACACCGCACAGAAAGAACCCTATGGATGAGCTGAACTGCCACCTCAATTCTATCAAAGATGTATAGGCTTTCCATATTGTCCACATCCCATACTTACCAGGAAAAATACTGTCTCTAACACTTGCTCTTCTTCGACTTTGAAGCTTGACTGCACATTTCTGACGTTAGATAATTATAGTTTGTTGGACTGCTCTCACAAAAGAAGCCCGTTTAAGAAACGAAGTGCAGAAGTTCTTAAAAGAAAAGGCGACTTGAATACCTGCACAAGCCAGAATACTATGTACAGTGACCCTTAATACAGCAAAGTTTTTCAAACATCTATTCTCCGTCTACATGCAAAACCTACGTCGCAGTTCAAATGGTCCTATCATAAATAGAATTGAAGGTCATTGTAGCACATGAGCTGGGCATGTCTTTCGACCACAAAGATGATTTGTCTAGCCCGCTTGACTCCCCAGATGCAGTGGAAGATGAATCCTTCGAGTGACCTTTCGGGCCTTCCTCAGCGACTAGACCCATGAATTCTGAAAGTGACCCAGGTGATGATATCTCACTGTCATTAACCTTAGCTAAGCCCGTTAGCATCTCCACGACAGTCGACATGGATGGTCGAAGCCTTGCTATACCCTGTGCGCAGAGAAGACCAATCTTCATGAATAGGCATGCCTCTTCTCTATGATTTTCCCCATCCAGAGACGTGTCCACTAAGGTCATCAGCTCCCCTTTCTCATGCAGCTTCCATGCCTATAACACAGTGTACTTGTAGTAATGCTAGGTTTTCATAGTACTAAGCTCTATCTTCAGATATTGGTTATGGGAATGGGCGAGAGATTTCTCTCCTAAGTGCAATGATAGCTCAAAATGCGGAGGTTCACAAGTAGAGCAAGACTGGAAAAAGAACATTTCAAAAAAAAGGAGTAGAAAAAATGAAGAAAAGAAAGATTCATGGGCAAAATACATGCCTATCGTTAAAGTATTGCAATCAGTCCTTGGTAAATGATTCTGTTTAACCAAACAATGCACTTGGTTTATTCAAGTTAGCACACATTAGCATCCATGAAAGTAAGACAAATAAATTATCACATAGACGGGATTTGTCCCTCTAACCAGCAGCTTCGTAGACGAGGAGGAAACTTTCTATGCTTTCTACATACGATAAAATTGATTTTCAGAGACTAATAAAAGGGGAATCCTTGTGATCCAGGGATATTAATAAGGTTCCAGTTATAGGGATCTACAGGATGAAAGGTTACCCTTTCAAGAAGATATCGTTCTTCAGCTGGCAGTTTACGGTTGGTGTTACATCTCCCACTAACAATTTCCAAAAGCAGTACGCCAAAACTGTATATATCTGCTTTATTTGTCAACTGACCTCGCATTGCATACTCAGGTGCCAGATAACCCCTACATCAACAACATAGGCAGGACCATGTCATCGACCAAGAACTAAGACATGACAAAAACAGGACTTGTGGCAAAGAAAGAAGATCAAATATTGAAAGAGTATCAGATCTTTTTCCAGTTTTAATGCGTTCAGTCATGATTTGAGAACATATTTCCAGAAGCTTGATTGGAGTGTCTAAAACTGCTTCCCTTGGGCCCAAAATTCCCAGTTTTACTACATATGCCAACATCTCCAGTGCAATGTCACCAACAAATTCAGGTCAACCCAACAAAGGATGTACTCAGCAGAATTTGAATGCTCATTCAGCAGATGAAGCGGCAGTTCTAAACTGGGGCAATGAGTTATAAAAACTTCGTAAAAGATTTTACTATATATTGACAGGAAAAATTGAGAAGGTTGTGACTCACACTGTTCCAGCAACACGGGTGCTGATATGAGTCATGTTGCTCGGAAAAAGTTTCGCAAGACCAAAATCTGAAATTATTGGCTCCAAGTGACGATCTAGAAGGATATTGCTTGCTTTTATATCTCTATGGATAATTGGTGGTTGGACTTCCTCATGAAGGTATGCTAGCCCCATGGCCACGCCTATGCAAATGTTACGTCGTGTAGGCCATTGAAATTGGATGCTACTGTTGGAACAGCCTATGAAGGAGAGAAAAATGTCACACCATTGTGGCTAATGGCAGAAGTATGTATGCAAATGTAAACTTACCAAGAAGTGTTTGTGCGAGGCTATTGTTCTCAAGATAACCATATACCAGGATCCTATGCTCTCCTTCCACACAGCAACCATGCAACTTAACTAGGTTAGGATGCTCTATATCTGCAATCGTATTTATCTCTGTCAAGAACTCCCTCACTCCTTGACTCGACTCTGCTGATAGCACCTTCACGGCGACCAAGGTGCCATCATCAAGTACACCCTGTTCACACAAGTTGAGAAATTTCCACTTATGCCCTGTCATGTTTTTTTTTTTTTTAAGAAGAAAGAGCCACATCGAAAAAGACACCAAAATATGGCTCCACTACCTTGTAGACAGAACCAAAGCCCCCATGACCGATTTTGTTGGATCGACTAAAATCTGCAGTTGCTTGGACCAAGTCTTTGTACTTGAACAATTTTGTATTTTGAATTCCTGAAACCTCTGAACATATGAGAGAATCACTCAGAAGCTTTCTCATGAATTCGAAGGTTGACAGAATGCTTAAAGTAATCAGCTGATGGAACAGTGTAATAGTTCTAAGTTCTAACAAGCCTATTATGGAAATGAATGAATCTAACCAAGATTTACATCATTGCATCACACATGGGAAATCCAATAGAAACGATTTTTTTTTTTTTAATTTCACAAGTCCGTAAGATAGACTAGGAAATACTTGTGCATCAGGTATAAAAAGGGGAAATTCATACCTTCGTCAACCTCTCTCCTTAGTGTTAATAAGGAAGCTCTGCTGCACTTGAAAAGTAAAGAAAAACAAGGCATTGGACCGGCTTATCCTATGCAAATCGATATCTCGACCAAAGAATTAAGCCAAGATCTTCAGAGACGTCTTATTGTGAGACCGACCGTGAATTAAGATAAGTCTTCCGCACTGAAACCTGATATAAAGGTAAAAACAAAACCAACCCACATACATCAGCCTAATGAAGCAACAATGAGGATTTTACGACTTTTAATGTAAATATCAATTCCCCAGCATCTGATCCCCCCAAAATCCCTCATCATTACCATCATCAATCGTTACTTATCAAAACAAACAGACAAATTGCTCATCATGACAGTTCCTTCGGGATGAATTCTCAGTGATCCCCAACCCTCCACTGTACGGATTTACACATCATTTCATCCCTAAGGAAGGTTCACAAGCAGGAGCTGAACATGAATCTGAAGAACGATGAACAATGAGGAAGCAACAGAAAAGAAAGCACAAGCCCGGAAACTGTTTTCAGTTTCTCCAACATACCCCAACAAGATTAGGCTCAATTCTGATGCTCTACTCCTTTACTGCAGAGCCAAGCTAAAGCGAACGGAGGCGAGGAGATTCAAAAAATGGGAACTACCCTTCTTCAAAAGATCTCAGAAACTATGGAATGCCAAACTCCTTTGAACCACGAACTTGCCAGGACAAAGAAGAATCAAACCTTAGCTGTCATATCCTTCGAAAGGACGGCTAAAGAATTCAGTATAGAGAGAGAGAGAGATCCTATGAAATCTTCAGGACGTTTCGTAGAAGTTGACTGGGCTGTCATTTTTGGAGTTGGAGATTAGTCAAAAGCTTTCAGCCGAACCTCAACAATGGTAAAAAAAAGAACAAGACTCTTGATCAAGACGACCCCATCTTACTGCATGTCTTCGTGTGAACACGAGTATCTCTTTGCTCGGACAGAAGAAATGGCTAAAAGAGCGACCTTGATTTTGTCCTACATGAAAAAATGAATCTTTATATCCCTAAAACAAAATAATTAGCCAATAACAAATATTTTTCATGATAAAAAGTATTCGTATCAAAATATTTACATAAATAATTAAATTATGTTTCGTCCATTCGCCGTAAGCGATGCGAACGGCCATTCTTATGAAGATATTTTCCCGAATAATTCGCATAAAGGGACGGCACTCGAATCATCTCGTGGGGTCGACCGTGAATCGGCATTTACTTTTATGCCCTTTATTTCCTTCGAATTTCACGTGAATGACACGTGCCTGCCGTCCACGACTTTGTTCGGTCGTCGACTTTTTAATAGTTTTCTTTTAATTTCAAGAGCCGACTTTGAGGGCAAACAGTGGAGGGTGTACATAAAGGCAGCAGTTGGATGTACGGCTTTCGAAGGACCCACGGTATTATCCGGACTTCCGTGATCCAAGTCAAGACTTATCATTATAAAAAAAGACAAGATTACGAAAAACTCAAAACTTTATCTTTATCCCTTACGTTATATTTATTCTAAATTTTTTTATGACATGAAAAATTTTAAACTTTATTTATCGTAAAATATTTACCTCAAAAAATTTTGTGTGACACGAAAAATTTCAAATTTTACATATGCGACACATTTACTCCAAACTTTTTTTCTGTTTTTTTCTTAAAAAAAACTTGGCCAGCGAGCTCCATTGGCTATCGGAGCTTACTGGCCACGAGGAGGGCCCCAACGGCCTCACCAGCCTCTCTTGTGGCCGGCTTGCCCTCTGGAGTGACCGAGGAGCTCCAACAGCTGGTGGAGCTCGCCGGTCAAGTTTTTTTTTTAAGAAAAAAAGAGTTTGAAGTAAATGTGTGGCATGGGCAAAGTTCGAGATTTTTCGTGTCACACAAAAAATTTGAGATGAATGTGTCATGGTGGGTAAAGTTTGTGATTTTTCGTGCGATAAAAAAAATTTAAGGTAAATATATCACACGGGATAAAGTTCGAGATTTTTTCGTGATTTTTTCCTTTATAAAAATCAACGGTCAAGGAGGCCTCCAGCAACCCAAAGACGAATAGAACAAAGTCAACGAAGGCCGATGGTTCAAACCCACCTCCGCGGCTTTCTCGGCATTTCGAGCGACTCGAGCTTTTCGTGCGTGCATGGGGAAAGTCATGTTCACATTCGGGACAGGACCTCGTTCTAGATGTCCCGGGTTCTTTTACTGTATTCTTCGACTAATGATGCTGCCGTCGACGGAATCTTGTCCGCGAACCCGGGGCATACGGGGAGTCCCGCGTTCGAATTACGCTCGCGTAACTAATGAATTCCTAAGGGAGCTGAACGAAGTCTTTCGACCCGATCCGCACGCGAGCCGATTTCGACGGGGAGCGATGTTCGGGGTGCTTTGCGTTGCTTTCGAATTCGTAATCCACCATGCGCGGTCAATTCCGGGTCGATTTCCGTGTTGGTGTTCCCAATCCAATGCCATGGCGCGCTGCCGTCATCTCTGACCCTTTCTGATCGGAGCGGTTGACTTGGACTGAGATCGGAGATCGTCCCCCGGCTTCCTTGAGGCCCGCGCGTCACTTCGTGATGTGCTTTTCTGAGGCCCAAAGAAGAAAAACTCGTGCGGTCTTTGCTTTTGTTTTCGGTGGGCGGACCGCGCTTGGCAGTGTTGGATCCGGCCCATCGATCAGACCAGCCCACGAGCCCCCTGAAAAAAAAAGTAATAATAATAATAATACCCGAAACATGGCTCGACCCGGATACGTTTGACCCGTACTCTCGCGGTCGAGTCATGTAAAATATCAAGGGTGTCAAAACCAAATAACGCATATGACCCGAAACACGACTCGGCTCGATTCTGAGATTCTAGGCCTTTTTATTAGGTCGGGGACTCGATCAATTGTTTCGGCGCTAAAATACTTTTTCGGGTTAACCGGAAAACAACATACATGTTCATTTTGATTTCCGTCAGAAAACTAGCGCGAGCACGACCCAATTGGAATGTTCAGCTCACATTCTTATAGTGTGTTCCGATCAAATTGTGTCTGGTCAAGTCACGTTTATAACGTTTTGTATTGACACCTAGTCGATCCTTTGGCTTGTGAAGTGCGAGTTGCGTGACGTCCTGGCAACAACACGAATTGGTCAGGGATCGGGTGCAAATTATAACACCCCGATGTGAATCCGTCCACGTTTCATCACGGCCTTTGCTTGCGCGCACACGAATTGGTTTTGGTGCGGCTGGAGCTAGAGGGCTCGCAATCTGCCAACGGCTTTGGGCGGGCGATTGATAGGAGGCGACGGCGGGCCATGTATGGTTGGGGAAGCCTCCACGGCGAAGGTGTTAAAATCTGAGGGGTGCAGGGTGGTTCGTGGCGATAGCCTCAATTGAAAATGGTCCAATCTAAATAAAATTGTTTTAATCTGTTTCCATACAACGCAAATTCAATGACCCATATTTTAATCCGTTTTCCATGCAAATGCAACTTAATGGTCCATAGTCAACTCATATTGCCATATTCCGATTGAGAAATTTTTCATGTCTTAACTGATATGAGAACGAGAGGAAGTGATAGGACGAGAGATAGAGCGATGCGATGGCGCGAGAGTTACATGAAAATGGAGTCCGAATAAATTGTAAGTCTATTTAAAATTCAACTAAGACTAATTTAACACTCTTATTAATTCATTTGACATCTCTACCCATTATATACGAGTTAAATGAGTTTACGGCCTATTTTAACAAGTCTACTCAATACCAATGGAGGTGAAGGCGCCGAAAATTACATATGTGGATAAAAGGTGACGACCGTATAAACGATGGAGGTTACGGTCTGATAATTGCGAAAATCGTCCAATAAATACATTGGATTTAAATTGAAATTAGGAGCAAAAAAAGAAAGGAAAATAACTTGCCTTCCTCCTCATGCTTCCTTCCTTCCTCCCGCAACTGCAAATTAGCTTTCTCTGCCATCGGAGTCGAAAGGTCGGTCGCTGCTTCTCCGCTGTCTTCCTCCACAAGGAGCTCGAGCCGGCGCCGCTCGGCCGACGCCGTAACGGTCCAGTCTGTTTCCGCGCACGGGGATCGACACTTCAACCGCGACTCCTTTTGCTTCGATGAACTAGGCCTCTTCCTTGGGCTCTCGCCATGCCCTCGTCTCCCAAGTTCTTCCACCAGAGCCGCCCTTCATCGCGTAGATCCACGGTCCTGATCTTGAGCTGTTGTCTCCTGATCGGGCTCTCCGGGTTCGTGTTCGGCCTCATCGCCATCCTGAGGCCGAGCAGGTGCCCCGTCCACGAGCCGCGATCGGTTCGAGTCGTTTGGGAGAGGGAGGGCAGTGGGGACGGCTCAAATTCTGATGCGGATGGAGTTCGAAGTGCGAAACGTCATAAAGTGATGGGCTTTGTGGGGATCCAGACGGGCTTCGGATCGGCCGGTCGCCGGAGATCCCTGCGCCAGACTTGGATGCCGTCCGATCGGCAAGGGCTCCAACGGTACTGGTTTTCTCTGAGAACTTTGCAAGCAGTGTTCAGTCTCATTTTGGAACCATATAGGACAAGATCGTGCTAATTCAAGGTCATGTGGTAAAAATAGCGATATCGCCTAGATTCGAAATAACCTACTTAGGTTCAATGACTGGTGCATTGTAACTGTGGAAGACAGGTGGTTTTCTGGTAATGTGTTTTACGTCATTTCTGAGTCGGTAGTTTCTGATCTTCGTTTGACTTCAATTGGAAGTTCCGAGAAGCATTGGCGGAATGCATAGATTGAGTGTAAGACTGATTTGCAGGTTGGAGGAAGCCACTGGTTTGGCATTCAGGTTTGTGATTGGCAGAACTAAAGATCAGTCGAAGATGTCAGAGCTTAAGAGGGAAGTGGCAGAGTATGCTGACTTCTTGTTACTCGACATTGAAGAGGAATACAGTATGCTTCCTTATAAAACGTTAGTACGGGGGTCATGGATCTGCTTTTTAATCTCCATGATGGATTTTCTGAAGTTCATTGTCTGTTTGTAAGTGCAGGCTAGCTTTCTTTAAAGCTGCGTATGCACTTTATGATTCCGAGTTTTACATCAAAGCAGACGATGACATATATCTAAGACCTGGTAATGAAGCTTATGTCGGACTCAGCTACTGTTTTCTTTTTTCTTTTTTCTGTTGATGTTTTTCCAATGACACTACAATATTTTTTTGTCCTTGAAAAATTGGCAGATCGGCTTTCGTTGCTCTTGGCAAAAGAACGGATTCATACTCAAACCTACATTGGGTGCATGAAGAAGGGGCAAGTCTTTGCTAACCCAAACCTTAAATGGTTAGTCTTACCTATATGGGCATGTGACAATTTTCTTAACCATACATGGCACACTATCCGATTTTTGCCCCCTATTCTCTTGATAAAAAGAGAGATGACAGCTATCTGATGCTTATGGTTGGATGATCAATTGGAAAGACAGATTTATAGTGTCAATGCCCCATTTCAGCAGAGGTGACAATTGTTGCTCATGCATGGCGTAGGTTTTTTGTTTTATGCTTCCCATTGTGTTAATGCAAAGAGAGATGATAGCTGAATGTTGCTGTTTGTCTATCAGGTCATTGAAAGAGAGATTTACTGTAAATATGCCATTTCAGCAGAGGTCAGAATTCTATAGATGGCCATAATGCATGCTGAACTGGGCTTTTAGGTTGATTGTTTTCTTGGACAGCATTAGTGTTTTATCGTTATAGAAAAGGAAGAGAAAGTTTTGATAATTTCCAAGGCCATGTGGTTTGTAGGTGCATTTATATAGTTAGTGTGAGTTTCTTCATGATAAATTTTTTCTGTCTCCCCCTTTCTTCAGGGTTTGATTCAGTATCTGACTGATACAGGTATGAGCCGTTGCACTATTTGCTTGGCAGCGAGTACTTCCTCCATGCATATGGTCCATTATATGCTCTTTCAGCTGATGTTGTTGCAAGCTTGGTTGCTCTTCGGAACACTAGGCAAGATCCCGAGTTGACTTTATATATAATGTTTGATTACCTATGTTTACTATTCTGACCCTTGGAGGGCATTGTTTAATATATCTTATTCAGCAACTTACTGATTGCACTTTGAATCTCTGTACTTCATTGCCCCTCAGCAACATGAGATTGACACATCATGTGTGCATTATATAAATCCTAGTAAGCACGAAGAATTAATTGTTGTATGTTTCTTAGTAGTTGTCTCTTCATCAGTAGTAATTGTTAGGCCAGCTTAAATTTCCCTGACAAATTCTTAAACCCCAAAGAGCAAAGGCCTCCCTCATTATGCTTTTAGGGAAAAGAAAAGGTTTGTTGAATCTGTGCTTGTAATACTCGGTCTAAGAAGGTCTTCAATGCACTAGTGAGAAGATGCAATCGTTAAATGATACTCGGGTTTAAACCGGTAGAGAAAAATTTAATGAGACATTAAAGAAGATGATGAGAAAAGATAGGGATGGAGATTCTACGGAATATTTGATAAAGAATTAAGGACAGTGATCCAATAGGATTTACATTGCCGAACACACTTTGTAGAATGAGATGTAGTTTGTTATATTGTTAGTAGCGAGCTTTAAACGATGTTTTCTTAGTAAAATGATTCTAGTAAGCTTAACAGATAAGCATTTTTGTTTTAGTGATAGAGAAATAGAAGTCGGGACATTTTTGCCCATTGATGAGGTTAGTGTAAAAGAATAGGAAGTAGAACTGCCAAGGGTGGACTGCATATGGATGTAAGAAACAAGAGAGCTCGCTAAGATAATCTTTATCTTGCTATGCAGGTAGAACATTAATAAAGCAATATGGACTTTATTCTCTATGTAGGAAAAATGTTAAAAAAGCATAGCCCTCGTACTTGCAAACATGTTTCCGCATGTCAAAAATTGCTTTTTGGCATGTTGCATTTCTTTTGAAGGTGCTGCATCGATGCTTATGTTATCCACAATTGTCAGCAGTGCGATGCTATTATTTCTTGCGAAATTACTATATTTGTAGCTCATAAATGTCTTCTTTATTATTCCAGTTTCCGGATGTTCAGCAATGAGGATGTTACAATTGGGTCATGGATGCTTGCCATGAATGTCAATCATGAGAACAGTCAATTGCTTTGTGAATCAGATTGCACTCCATCCTTTATTGCTGTTTGGGATATCCCAAAGTGTTCAGGTGAGCAGCTCTTACAAATAGTAATCTCAATTGATTTCCAACCTGGTAGCTCATTTCTGTTTTAAGTGAAACTTGGGGGGAAATGGACGTGTAACAGTCAGTTTTTAATGTCATTCAGGGCTTTGTGATCCAGAAAGCCGATTGCTGGAACTCCATAAGAAGGAAAGCTGCTCAAGAAGCCCTACTATGCCATCTGATGATGATGATTAGCTTCCCTTGTTCAATTTTCCTAGGTCCCTTTATATGAATAGCCAGGTTCTTTGGCCGCTCTTGTGAATCAGTAATGTTCCCTCCACACATCGTATAATTGGTGGATCCTCATTAAATTCATCTCATTTTTCCCATTAATTGGTGTAGAAAGTTAAACAGATACATCGGTACCTAGTGGTCACTAGACAGACACCTCTAGAATCAGAAAACGCCCAGGAGCAGTACTTGTTAGCTTCTCAGTCTTCTTGCTACCATTCTTTTAGACCATTGTTGAAACTTATAACGTTGTTTGTATTCTTCATTGTATACATTCAAATACGAAGCATTACTTCGGCATGTCGCCAAAGCTGCTCCTTGTAGGAGCTCTCTCCAAGTTCCCACGGTCTGGCCAAATAATTAGATGAACCTTATGTCTTTTCAAGAAGAGCTTGATGGTTTATGAACACCAGAAAAACTCAAAATGAGAGGATTAATGGTGATTTTGTGCGCATTTGGCAAGACTAGCTTCTCTGCGCCAGCATGACGTATCGTTCGTTTGCCTTTGAACAACATCGGCGAGGCGATGCGCTCGGCTCCGATGATTCTTTCATTGACAAAGCAACCTGCTTCTATCATGACTACTTTTCTCTTCTGGTGATTGGAAAACTAGAAGCGGAGTCTTTCTTTTTCAATCCAGGTCTAGTAGGCTCAGCTCCATGTTTAGAACTCTTTTCAAAGTCTTTGAAGTAAGGTATTGCAGATGGTGTTGATCAACTTACTGAGGTTCCATTAATATGTTCATACTATTTTGACTCCCGCTCAACTTACGGATGAAATCGGTAGCTAGAACCGTCTTTTGCGCCTTCTTTAATCTTTCGTACGTATGGATGGAGCGGAGCGAGAACTTCTCACGGAAGTCAAAATCGACGATCTTCCGCTCTCATTAAGCTCACAAAACGAGTCGCAAATCCGACGACAGATACTTTAAAAAAAAAATTTGAGTTTGTTTTTGTCCCAGTTGTTGTTGACCGGACGAAGAATAATCAGTTGACTTTGTCGGAGAATATCATATTCTCGGTTCGATAATGGAGCTCCATAACTCGCATTGAATCATTAATTTCCAGAGTCTCCTCCATTTTCCTAACGTTTTAGCAGACCTTCAGCTTAAAAGAATAATAATAATAATAATGAGAAAAGAAAATTAGAAAAAAACCTGTTTGAGGAGTTCGCTAGCGAAATTACACGAAAATCGGAAAATGCCGCTTAAATATCCGCGGGGTTGAACAGTGGCGTGTCGGCAGTAATTACTCATCTCTCTCGTCTCTCTCTCTCTCTCTCTCTCGCGTGCGGAGTCTGCCATCGACTTCCCTCGGCAATGGCGAGCAGTAATCTCCCCCGGCGGATCATAAAGGTACTCCATACCTCTTCCGATCTCTCGCTTTTCAGTTCCTTCATCCATCCTCCATCCGATCGCTGTGTGAATCGACCTATTTCTTTTTTCCCGTTTTGAGAGCCTCGGGCTAGAGAAATGGGCCTCTACGGCCTGCGCACCGTCATCGTTCGTGCTTCGTCACGACGAGTCTTGTCCGCTTCGATCAGCTGTTGCCGTCGACGCCCTGTTTAGCTTGGATCGGTCGCGTCGCGATTCGTTCTGCTGGTGCTCGCGGAGCGTGTGTTAGGGTTTTTACTCGATCGGTTCGTGACTCCGTCTCTGTCGCGGATCGATTGCGTATTCGGTTTTTCGGAATTTGCTTGTGCTTCGATCGATTCGCGTCTCGAGTAGAATTAGGAAAAGTAATGTGGTGTCGCATAATTGGAACAGTTTTTGGGTTCTGCTAGTAAGCTGAGCTCTAACGCGATTTTCATTTCTTTTTCTTTTTTCTTTTTTTTTTTGTTTGCATCATCGTTGCGACCGAACAGGAAACTCAGCGTCTCCTCAGCGAACCTGGTAAGCTCCTACTTATCAAAAAGACTGCTTCTTTACTTGGCTGCCCTGACCTTCGTCCAATAGTTTCTTCTGTCTTGAAATCCTAGAAAAGGTTGTGTTGTACTTAGCTCCGGTTATTTCACCAAAAATATACGACTTAGATAATATTTTTCAAAAACAATAGCCTGTATGGATTGAAATAATTAGTCAATAGGAACGTTTTCTTTGTCAGCAATAACTTATGCCTTCTTATTTTCTTGGAGGATGAAAATATTTTTTTTCATTTGTTCATTTTTTGTATGCGATATAAACCATCATTTTTTAGGAAAATATTTTTCAAATTATTCTCTTTCACGAAACAAATGGAGCCTTAGATGTCTATATTGTTTTTGTGTTTCTGTTTTACGTCACAAGTTTTGTACCTTCTCCACTGGAAGAGACTCCTCTTGGGCGCCAGTTTTATGCTCCTCCTGCTTTCTCTGTTTAATTGGAGGCATTAGGAGTTCTGTAATTCAGTCGAATCGTCGGATATATTGTTGAAGCTGCTAATTTATGAGATCTGTGGTACAGCCCCTGGCATTAGTGCTTCGCCTTCAGAAGAAAATATGCGGTACTTTAATGTGATGATCCTTGGCCCTACACAATCTCCTTATGAAGGTATCAAGTTATCTGGTGTTACTATGCACACTTTCCAGCGATGCATATGGATGTACATATAAGATGCTACTGAATTTAATGTGTTGATTTCACCTTTATGCATATGGTTATTTAGTTGCACACTTTTTCTTGGTGTTTAAGGGCTAGGGAGAGCTGGTGGTGGTAGTTATAGTGCTATTGACATATTAATTTACTCATTAAAATCTGAGAGACAGCAGATGCTTAGTTTCACACAGATCCGTGGATCTGCCTGATGCAGAAGATTGATTTCTGACCCTTGTTATATTGGAATCTCATAGGGAGTCTGTGGTCACCATTTCTTCCTAGGCAGGTTGTTAATTTTTTTTTTCCTTTGGCAGGAAAAAAAGGATTGGTTTATTCATTTTCATGTTGCATCTGCTTATTTTTGTTTAACCCATTTATGCAATGTATGCTTGTCCTCAATAATATAGCTTTCCATGATTTATTGAAGTAGACCTCCGTGTGACTTTCAAATCACCTGACTACAGCGTAGAAAATTTGCTCTGTCATAAAAATGTCCTTAGTTAGCTTGTTTTGTCATCTTTTGCAATTTTATTGCAGGAGGAGTTTTCAAACTAGAGTTGTTTTTGCCTGAAGAATATCCTATGGCTGCTCCTAAGGTAGGTTGCAGTTAAACAAAGTCTTTTCTTCTAATATTTAGTACCTCTGATGGTCATCGTATCTGCTGCTTTGTTCTTTTCAGTACGGAATCTCAATCATGTAAAGGTACTAGAGTACAAGTGCTCTGTATATGGGTTGTGAAAGCTACATAATCAATTTATGCTTGGTGTTGACCGTGAAGATTAAATGCTAGTTTAAAGACGGTAATAGTAAATAGGACAGTGATTCATCTTTCTTTCTGTTTCTGTATCTGTTTCAAACTCTCTTATTTGTATTTCTCTTGGGTTCAAGGTGGGGTAATGGTTTTCCTCTGCTTCTAGAGCTTTTACATTTCTTTTGGAACTATGGCTTGACCCTTCACTCACTTCTGCTATCTAGAAAGTTTAGCAATCAGTCAATTATTCACGAATTATTCTGGTCTCCCTTATATGGTTCCAAGGGGTGTTGATTTTTGGGCAGCTTTAGTTGTTCATGGTGAGCCAGTGAAGAACGTTTAAAGTGGAGTAGGATATGCCTCAGGTGGCAGGCAAAAACTGATTGGCTTACTGCAGTAGGTCATAGTGGATTCCTCTTCATTCTGATTGCTGAGTGGCTTCCTCCAGTCTGCATGTTACTTGTCTGAGTAACTTTTTTACGATTCTTCTGTTAGCCATTCTGATTGATCTCATTGGTGGTGGGAACATATGCATATGGTTGCATATATGACTTTCGGATGACATTGGACATTACCACTGTTGCTGACTACTAGTTCTTCACTTAAGTACTTTTAAGTTTTTATTTGTACGAGGTTGCCAACTGCTTCATCAGAAAATAATGGCGACTTGTGGGGTTTAGCTTCTAATAATTACTCATGCAACAGGTCAGGTTTCTCACAAAAATATATCATCCCAACATTGACAAGGTACTATCACCATCTTTTTTTTTTGGGGGGTTGGAATATCTATCTGATTCTTAATGTGATTTTTCTTCCAATCAGCTTGGTAGGATATGTCTCGACATCCTGAAAGACAAGTGGAGTCCTGCACTACAGATTCGAACTGTACTTCTTAGGTATTCTAATCATTTCCTTTTGCATAATTAAGACTTATGGAAAGGGTCAGAAGAGGCTGCATTGGCATTAACAATCTAATTGACTAAAGAACAGAAAAGTTCTACCAAATTGTTATGGCTGTAGATCTCTGTTTTGCTTGCTCATGGCATCGCTCTCCCTTTTATCTTGTGCTTTTCTTATTGAGGCTAATGCCATAGCATTTGTTTGAGTTTGCTTTGCAAAACGGTGAGTTTACTGTAATTGGAAATTGAGGTTTGTACAATAGCTAATGGAAGCGTTTTCTGATGTGACTGTTCTGCAGCATTCAAGCTCTCTTGAGTGCTCCAAACCCTGATGATCCGCTTTCTGAGAATATCGCTAAGCATTGGAAGACAAATGAGGCCGAAGCTGTGGAAACAGGTAAGCTATGTCTCTGGGGGTTTATGGCAAATGGTTTTCCAATCTTGTGTACTTTGGGTGATTAGGATTTACGTAACATATCTAACGCATTTAGATGATGTTAGCTTTTCTGTTCTCATGCTTGCAAATCACTTAGGGTCTGCATGACGGGCACCTATTTCTTGTCCAGAACCAAAAAAACCAGTTCTGGACGAGAAACCCGTTTGCTTCGCGATTTTGTAAAAACCGGTTCTGAATCAATTTTTTTATCCAGAACCAACTTTTGGCCAAGAATGAGAAACTGAAAAAAAGCTATTTCTCATTCTCCTAGAACCAGTTCTTGCCTTTTCTTCCTTCTTTTTCCCTTTCTTTTTTCTTTCCTTTCTTCCTTCTTCTTTGTCCTCGTCCTCAGCCTCGGCCGCCAAAAGGACGAGGGGAAAATAAATATTCCTCAAACTTTTATTAACATGCGATTTTATCCTCAATTTTTAAATTATTTAATCTAAATATTTTAATATATATAATTTAATCTCTAAATTATATTAAAATATTTAATATTTTCTCTATAACTAAATGCAAAGTTCAATATCATTTAAGGAAGTTTAAATAATATAAGGAAAATATTGAATATTTCGCCAACGGCCTACGTGGATTTTTTTTATTTTTTTTAAATTTAGAATATTACAAATGTTTAATGCAATTAAAGTGATTTTTCAATTTTAGAGTTGATTACAATAAATTGTGCAAAAAAATATCAAATTTCTTTATTTTTATTAATATGAACATCTTCCAATATCCCAAATCATATATTTTAGAAAATGAAATAGAATCAGAAATAGAAATTTTTTTGTCATATCAAACATCTTTCTCTTTCTGAAACAGAAATTGTATGTACATATCAAACGCATTTTTTTCGTCAGAAACTCATTTTGAACCAGAAATAGAAAAAACTCATTCTCGACAGAAATGGTTCTCAGAACCAGAATGAGTATCATGCGCAGCCTTACTATAGTCCAGTGGAAGGCCTAATATAATTTTATGTTCTTGTTATCTGATGTACCTCTTTGATCTGATCCTGCAGCGAAGGAATGGACCAGATTGTATGCAAGTGTTGCATGACGAAGTGGAGGATTAACTTCTTCCAATTGAAATGATCCTCACCTAGTGTAATGTTATTCACTGTGGACTCTGGATGGAAATGGGCAAAAATGCTATGCCCATTGGATGTTGGATTTTCTTGTATATTCATACGAGAATTAACTTTGTTAATTGTTGCGTTCCCTGTTCCTTTTGCTGGATAATTGCAGCTTCATCTTTCTTTCTAAGCATCTCAGCAGTGGATTAGACTGAATTTTAGGTAGTTATACTTTTGCAAGATCACACTGATGTCTTTTTTCTCTTCTGGAAACGAAAACTTGATGTGTATACATTCAGCGGAAGTTCCGTCTCTGACTTTCTAACAGCTTCATTGTCCAGGGCTTGTACCAATAATAACTTTAAATTTGATGCACATTCCCTCTACGCGGGTAAAAAAATGACACTGCGTTTGATGGCCGTTCACCCCTAATCACTTTTTATTAGAAAAAATTAGTGTTTTCTTGGAGCATCCGATGTTGCGACTCGGGATAGTGTTGAACGCATGGTACACATGAACGGGAATTAAATATTCTAACTAGTTTCCTACGTCAGTTTCAGCGGACGATGTTATTCATGCAACTACAAAATGCAATCAACCGGGTCTTTCTGAATGGGATGTCGTGTCGCTGATTTAAACACTCGATCGATTGCATCAGAAGAATTCTGACGGCTATAAGAAACAGAATGCTGATGGGATGATCGTTCTGTTATAAGAAACAGAAGAGGAGGACCAGGAAGCTTAAGGGCTTGAAGGCCAAGGAGCTCATGTTTTGGACCCGTTGCGGGGAAATCTGCATTGACCACCCGCCCACTGGGTAAATCCGGTTGAAAGCCATTGGTGGCCTCACCATCGCCTACCCAATTGAAGCCTTTGCGGCTTGCGATTGATTGTCATCTCCGCGACTCGCGTCTAATTGTGGTTCTCTCTCGGGCATTTGTTTTGGCGATCATTGATGCCATTGTTTCCGTCTGGCTTGAATCGATTTTTGTAGTGAAACCGAATGGGATCCGTGGCATTGCCCTGATTAAGGGCTCATGAAGTTTGGTGTGTGACGCAACAATTCGATGCGATAGGATGAGTAAGGAATTTATATAGATAGGAGTAGAGACGTTAATAGGAAGGACTTTTCTTTTTTTCCAGAAATTCCTGGACGCCGCACACGATTTTGCAGCCTCAGAATTGCCCTCAAATTGAAAATCAAAGTTCTCTTCCCCAAATTTTAGTTATTTTAAAATATAGGCAAAAGTGGACCGCCACCGTCACAATTCGGTCCTCGTCTTGGTCGATTAGTACTCCACGCCGGCAGGCAAGGTCCCATGTCAAGGACTTGAAGGACTTGTGCACAGTTGGCTAGAGACTCCTCCTTGGTGAAGGGGAGTGGGATGGTGAAGCGGACCGGCTATGCGACGCCGTGCTTATATGCAAGAGCCCCTCTAGCATTGTGCACGGCACCGTCCAAGAGCCCGTTGCAATTGGGGTCACTGCTCTCCACCAATTGCAGCTGGCATATCTCCTCCTCGTGGTCACCGTCGGCAACCAATTTGTACTTGCCGTACTTGTTGGTGACTGCCTTGACCAAGACTGTGAGGACCCTTGAGGTCCGGTTGTGGCATTCCAAGTGGTACCTTGGCATCTGCACGGTGGACATAGCTATTGTTACGTTTAGTCCAAGGCAAAGGAACATGCCTCGTGTACATTTTGTTTGTTTGATGTCAAAAACTTAGTAACACAGGACAATGTATTATACCTGCTAGAGCGCAGCTGACTTTGGCAGGCAAGATAAGAATGGCTTGCTGCAGAAGTTCGTATTGGATTTCTCTTCTTGCTGACTGCTGAGTGGCTTCCTCTATTCTGCACGCTATGTCTGAGCAACTCTTTTTACAATTCATCTACTAGCTATTCTGATTGATTTGATTGGTTGTGCGAACGTATGCATATGTTTGCTTATATAACTTCGTCAGAGGAAGTTGGGCATTACAAGCATTGCCTACTCCTCGGTCTTCACTTTAGTACTTCTTTTGTGTTGCTGTTAATTTGTCCTGAGGTTTTCAACTGCTTTATCAGAAAATGGTGGTCACCGTTACTTGTGCATCAGGTTCGGTTTCTCACAGAAATATGTCATCCCAACATTGACAAGGCACTAGTGCAATTCCTTCTTCTTGTTTTTTTTTTTTTTTTGGTTGGAATGTTCATCTGGTTTTCTGGTGTGATTGTTATTCCAGTCAGCCAATCAGCTCTGGGGTATATGCCTCCAAACCCAGAAAGACAAGCGGAGTCCTACACTGCAGATTCGAACTGTACTTCTAAGGTCTTCTAATGATTTCCCTTTTCATATTTGAGACTCATGGAAAGGGACTGAAGAGGCTGCGCTGGCTCTTTAACTATCTAAGTAGTGAAGGATCAGAAAATTTTTACCATTTATAGATGTAGAACTTCGCTTTGCTTGCTCGTGGCATTCGCTCTTCCTCTGTCTCGTGCTTTTCTTATTGAGGCTGCTGCAATAGCGTTTGTTTGAGTTTGTTGTCCAAGCTGGTAACTTACTGTATTTGGGATTTGTGGTTCAGCATTTTCGTTTTGGAATTTCCGTCCGATAGCTGATGGAAGCATTTTTTGATGGACTGTTCTGAAGCATTCAAGCTCTTTTGAGTGCTTCAAACACCCATGATCCAGTTTCTCAGAATATCGCTAAACATTGGAAGACAAATGAGGCTGAAGCTGTAGAAACAGGTAATGCTATTTCTTTTGTGGCTTTAGGGGGTCTCAGTTATTGGTTCTCCGATCAGGTGGCACTTGAATGATTATGATTCACGTGACAGATTCAACCCATCTTGCCGATCTTATCTTGTTCCCTTCTTATGCTTGCGTAGATAATCACTTACTATTGTCCAGTGGAATGCCGAAAGTTAAATATATCTGTTCTGATCCTTTATATTTGACGTGCCCTCTTTAGTTTGACTCTGCAGCAAAGGAATGGACCAGATTGTATGCTAATGGTGCGTGAAGATGTGGGTGAAAATCTTCCTCGAATTGAAACGATTGAAATGATTTTCACCTGCTACGATCTTATTCATAGTGGACTTCGCATGAAAGTAAGGCCAGAACCATTTGATGTTGGACATTCTTATATATTCGTACGGAGAATTGACTGTGTTAATCATCGGATTCCCTGTTCCTCATGATGGATAACTGCAGCTTTATCTTTCTTTTTATCAGTGGATTGGACTGAATCAGGTAGCTATCAACCAATAGGAAGATCGCACAGATGTCTTCTTCTTCTTGATGCGTATATCTTCAGCCTCTGGGAGTAGTATCCATCTCGGACTCTCCAACAGCTTTGTCGTCCAGGGCTTGTATCAAAAATTAACTTTGATCTGATGCACGAAACCTCAATTCAGGCGAAAGATGAGCATGTGCTTGTTGCCTGTGGTTCGGGAAAAACAAATAAGTGATCTCAACGGACACCGGACCAGTTGATCTCAAAAGGTCCTAGAAAGGGGGTTTCACCCATAATCCCTCCCCACTAGAGAAAAAATTGAGTTTTCTTCAAGCATAGCAAGCTGAGCGTTGAAGCCATTACTAATGTACGTCAAAGCTAATGTTAAACTGCAGCTCGCCCAATGGACAGGAATCAAACCTCGATCTCCTCCTCCTTACTAGTTCCCAGTATTACTTTTAACGGGTGACATTCTTCAAGCAACTACAAAATGCAATCTGCTGTCTTTCCAATGAGGATGTCATGTGACTGATTTATTCCTCAGATGAGCGATTGAATTAGGAGAGCTTTGACTATGTTTAGTAAACAGAATAGTCATGGGATGATCATGCTAACGTACTGATGCTTGTGAGTATCACTACTTTCGCAGCCGGTCTCATTCTCCAACCGTTCCTTTTCTCCGATTACTTAAAATCCCTGCTTGTAGATTTAAGTCACGGAGTTTAAGACAGACACATCTCTGAAGGCCATGGCAGAAAGAGAGAGTAACCATCAAGAAGGGCAACGAAGCTCTCCAGCGGTCATACTCTCTCCCTACGAACAGCATGAACTCCCCTTTGGCTTTTGCTTTTGAAGGAATTTCTGGAGAGGACCGGGTACGTGTGGATCCACCAAGGCAAGAGGATCGAGCACACGGTCAGGAAGTGGATAAGGATGTATCATGATCTGTACTATTAATGAATATGTATGTTGATCCATATCAATTAAGTTGTAGATATCAATTAATTTATGGTAACGCCGAGATGTCCAGTTACTTGGAGAGGAAGAAGATCAGCTCATGGGCGTGGAGGCCAAGAACCTCTTGATATGGACCCCCCTGCAGCGAGATCGTCGTAGATGGCCCGCCCACCGGCAAGATCTCGTTCAAAGCCATTGACGGCCTCATCAGCATCTACCCTGTTGAGGCCTTCACAGCCTGCGATCGATCACCATTGCCGCAGCTTGCATCTAACCGCAGTTCTTTCTCAGGCATTTGTTTTGGTGATTATCGAAGGCTCGACATGGACATCGCAATCGGATCCACGCATATGGCGGAAGTGAATTCGCATCATGGCATTGCCCTGATCGAAACCTCATGAAGTTTGGTCTATGGAGCAATAATCAGGCATTCATATACATAGAAGGGGAGACGTTAATAGGAAAAACTTTTTTTTTTTATAAATTCATGGACGTTGCATACAATGTCACGGCCTCAAGAATTTGCCCACAAATTGAAAATTAAAATTCTCTCCCCCAACTTTTAGTTATTTTAGAATATTGGCAAGAGTGGCCCGCCAGCGCCACAATTTGGCCCTCGTCCTTCGTCTAATCATTACTCCAGGCCTGGAGGCATGACGCCCATCTCCACGAGCACTGATACGCAGTTGGCCAGAGACTCCTTCTTGGTGAAGGCGAGGGGGTTGGCGTAGCGGACCGGCTGGGCGACGCCGTTCTTGTTGGTGAGAGCCACTCTAGCATTGTGCACGGCGCCTTCCAAGAGCAAGCTGCACTCGGGGTCGCTGCTCTCGACCAATTGCAGCTCGCATATCTCCTCCTCGTGGTCCCCCTCGACGGCTAATTCGTACTTGCCGCTCTTGTCGGTGACCCCCTCGGCCGACAGAGTGAGGTCCCCGGTGGTCCGGTTGTGGCATTCCAGGCGTACCTTGGAATCTGCACCATCGACATAGCTCTCGTTACATTATTATGCAGATCGTTCGTTCGACGACGAGAATACATTAACACGACCGGTACCTGGTAGACCGTAGCTGACTTTGGTTTCGAAGTCCACGCGGCAGGTGTCGCAGTAGACGTTGCCGACGACGGTGAGCTGTTCATGGCCATAGGCGAAGCTGAGGAGGGAGGAGAGGCAGAGAGCGGCGGCGACGAGAGCGGCGGCCTCGGAAGTTCTCGCCATTGTTATGAGTCTCCTTGTCGATTGGCTTCTCGAGACGCTAGAGAGGGCTTGGCGCTGATCGGTTGCCGACGAAAGCTTCTTATACATGTTGTGGGAAGAGAGGAGGGCGTTGTTCTTGTGTCAGAGCTTGAATTAAGGAAGGGAGAGCAAAACTCGCTCTCCATTCAAGGTGACGAACGCGGCCACCTTTCTTTTAGGGTCACGAAACAGCTAATGACCATCTAAATTTAGTCAAAAGATGAGAGCCATCAAATAGATGCAAGACTTGCTATCTCCTCGTGTGAATTTGGAAGAGCCGGGGAGATTATGTGAATAACTGTATCATCATCAGATACACAGAAGGGTCAGTAAATAAAATTGATGATTTGGTAATAATCGATTAAAATGTAAGAACGGATAACTCAAAAACAGTACGTGAGTTATGCGCTGTATGTAACTCGTGATCAGCCGCCGTATAAGAACTAAGCAGCACCTATGGAGGGTTCCTTCTTTTGCACGCTTGATGCTCAAAAAGATCTGAACAGTTTTTCTAGAATTAAGGATCTCATCCGCGTGGGCCAATGCCGAGCAATACTCCACTAATCTCGTGGACTATGCAAGATGCAACAAACAAACAAACAAAAAGTCCAGAATTGACAGCTTAAACAAAGATTATTTGCATTTAGTGGTGCGGTGAGAAACATTGGATGAATCATTTGGGACCGAGGACGGAAAACGAAAGGATGGTCCTGAAATCGGTGTTTGGCCAATAATTATCTGTGCAATTGTAATGTAAGGCATGCACTTCCCCAACAGAAAGATCAAAAGAATGGATCCAAACTTGAAGATTCAAAATTGAAATCTCAACGTGCTCTGTTCACAAGTATCAGATCGGCTAAAGGTTCAATCAAATTGAAAGGGATTTATTCAAAACCGAACTAGGCGGCCAGCTTGGTAGCTGTGCCGCCTTCATTGAGAATATGATCATGGACATGAACGGAACTTTAGATATTATGGTAGGGATTCGACTTCGTAAAATAACTTTAGATATTATGGTGGGAATTTGACTTCGTAAAATAACTTGATTTTCACGAGATCATCATTGAAAGTAATCTCTAAAGTCGTTAATAATTTTATTCTGTCCAGAGCTGATGATTGATAATGTCGACCTAGCTTTGCTTGGGATGATCGAAAAACTGTTGAGATCTTACTTTGCGTTCACAGTGCTACATAATTTTCATTGCCTTCTAGAAAGTTTTTTAATGTATTATTAAGTGATAAAATAGACATATCATAATCTAGATGATAACTTTCGCACTCAACTTTAATCCCCCTTTTTTTTTCCGTACAAAGAGAAATATTAGTTGTTGGTAACGCTGGTAATAGAAAGAAAGTAAGAAGGAACTATTCATTGTGGATAGTGATGGACATGGATCGTGTAACGGAATACACAACATGTAAATGTTCCAGAAAAAGCTGCGAAATTAATTCGAAACGCAACGAATGGAAACGAATGACCTATCAAATTTCTCTTTCAACACAAATGGAGGTTTGACAGAAGAAAGGAGCAGACATTAGAGGAGTAAAGGGCTTTTCGATGTAACCTATGACTATTCGAAAAACATACAATATTCAAGTAAAGTTGGCCACACTGAAGAGGACAGCAATAACACTTTCAAAACAACAATAATTCGTCGCATGAATCGCTTTATGTTTTTTTTATTTATTGTAGTCTTACCCGATCCCAAATCTCTCATGGATATCATCATTATGGTAAGCTTGGTCCATATTACCTTTTTCTTCCCTGCATTAATCTTTTTTTTTTTTTTCATTCTTAACTATCATCAATGTTGGGCTTTGGTTCACTTTTAAGTTGCGCTAATTTACTAAAATGCCCCAAACTTCCAATCAAATCTCAGTTCTGTCCCGAATTTCTTTTTTTGTGTAAGAAAAGCCCCAAAATTTAGGTCTAGTAATAAATCTGCACAGGCAAAAAAAAAAAACCATTGACTTTAACTCTAGTCCAATATGTATCCCTAACTTCTTTTATCTAAAAAAAAGTTACAAACTTTCTATCTAATATCAAATCTGCCCTTATTAATTCTTCGTACAAAAAACGTCATTAGTTGTTTGACGTGGCATTTCCACGTCCATGGCAGATTTACGTTAGCAAAGTGACATGGAAATTATTAAACAAAATAGAAGACAAGAGAAATTAGAGACAACTAACGCCCATATTTTTTATGGAGAGCTAATGGTGGCAGATTTGGGACTAGACTTAATTTCCTTTATTTTTTTATTTAAGAAATTATGGGATTGTGCTCCAAAACTTTTCCAAGTACTAATTGAATCGAAATGGACACAATTATAAGTGGCTTAATTATTTTGGAAGCTCTAAAAATGACAAGATCAAAGATTGATTTAAAAAAGCCGAATTTTCTTGCAATGGAAGGTTATTCATTTAAAATGAAATTAAGACCCTCAACTTGTGCTCTAAACTTGCCAAGTACCGATAAAATCAAAATGAGTATAATTATATGTAAATTAGATGATTTGGATTTTCCAAACATAAGATCAAGTTTAATCGAAAATGAGTAAACCTTTCTAGAATGGGAAATTCTTCGTTTAAAATCATATTATGGCCCTTAACTTTTACTCTTAATTTTTTCAAAGAAATTCACATTGGACTTATAGTTGGGTTTCTTTTTGTGTGTGTGTGTGGATTAGGCTCCTATAAGTTCTTTGAAATATAATTGATATGATCAGAAATGTGCATTGGTCATGGTCCAACTCGAAAATTGGACTAGACAAAACAAAAACTGGCATGTTCTAAATAGTTCTCGGGGAAATCAATCTAACTCCTAGTTCCAAAAATTTGAGATCGGGAATAACTTGTCCGGCTACCAATTCCACGTAAGAAACCAAATTGAATAGACTTGATAGATGGACCAATCGAGGTTTTTTTCTTTCTTTAATTTTGTTCTTCTGGTATAAAATTTTATTAGTAATTTTTTTAAAAAACGCCAGCAAAACTTCCACTTGTAGGGAATAGAAGAAGCAACACAAAAAATAATCCTTGTTACCGACCCTAGAACCACACTTGTCGGTTTGATCTGGTTATAGGATTTAAAGTGGAAACAGATCCACCTTGGAAGCAATTGCCCCCGAACTCAAAATCTCTCAGTCTCTCTCTCTCTCTCTCTCTCTCTCTCTCTCTCTCTCTCTCTCTCTCTCTCTCTCTCTCTCTCTCTCTCTCTCAATCAAACCGATTTGTAAACAAGAATTAAGGGACGTTACATAGGAGTCACCGTTTATTTGTGCTTTTATAGTGGTCTCTAAGTTCTTAGAGTTTACAACCGAGTTCAATTAAACCCTAATTCTTTTAAATGAATCCAAATGGGCAAATTGTATCAAGTTTGGATTGGATCTTTAGTGTTGAGCTTTTCTTTTGTAAACCTATTTATTTGGTGCAAATTCGAGAGAGAGAGAGAGAGAGAGAGAGAGAGAGAGAGAGAGAGAGGAGAGAGGTTCCAAATCAAGAACAATCGCCATGACTTTTCAGTGCCACTTGTCGAGTTGCGATAATATTGAAAAATGTGTGATGTTGCGAGTGCTAATTCTACTGTCATACTATGTCCATAAGGTGGGAGAAAGAAATGACAAAAAGAATTTGAAGCGTTAAAACCATTTCATCAATCCGAGTTGCCATTGGCAATTTATGCTAATTAATTATCAATATTCCCTAAAACAAGATCGCTGGCCTGTGTGCAAAGGCGACAAATCTTCAAGAATCTGACTTTTCCAACCATAACAAGAGAGGAAAAAGTTTTTTTTTATAGCTTAATTATGATATTTTAATGGAGAATAATCAGTCTGGTTTGTTGGCAGAGCTATTCCATCGCCAGATTAGAGGACAAGAATAATTCTCTATAGAGCATGAGGGAAATTTTTTTCCCTCATATTTTCAATATTCCTCTTTCGAAAGATAATTAAACTCTCTTTTATTTATTTATTTTTTGGGCAGAGGGATATGTCGCATATACTTACAAGTTGTTCATTTCACAGAAAATATAATATTTCTGAAAAGTATTCAAAAAATTGATTTTTCTCATATGAAATTGATGAGATCGGTCCCTCGTTTTCTTGATTAGTGCAATATCACAAATGCACTCGCTGGATATATCACGAGTTCGTTTATTCCCAATTTGTTTAATTGGGACGCTACTAAAAGCACGTTGCAATTATAAGAGGGGTTAAGTTTCATTGTCTGTTTGATCAAGCTCACTTTCAAGTTGCAAAAAGAAAATTCGATGCTTAATTACATCAATGCTGAGATTTTCACGATAAATAATAATTTAACTAGTATAATATTGTATGACAAAAATAAATCTTAGATCCTTATTTATCTCTGGGTGTGTGTGGCATAAGAGAGTTCGTGCTCGATGAATTGCTGTACCAATTAAACCCATTAGATCTTTATGTGCCATTCATTTTAATAGGGTAAATAAAGAATCCAACTTGACTCATAAATGAAGAGGACGATACTATTCATGATGTGACACTAGTTATTCAAATTCATCAATATCGACACGATCCATCTCGTATGATACGATTATACAAACTTGGCGAAATAAGTGTAAATACGAGAACTGTATGCATAAGCTAAATTGAGCTGGCACATATGTGGAATATGAGAAAGCATGGATATGACTTAAAGGAAGTTAAGGACCGGAAAAGGTGGGATTACTTGCTTTTTGTGAGAGATTTTGTAAGATTTCCGCCGTACTACTACATGATAAGATTTCCGATGTACTACTATATGATTTACATAGTGAAAGAATATCATGTAGTCTGATTAATTTTTAATGTGTAATTCATGTGGTGAAAGCTAAAAGGAGAATGGGGAAAACAACGATGGGAATTGTCCTCTTATTACAAGAAAACCCCGCTCGAAGACTATCATCATTTTCATTTGTTTCACGTTAGAGAGGTCAATGCTTATACACCGTTCTCTATCAATGCACGTCAAACACCAAAGAAGTAGAAACACGACAGCTATGTCAAGTGAGAACTCCACACAACCAGGGACAAAAACCATCTCAAAACCCTAGTTAACTCCCCAGTTACAATTGATTTTTTCTTCAATTTTGGGAGAAATGGTTATACATTGCAAAGGGAAACTTAGTTCATTAAACTGGGATTTAAGAATTAAAAAAAAATCTGAATCTAGATCACGCTTAATTATTTTGGAGCAGTTTGTAAATAGATCCGATTCATCAAAATTTAACATGTTAACTTTCGAGTAGTTCATTTTGACTTGGGAGCATACATTATGGCTGGGTTGCTCCTAATAACCGTATTTGCACTTGTTATGAGTATACTACATGTCTACTTGTACCGGAGTGAACTACATGTGAAAATGATATGCTACTTAAGTGTTCATACCCACAAAAAGAAACGCATTTTTCATGATAAACAAGCTAACATAGCTCATTCTTTGGCAAGGTGACCAGATCAAACTTGCTTGTTGGGCTGTACTTCTCAGCTAGACATCTTATTTACACTTGTGACTTTAATTCCCTCTAAAATGTGAAAACAAAAAAATTTAGCTAAATTTTGAAAAATTACAATAATGTTATATACGATTCTGCATGTCAATGTTCAATTATATAATTTGAAAGGCTTCACGTATTCCTAATTGTCATAAAAATAAGAAATGTAAGTTTCGTGAAATTTATACCAAAGTCAAAAATTTTTAAAAAAAATGTTCCTCCAGAAGATAAGTGTATGAAAATTTAATAACAATGATTGTTGGGGTGACAAAAACAGAAGTGTAGAAGACTACATGGCAATGCCTTGATGGTTAATAATGCATCTAGACACTAATTAAAGGAAGAAAATAAAATGAATGAGTAAGAAAAAAGAGCTAAAGCAGTTTCATGGGGACCATAGCGTGTCTCCTCATATTGCCCATTGATGGGAACATTTTCCTCTCCATCTCTTTTATCTCCTCTCTCCTCTCCCATATTCCTTCCTCCTCCACCTTCCCTTGTTCTCTTGAATAGCAAGGAGGGATACATTGATTCGTGTTATACCTTCTCCTGAAAACTTTCAAGAAAAAAGGAAAACCCTAGAGCGGTACATGTCGATCGAAAAAGGGAAAGGCATGGCCGAAGGATCATCACGATCTACTGCTTCTGCAGATGATCAACACCACCAGCAAAGGGTGCTACCATTGAGTCGTTACGAGACACAGAAAAGGAGAGATTGGCATACCTTTGGACAGTACTTAAGGAATCAAAGACCCCCCATCGCAATTTCGCAATTCAATTCAAACCATGTTCTCGATTTCCTTCGCTACCTGGATCAGTTCGGGAAGACTAAGGTTCACTTGCACGGCTGCATCTATTTCGGGCAGCCCGAGCCCCCGGGCCCTTGCACCTGTCCCCTGAGACAAGCTTGGGGAAGCTTAGATGCACTCATCGGAAGGCTGAGAGCTGCTTATGAAGAGAACGGCGGTTTGCCAGAAGCAAACCCATTCGCTGGCAGCTCGATCCGGATTTATCTTCGTGAAGTTAAGGACTCTCAAGCTAAGGCTCGAGGAATCCCTTATAAGAAGAAGAGCAGGAGAAGAGGTGCAATGAAGGCCAAAAACGATGGCTACAATAACATCTCTATCCGTGAATCTTGAAGATCTTGCTCTACTTATGTGAGGTAAAGTCTCTATTTCCCTAATTGATATTTGATAAGGCATATCTTCTTTGAAAGCGAAACTTGCTGTAGCATGAAACTGTTTCCCATTGAATTGATATGGGTATAACGCTACTAGGAGTAAGATTGCGATGTCGCTGATTTTTGAGAAGCCAAATTTTTGGCTTGAGAAGTCTAGTTACGATTAAGCTGGAGGGCGCTGATCTCCATTTAAAGAAACCCTAGCAAGTAGCTAGGTTCTTGAAAACCCTAATATGCCTAGTATTAGGCTTGGAAGAAGTACACTACGACACTTCGAAGCACTATTCTGTTTTTAGTTACTTCTTAGAAGTAAAGACGTGAGATACCACATCGACTTCTCTCTCTCTCTGCCCGAGGTCTGCAAGGTCTGATTTGGGTTTTCTATTACCTCGCTATCGAGTCTCAGCTGATTGTTAGAGACTTCGCACTTTCTTTTGCTTGCCAATTGCTTAGGATGAGCACGGCATCGTCTAGCAGTAGCTTTAGCTCTCTAGTCCATAGATGAAATGTCATTTTAATTTTGTGTTGTTGTTATGGTTCTTTTTGTTAGCATTCTTATCATGCTATTTCGTTTGCATAAGGTGCATCAGCATAATCTAGGCATTTGAGAGGAGGATGCCCATTTACCTGCTTAAATTATATCGCCATATGATCTTTGAACTTTACACCTGTATATTAATCAGGATTGCAGTATAATAATTGCATATAGCTATATCTTACATATCTATTGTGATAAAAATGTATCACAATTTCTTTATTGCAGGGGAAGGCGGATCGAAGTCTTTTGATGTGCTGATTTCCCTTTATAATAAACGCTCTACCGCATCATGATCTATATGTTTTATTATTTTTGGTCGATTGACATTTCTTTTTAAGCAAGAACATGTTCTATGATATGTGCTTCTTAGTGTATTGCCTTAATCTTAATGTGAGTGTCAAGGGCAACAATTGGAATGAATTTTCATTTCTCCGTATCTTTTCATGGTTAATCTGCCTATTTTTATCATCTCATGACAATAATTCTTATTTCTCCATCTCTGTAGTCTATATTTGTTATTTGACCAAAAAACATTTCCCAACATATAGATTGACGCACAGTTCTTTGCATTCATGGTTGATCATTAACAATTATTTGAGCAGATTTTCCTGTCCCAGGAAATTACCTTAATTTCCCAGAAGATAATAACCTAACTAACCAAGACAGACATGCTTTGGACACATCCCGGAGGTTCCCCCACTCGGTTACGTCATACCCCACATTTTCATCATGCAATCGGATCTTGGATTCTTTTAGTCTTTTCAGACAACACATACATTTTGACCTAATTAGAGCTTTTAAATAGATTGCAATCTGTTCTGCATCAAATAAAGCTATATGTGTAGTCCGCCCACATATGTTTCTTAGGGCTTAGGGAGAATCTTTTCACAGCTAATCTTCCACTTATGTCTTGGCTCCAAATGTCCATCTGATGAACCCTTGGAGGGTGACGTGGCATTTGTGTTCTTGATTATATCTGGCAAAAAGAAAGAGCTACGACCCTTGATTAACTCAGAAGAATGCCTGTCCCTAATCTACATACAAACGAACCCTTAAGAGGACAGAAGCCATTCATCCAACAACAATTGGTTTATGAACAAATATATTCAAAAGCTGTATACAGTATAGGAATCTTGAATTCTCACACCTGTGTTGTGCATCTCTTGTTCCATTCTTTTTATTTGAATGTCAGCTTCGATCCACCTGTCTAAGACTTAAAAGAAGGCTATGCAGTCCTCTTCTTTTGATCGATTTCAGATAATTATATAGCACCATAAAGGATGATAATACTGATACAATCTGCCTTGAACGACGAATTGTTGTCGATGTTTAAACAAAAGAGGAAAATCTTAAGCTTTGAGAGCAGCAGAAGACAACTCAGATCATCTTCGCATTCTGGAGATATGAAGTACATATGCGTGCGTTTCTGCATGCATTCATTTTTCTTCTTCTTTCAATGTTTGAGTAAACATGAACTTGTTTGATAAAATCGAAAAATAATTCGCGAAAATTTAAGCACAGAATCAAAAGTGATGACAGGTTTAATTCGTGAAAATTAAAATAAAAAAGTAAGTGAAATTCATCGGTCATATTAATTACCTACATATTAATTACCTAGTGGTAAATATGGAATTTGTCGACATCACTGAAAAGTTTTGGCAATACAATTGGTAAGACTAGCTACTTGACTAGAGTAGGCTATATCGAGCCTCATTTGGAAACAAAGTCAGTGTGGGATCGCAATCTTGGGAGAAAACACTTGATTTCTGTGGGTCCAGAGAAAATAAATTATGAATCGTTATTTCATTTCTAGTTTAGTGTTTGCCAAATAAGGAAAAGATTACCCTACGATAAGATTTTGGTCACTACTTTCCACTGAGATGGTGTTAACTTGGATGGGATTAATATAATCTTAATATTTAGGATAAACCTTATTTGCATATCCCACCCTGCAACACAATGCTATGATTGGAGGGACAGGAGATTTTTAAAAGTCTTTTCCCTTAACTAAGAATCCTAAGCAAGACTAATAATGCATTTCAACCATTAGATTAAGAAATTAAAGTGCTCAATAATAGTGCATCAACTGTCTCGTGCATCTAATGGCTGAAACACGGCGGGAGAGATGAAGCGTCTAATTGATGAAGATCGGCTTCGATTCGTTGAATTTGATCTTGTGTGCCCAAAGTCAGAAGCTATGAATGAAGAAGGCGACCCGGAAGGATATATCATTTGCAAACGCAACTAAGCTGGGTTAACATTGGCATCAAGGCGAATGGAAAAACCTTAGACTGTAGCTGGGCGTAGTAGAATGTTTAGGAAAATCCATAAAAAGCCGCTGGCCTCTTGCCAGTCCTTACTCGATCTACACCTGCGCCAGTGCACCCTTTTGCCACTATGCCGCACGGTCCACATCTCCGAAAAATCAAGAATCGTTGTGCATCTCGGGCGACTTCTATTTCATCCGATGACAGAAGATAGTTCTCTCTTCTTCAGTGAGAACAGATGAATCCGAGAGCCTCAAAACAGAAGACTGTTTACCGAACAAAATAAAGAGAAATCAATGAGCGATGAATGACATACATAGTTTATGCTCGCTGAAGCATCAATATTCCTGTGCGGTTCAGATTCCCCAATGGGGATTTATTCGAACACTGATTGTTGGGTTCTTCATTCAATAAAGAACATTGGAAATCAGCAAATTATTTCACATGTTTATGTCATAATTGCGGCAAGTATGAGATGCAACGATTTTGGAAATATGGTTGCTGAGTGCTGAGTACGAAGAAGCCTGATATCTGGAGGCAAGAAACTACATACTTTCAATGCTGAGAACAGAAATTGCAGGATTCAACTACACATTTGTACAATAGCTTCAATACCGCACAAATCAAGATTACATTTGCAAGCAGAAAATAAGACGTTCTGCAAAAAATTGTTCAGCATTTCTCTTTACAGTTTGAGAACTTTCTACTTTCAGTGTGGTGCAGAGACTGCAGATGCACAGAAGCTACATGTTCACAGTAGAGCTCTCAAAGAACTCCTTTCGGTTGACATGTTATTTGATCGACAAAAAACATTAGGAGAACAATCAAAATGAAATGCGTGGTCATGATACCAGTTTTTGCCTCAAATCAGATGCACTTAATAAAAACTTCGAGGACCTTCATATGAATTCATCATCTTGTTTTTCACAAACAACCTTATTTTCCCCCTTCTTTCTTGCTTAAATTCTGTGACACGCATATAGGTGATTAATGGTGGCATCGACATGCCCCAGATAGGACCTTATATAATTCCATCTAGGCCGATTGGCATGGAAATTGAATATTTGAGATAACAAAAATCGTCACACCTGCTCAGTTAAAAATTTCACAACATGAGAAAGCATGACTGCTGATCAACATCGATGTTTGAAATCGGTTTTGAGCTGTATACAGCAATGCTCAGGCCACAGAAATGAAACTCCTCCACACAGTTACTCTCTTAAGGAAAGGTACATAAAGCTTGGGATGTTGACGAGAGCTCCAAAGAATACCCACAAAGGTTCTTGAGGACATATACACTGATTTTATAGTTCATTTTGGGCACATAAACAAGCTGACAGATGAGATAACAAGAAGTTTTAAAGCATCCCCGTGTGGTTAATTCAGATAAACGCCCGAGTGCGAGAAGGCCACCATCTGTTGATTCTGGATGCATAATGAGACTCTGCTCCTTTCTTACATTCATTGACAATGTCGTCATAAAGAATTGTGTAATTTGAGCTACTCACATTTCTGAAGTAGCAGAGTTTACTTCCATCGTACTTGTACACTTGCTGAGTACTGCCTAACCCACTGACTACCAAGTTATTCTTCACAGTCATATAACCCTGCCCTTTCTGCACGTTGCTCAGTGAACCACTTGAGAGCTCGAAGCCGAAGTCCTTATGCCTTTCCTCATTAAAAGCAAACGTAAGGTTGGCAATAGATAAGAAAGTGTCATTTCCTTGATCCACATAGTCAGAGTATAAATAGAACGGCAAATCTCTGTACACTTGAATGGATGCAAGGGTGGAGGATGGCTTCTTAGCATCAACGCTATCATTGAAATGGATCAGCTGATTAATAATTTGCAGATTCCCATCATTCCCCATGACCATCAGATTACTGTAATTAAATTCTTGCTTCCAAGTGGTCATGATTTTCCCATAAGATGACTGAACCCATCCACTGGATGATATGGACCGGCTGACCCCAGTCAAAAACTTTCCATCTAAGCCCTTAAAATCCAACACTGAAGAAACAACTAGAGGCATGCAATTGTAGGTCAGAAGCTTCCCTGCAGTTTTTGTGCTCTTGTCATCCACCCAAAGATGCAGATTTGCATCAATGTACCACACATTCAGAGCATTTGTGACACTGAAGCCAAATTCATGGAGCTGTCCATCGAGTATCTTTGCTAGAAAGGGCGTAATCTCGATGTCATATGTAGGGAGATTAAACGACCCAATGCCAGTGATGGGTCTCCATAAAAGAGGATTGATCCCTCCTGTGTATACCACCGTGAAAGGCCATATCGCACCGACTACCTCACCGTCGAGACTCACAACAACCTCCCTGAAAGGGCCATTCCCGTCCACCCCAGTAAGATTATTAGCCTCAATGTACTCATTGGGGAGATTCCCATACCAAAACTCATCATCCTCGTGAAAAGACACATAAACCTCCAGCACAGCCCTGTAAACATTCAGGGGAACACTAAACTCCTTTGACTCGATATCAGTAGCATTCTCGATTTCAAACCACAGCCCATCATTCAACGGCAAGTTTCTCGAAATGGGCAAGATCAGATCCGCATTCGAACCATACCCAGTTACCGATTTCCCCAAACTTCCCACGTCCCCCACCCAATGCTCATCATCAGCAGGGTAAAAATGAAATTTTATCTTGACATGGTACACCCCTGTATAGGTGCTATCCACAAGATTGCCAAGATAAACAGCAAGAGTACCGTTCTTCATGAGCAACGAATAATACCTGGTAATGTCCTTCTCGACACTCCAAAAAATTCCTGCGGCTCTCGGCTCGGCAGTGCAGCTCCTGAGAAGCTCGACCCCACCAAGCCAAACCCCGAAAATTCGGTCATACTGCCTGCCTTTGCAGGTGGCACTCCATTCAAGCACAATCTTTGAGAATTTCTGTGAATAGCAAGTCGATGGAGGGGAGTAATTGGCGAGAACCGGAGGCTTGCCATAGGTGTACGCGAAGTCGTGTTGCAAAATCAGGTATGAGCAAGGTTTGGTGTTGGGGAGCTCGATGGGCTTGGTGACTTCAAAGTAGCGAGTGGGCGAGTCCGTTGAGTTGGAGTGAAGTTCGGGTTCAGAGATGAGGGGCGATCGGAGCAGCTTGGTGGGGTGGAGGTTCGCGGCGGAGAGAGAGGAGAGAGAGAGGAGGAAAATAAAGAAGAGAGAGGAAGCCATGAATGGTGGTTGAGGGATCGCTTTTGCTTCGATGTCGAACTTCTATTCTTGGAGTCTTCGCCTGGTCATGAGTAGCAACCAATGCGTTGGCGCCTGCAATGGAATCAACATAGGCATCATCAATCAAGTTTGGTAGAGCATAAATGGGAAATGGGAAATCCTCAAGACTCCACAAAGATCAAAAAAATAAAAGAAAGGAAATACACAAAGTCCATTCACCCCGTGCTTGTTGTATGGAAGATCCGCTTCCTCAGGCTCCTTCTCTGTCCATCAGGTCCTCAAGGTCGAGGCCTCCTTCCGCCTCCGCAGTTCTCCACCTCCATGCTTTCGAAGCCTCAAATTCGATAATTCTAACCTCTGCCTCCTCTGTTCTTCTTCTTCTTCTTCTTCTTCTCTCGGTCTGGCCTTTTGATCCACGTCTCGAGGTCGGACCACCCTTGAGACAGGATCTCACTCAGTAGTCGCGCAGTGATCTCCATTGAGATGAGAGGAATTGTGGATTCCAGGCGAATTCGCACGTCGCCATCTGGGGTTCAATAAGGCGGCCACTTTCTAGCACGAGCGAATGCGTCGATTGAAATACGATGGCTCGCTTTAATGGATTTTTTTTCAGAAAAGTCTCGCTCCACGAGACTTTTCAAGACCGAGTGAGCAATTTGGATTTTTTTTAGCATTCGTCCTAAAAGTTCTAATGTAATTTTTTATTTTTATTATTACCCCAAAAATAAAAGTCGTCTCCTTTTTATCTATTTTTATTATTTGGGTTACGTACGGAAAAGTATTTTGCGTCAATCTATAACTAAGTATCGATGGCGGGGACATTAGGTGCAAATTTGTTGAACCTCAAGGCATTGTCGTGGCCCGTTGGCTCTTGAAATTGGATTCGGATCCCTTCACCATCTCATAGTTAGATGGTTTTCCAAAACAGAAATAAAAATAAAGCCGGATCTCCCGACCACCTGACTTTATTTCAAGAGATTCGAATCCCTTGAAATTGTTATCAATTTAGATCGTGCTTTTAGCTTCTAACTCAATTTTGCATTTTTTTTTTTTGGCTTTTGGAACTTTGGGCAAAATTACCAAGTCACAAGTTATTCGCACGATGACATAAAAAAGCTGTGGGAAAATCAAGCGATATTCACGACAATAACAGAACTTAAAAAATTTAGAAATAAAGATCAACACTTATCATTCCACAGTAATTTGGTTCACTTTACAAACGAAACCGAACCGTTCGTAAATATATGATTTCCAAACAAACGACTAGTCGAGATCAATATGATAAATTTCTAAACAAATAATTGAATTTTCTAATGAAATTTAGTAGAAGCTGTGCACGAAGATGGACCTACATTCCATGGAGGAAACTTCCCATTTATCTATTTGTTTCCGAATTTTTCCGGACTCTTAAGAATCAGCATTAAATTGAATCACTAGGGAGCCAGACTGACATGCTCGTGGACTCAATTATTTGGGATTGGATACAATAATCGACACTATCAATGTTTATCTATACTATATAAATTACCGACTTTCAAAATTTGATATCCGCCTTCACTACTCAAGAGCTCCTCACTTCAATACAGAAAAAGAAAAAAAAGAAAGAAAAAAAAAAGTAGCACCTTTATGTATTATTGATAACTAAACTCTAGTATCTCCGGAAATTATCTAACGAATTTGTTAATTTACCAAGCACATATCTTTGCTTTCAAAATTCAAGTTGCTTTTTTAGGGAAAAAATCATTCAGATCACAAAGCGAAGGATTTAGTTAAAATGAAATGAAAAGGAATACTACTTATCCCGATAATTGATTGCCCCTTTCTTTTACCATAAATACCCTTGTCGTCGTCAAAAATAACAAATATATTGAAATGGAAAATTTTATATGTGCGAAATCATTGCTTTTATTATATATCGATTTCTTTTCTTTTCTTTTCTTTTTATCATTCTTTCTAAAGCCGTTATAAGGAAAATCAAATAAACGTAACTACAAATGTCATATAAAGGGACAACTATTCAGAGACAAATTTTTAAGAATGCTAAGAGTTGCTCACCCGCGTAGCGGGTGTCATGCTCTTTCTGGGCATCCACTATCTTGTACAAAGATGGGGGATTTCATGTCCAAGAACATCGATGCATCTTAAGCATAATTTTCAGAGTTTAGCATCTATGCTCTGCCATTCAATTCTCATTACACAAGCTAAATTGTTCAAAATGTCAAAAATCTATTGTGCGACGATTAATTTAAACATAAACATTTTTAACAATTAACCAATTCGATCCTAAATATTTTAAAATCACTAACATGATTATGTAGTTGACAAAGGCGTGATAATATTTATTTTCTTTTTCACTTTTTTCCTCATTGATGGCCGACGACCTCCCGGCCTCAGACAATGGTCGCCGTCGCCAGCCCCGTCAATGGAGGCCTATCCTTGCCCCGGCGAGGGCCCCCTTTGCCCAAGAAATTGGAAGATTGGGACGATGACGAGGACTCCAATGACTACCCACAGAAGTGCTCGACTTCCATATATACATATTCTTAATGGCCTTTGTAGAGAGATGAGATGACAAGGAAGTTCTCAAGCATCCCAATGCGGTCAAATCAAATAAACCCCGAGTGCGAGAGGGCCAATCCGGATCCCCTAACGTCACTGGACGCGACATTGGGGGATCTCACGGTTGAGGAAAGGGTTTACCCCTTTTAATAAGGGGTAAAACATTTATGGTGGGTGCACATGGATATACATTTCTACGAATGCATAGCGCGAGACTATGCTCCTTTCTTACAATCTTTCACAATGTCATCATAAAGAATTGTGTAATTTGAGCTGCTCACGTTTCTGAAGTAGCAGTGTTTACCGCCGTCGTACTCGTACACTTGCTGAGTACTGCCTAAACCACCGGCTACCAGGTGGTCCTTCACGGTCATGTATCCCTGCCCGTTCTGCACATTGCTCAGCGAACCGCTCGAGATCCTGGATCCGGAATCGTCACGCCTTCTCTCGTTGTAAGCCAACGTAAAGTTCGCGAGGGAACGGAATGTGTCGTTTCCTTGATCCACATAATCGGAGTATAAATAGAACGGGAAATCTCTGTTCACTCGAACGGACGCGCGGGTGGAGGATGGCTTCTTAGCATCAACGCTATCACTGGAATGGATCAGCTGATCGATGATTTGCAGATTCCCATCATTCCCCATGACCATCACGTTGCTGTAATTAAATTCTTGCTTCCAAGTGGTCGTGATTTTCCCGTAAGATGACTTCACCCATCCGCTGGACGATATGGACCGGTTGACCCCGGTCAAAAACTTTCCATCAAAGCCCTCAAAATCCAACGCCGAAGAGACGGCCAGAGGCATGCAATCGTAAGTCAGAAGCTTCCCCGCAGTTCTCGCGCTCTTGTCGTCCAGCCAAAGATGCAGATTCGCGTCAATGTACCACACATTCAGAGCGTTCGTGACACTGAAGCCAAATTCGTGGAGCTTCCCATCAAGTACCTTGGCTAGAAAGGGTGTAATCTCGATATCGTATGTGGGGAGATCAAACGACCCAATGCCGGTGATGGGTCTCCACAAAAGAGGATTGATCCCTCCTGTGTATACCACCGTGAAAGGCCAGATCGCACCGACTACCGCACCGTCCAGGCTCACGAGAACCTCCCTAAAAGGGCCATTCCCGGCCATTCCAGTAAGATTATTGGCCTGAATATACTCGTTGGGGAGATTCCCATACCAAAACTCATCATTTTCATGAAAAGACACGTAAACCTCCAGCACTGCCCTGTAAACATTCAGGGGAACTCTAAACTCCTTCGTCTCAACATGCGTAGCATTCTCGATTTCGAACCACAACCCGTCATCCAACGGCAAGTTTCTCGAGATAGGCAGGACCAAATCCGCATTGGAACCATACCCAGGGGCCGAATGCCTCGAATTTCCCACATCCCCCACCAGGAGCTCATCATCAGCAGGGTAAAAATGAAGCTTTATCTTGACATGGTAAACCCCTGTATAGGTGCTATCCACGACATTGCGAAGAGAAACGGCAAGAGTGCCGTTCTTCATGAGCAAAGAGTAGTACCTGGTAATGTCCTTCTTGACCCTCCAGAAAGTTCCTGTAGCTCTCGGCTCGGCAGTGCAGCTCCTGAGAAGCTCAACCCCACCAAGCCAAACCCCGAAAATACGGTCGAATTGCCTGCCTTTGCAGGTGGCACTCCATTCAAGCACAATCTTTGAGAATTTCTGTGAATAGCAAGTAGATGGAGGGGTGTAATTTGCGAGAACTGGGGGCTTGCCATAGGTGTGCGCGAAGTCGTGTTGTAAAATCAGGTATGAGCAAGGTTTGGTTTTCGGGAGCTCGATAGGCTTGGTGACTTCAAAGTAGCGGGTGAGCGAGCCCGTTGAGTCGGTGTGATGTTCGGGTTCAGAGATGAGCGACGATCGGAGGAGCTTGGTCCGGTGGACGTTCGCGGTGGAGAGAGAGGAGAGAGAGAGGAGGGGGAGGAGGAAGAAGAAGAAGAAGAGAGAGGAAGCCATGGATGGTGGTTGAGGCCTGAGGGATTGCGCTTTTACTTCCATATCGAACTTCTATTCTAGGAGTCTTCGTCTGGTCAGGACTAAGAGTAGAAAACAATGCGTTGGCACATGCAATGGAATCAACATAAGTCCGGAATCCCCAAATTGAGAGGATCTATATCTAGGTATCATAAATCAAGTTCGACAGAGTAATAAATGGGAAATGGCAAATCCTTACAACTCCACACACACAAACAAAAAAATGAAATACACAAAGTCCATTCACCCCATGCTTGTTGCATGGAAGAATCGCTTCCTCTGGCTCCTTCTCTGTCCATCATGTCCTGACGGTCGAGCCCTCCTCCCGCCTTCGCAGTTCGCCACCTCCATGCTTTCGAAGCCTCTGATTCGAAAACCCTAAGTTGCTCCTCTCCTCCTCCTCCTCCTCCTCTTCTTCTTCTCCTTCTTCTTCTTCTTCTTCGCCACCTCCATGCTTTCGAAGCATCTGATTCGAAAACCCGAAGCTGCTCCTCTCTACTTCTTCTTCTTCTTCTTCGCCACCTCCATGCTTTCGAAGCCTCTGATTCGAAAACCCTAAGCTGCTCCTCTGTTCTTCTTCTTCTTCTTCTCTCGGTCTGGCCTTTTGATCCTCCATTCCTGCGGTCCAATCAAAGCGCTCCCCGCTCTTCGCCTCCAAGTTGGAGCAGCAAAAAGTGCAACATGGGTTTAGAAATGTAACAGACCACGTCTCGGGTCGCACCACCCTCGAAACAGGATCTCACTCGGTAGGGCGGCCGCATTGGCGAGGCTCGGCTTTCTTGACGGAACCAAAAGAGGTTGAGCCCTCTTGCCTCACTTTTAGTCGCGCGGTGATCTTCACTGAGATGAGAGGAAATGTGGATTTCGGACGAACCATTCGCATTGCCCATCGGCTCCAATTGGGCACGTCGCCATCCAGGTTCAGTAAGACGGTGAGATCTTTAGCACTGGTAAAGAGCGAATGGGCAATTGGAATACGATGACTCGTTTCAATGGATCTTTTGAGAAATGTTTCACTCGGAATTAGGATTTTTTGAGCATTTGTCTTAAATCATTTTTTATTACCCCTTCTCCCCCCCCCCCCCAAAAAAAAGTCATCTCCTTTTTATCTATTTTTATTATTTGGATTACGTATGGGAAGTCTTTTGAACTGAGAATCAATGGTAGGGACATCGAGTGGAAGCGAATCGTTTGACGTGTATCATATGCGACCAACAATTTTTCAAAAAATAGAAGAAACAAACAAACCCCCCTAATAAATGGGGCCGTCCATTTCAAAAAGGGACAGCCCCATATCCGGATTCTCTCTGAAAAAGTCAGAAAATGTGAATTCACTGGATCTAGATCAAGTGTAAATTTTTGGACCTTAAGGTATAGTCGTGACCTGAGGGCTCTTGAAATTGCTCCGGACTTGGATCCTGCTATTAGCTTCTAACCCAATTCTGCAATTCTCTTTTTCTTCTTCTTTTGTTATTCTTTTTCTTGACTTTTGCTATTAGCTTCTAACCCAATTTTGCAATTCTCTTTTTCTTCTTTTTTGGTTATTCTTTTTCTTGGATAGGCAAGATTGCCAAGTCACGAGTCATTCGCAATGACATGACAAAACCCCGGGAAACTTAGTAATATTCAGGACAATAACGGCACAAAAAGAATACAAATAAAAACCGAACCTCATCATTCCGTATTAATTCGGTTCGGTAGACAATACAAAACCCAAACCAACATTATAATATAAATAAATAATTCTATATGAATGACTAGTCAAGATTAATATGATAAATTTATGAACAAATAATTGAATTTTTAAAGTTATGTACAATGTACAGTCAACTTTCCAATTTGATATTCGCCTTCAGTACTCATCTTTACCTCTCTTCAATACGGAAATAATAATAATAATAATAATAATAATAATAATAAGTAGCACTTTACATATTGTTGATAATTCAAATCCGATATCTCCAAAGATTACCTAACAAATCTCCTATTTTGCAAGCGCATCTCGCTTTTAAAATTAATGTCACTTTTTGGGGAAAAAATTATTCGGATAATGGTGCAAATGATTTAGTTAAATGAAATGAAAATGATTCCCACTCTTTTAGATAATCAATTCCTCTTTTTCTTCCATAAATACCCATATCATCGTTAATACTAACAGATCTGCTGAAAAGGGAAATTAAAATAGAAAAAAAAATATAAGTTGTCGTTGCTTTTATTGTTTCAATTTCTGTTTTCATTTTCTCATTCTTTCTGATAAGGGAAATAAAATCAATTTATCTATATATGTCATATAAAAAATAACCAAACAAAGAGATAAATTTAACTATATATGTCATATAAGGCACACACTAAGTTGTACAAAGAAGGTATTTCATGCCCAAAACTATCAATGCATCTTAAACCTCAATGCTCAGACTTTATCATCTACATGTCATTCAAACTTTATCATCTACACGTCATTCAATTCTCGTTATCCAACCTTTTAAACGGTTTGCAAATTGGATCATCAACATTTTAAAACCATCAACGTGATTGTTTAGATAACGCAGGCATCGGCGTTATAATATTTTTTTAATATCATTTTATTTTTTTATTTTTATTTTTTTATTTTTCCCATTTTTCACCCACCTTCTCATCGGATGGTCAGCAGAGGTTGCCAGCTTCAAAGGACGACCGCCCTCGCCAACCCGTTAAGGGCCACCAACCCACGCCGCGAGGGCCCCCCTGGCCCAAGAAATTGGAAGATTGAGATGTTGACAAGGACTCCAATGACTATCCAGAAAAGTGCTCAACGCCCATATATTTAGATTTTTAGGTTCCGTCCATTTTACGAAAAATAATTTAAAAAAAATATTTTTTTGAATTTCTCGGCAGTCATGAAAAATATAATATTATCATTTTATAAGAAATTAATTTTCTGAAAAATAATTTTTATAAATGTTAAATTTTCAGTAAAAACGAACGAATGAATCCTTACTCACCTTTATTTTTTATTTTGGGAACACAAAAAGGCAGAAAGATGAGATGATAAGGAAGTTCTGAAGCATCACAATCCCAATGTGGTTAAATCAGATAAAATAAGGCCACCATCTTCCGATTCTGGATGCAGGCTATGCTCCTTTCTTACAATCTTTCACAATGTGGTCATAAAGAATTGTGTAATTTGAGCTGCTCACGTTTCTGAAGTAGCAGTGTTTACTGCCGTCATACTCGTACACTTGCTGAGTACTGCCTAACCCACTGGCTACCAGGTGGTCCTTCACGGTCATGTATCCCTGCCCGTTCTGCACATTGCTCAGCGAACCGCTCGAGATCCTGGAGCCGGAATCGTCACGCCTTCTCTCGTTAAAGGCCATCGTGAAGTTCGCCACGGAACGGTAAGTGTCGTTTCCTTGATCCACAGAGTTGGAGTATAAATAGAACGGGAAATCTCTGTTCACTCGGACGGACGCGAGGGTGGAGGACGATTTCTTAGCATCAACGCTCTCCTTGAAATGGATCAGCTGATCGATGATTTGCAGATTCGCCTGGTTCCCCATGACCATCTTGTTACTGTACTTGAGTTTCTGCTTCCAAGTGGTCGTGATTTTCCCGTAAGATGACTTCACCCATCCGCTGGACGATATGGACCGGCTGACCCCAGTTAAAAACTTGCCATCAAAGCCCTCAAAATCCAACACCGAAGAGATGGCTGGAGGCATGCAATCGTAAGTCAGAAGCTTCCCCGCAGTTCTCGCGCTCCTGTCGTCCACCCAAAGATGCAGATTCGCGTCAATGTACCACACATTCAGAGCGTTCGTGACACTGAAGCCAAATTCGTGGAGCTTTCCATCTAGTACCTTCGCTAGAAAGGGTGTAATCTCGATATCATATGTAGGTAGATCAAACGACCCAATGCCGGTGATGGGTCTCCACAAAAGAGGATTGATCCCTCCTGTGTATACCACCGTGAAAGGCCAGATCGCACCGACTACCGCACCGTCCAGGCTCACGAGAACCTCCCTAAAAGGGCCATTCCCGGCCATTCCAGTAAGATTATTGGCCTGAATATACTCGTTGGGGAGATTCCCATACCAAAACTCATCATTTTCATGAAAAGACACGTAAACCTCCAGCACTGCCCTGTAAACATTCAGGGGAACTCTAAACTCCTTCGTCTCAACATGCGTAGCATTCTCGATTTCGAACCACAACCCGTCATCCAACGGCAAGTTTCTCGAGATAGGCAGGACCAAATCCGCATTGGAACCATACCCAGGGGCCGAATGCCTCGAATTTCCCACATCCCCCACCAGGAGCTCATCATCAGCAGGGTAAAAATGAAGCTTTATCTTGACATGGTAAACCCCTGTATAGGTGCTATCCACGACATTGCGAAGAGAAACGGCAAGAGTGCCGTTCTTCATGAGCAAAGAGTAGTACCTGGTAATGTCCTTCTTGACCCTCCAGAAAGTTCCTGTAGCTCTCGGCTCGGCAGTGCAGCTCCTGAGAAGCTCAACCCCACCAAGCCAAACCCCGAAAATACGGTCGAATTGCCTGCCTTTGCAGGTGGCACTCCATTCAAGCACAATCTTTGAGAATTTCTGTGAATAGCAAGTAGATGGAGGGGTGTAATTTGCGAGAACTGGGGGCTTGCCATAGGTGTGCGCGAAGTCGTGTTGTAAAATCAGGTATGAGCAAGGTTTGGTTTTCGGGAGCTCGATAGGCTTGGTGACTTCAAAGTAGCGGGTGAGCGAGCCCGTTGAGTCGGTGTGATGTTCGGGTTCAGAGATGAGCGACGATCGGAGGAGCTTGGTCCGGTGGACGTTCGCGGTGGAGAGAGAGGAGAGAGAGAGGAGGGGGAGGAGGAAGAAGAAGAAGAAGAGAGAGGAAGCCATGGATGGTGGTTGAGGCCTGAGGGATTGCGCTTTTACTTCCATATCGAACTTCTATTCTAGGAGTCTTCGTCTGGTCAGGACTAAGAGTAGAAAACAATGCGTTGGCACATGCAATGGAATCAACATAAGTCCGGAATCCCCAAATTGAGAGGATCTATATCTAGGTATCATAAATCAAGTTCGACAGAGTAATAAATGGGAAATGGCAAATCCTTACAACTCCACACACACAAACAAAAAAATGAAATACACAAAGTCCATTCACCCCATGCTTGTTGCATGGAAGAATCGCTTCCTCTGGCTCCTTCTCTGTCCATCATGTCCTGACGGTCGAGCCCTCCTCCCGCCTTCGCAGTTCGCCACCTCCATGCTTTCGAAGCCTCTGATTCGAAAACCCTAAGTTGCTCCTCTCCTCCTCCTCCTCCTCCTCTTCTTCTTCTCCTTCTTCTTCTTCTTCTTCGCCACCTCCATGCTTTCGAAGCATCTGATTCGAAAACCCGAAGCTGCTCCTCTCTACTTCTTCTTCTTCTTCTTCGCCACCTCCATGCTTTCGAAGCCTCTGATTCGAAAACCCTAAGCTGCTCCTCTGTTCTTCTTCTTCTTCTTCTCTCGGTCTGGCCTTTTGATCCTCCATTCCTGCGGTCCAATCAAAGCGCTCCCCGCTCTTCGCCTCCAAGTTGGAGCAGCAAAAAGTGCAACATGGGTTTAGAAATGTAACAGACCACGTCTCGGGTCGCACCACCCTCGAAACAGGATCTCACTCGGTAGGGCGGCCGCATTGGCGAGGCTCGGCTTTCTTGACGGAACCAAAAGAGGTTGAGCCCTCTTGCCTCACTTTTAGTCGCGCGGTGATCTTCACTGAGATGAGAGGAAATGTGGATTTCGGACGAACCATTCGCATTGCCCATCGGCTCCAATTGGGCACGTCGCCATCCAGGTTCAGTAAGACGGTGAGATCTTTAGCACTGGTAAAGAGCGAATGGGCAATTGGAATACGATGACTCGTTTCAATGGATCTTTTGAGAAATGTTTCACTCGGAATTAGGATTTTTTGAGCATTTGTCTTAAATCATTTTTTATTACCCCTTCTCCCCCCCCCCCCCAAAAAAAAGTCATCTCCTTTTTATCTATTTTTATTATTTGGATTACGTATGGGAAGTCTTTTGAACTGAGAATCAATGGTAGGGACATCGAGTGGAAGCGAATCGTTTGACGTGTATCATATGCGACCAACAATTTTTCAAAAAATAGAAGAAACAAACAAACCCCCCTAATAAATGGGGCCGTCCATTTCAAAAAGGGACAGCCCCATATCCGGATTCTCTCTGAAAAAGTCAGAAAATGTGAATTCACTGGATCTAGATCAAGTGTAAATTTTTGGACCTTAAGGTATAGTCGTGACCTGAGGGCTCTTGAAATTGCTCCGGACTTGGATCCTGCTATTAGCTTCTAACCCAATTCTGCAATTCTCTTTTTCTTCTTCTTTTGTTATTCTTTTTCTTGACTTTTGCTATTAGCTTCTAACCCAATTTTGCAATTCTCTTTTTCTTCTTTTTTGGTTATTCTTTTTCTTGGATAGGCAAGATTGCCAAGTCACGAGTCATTCGCAATGACATGACAAAACCCCGGGAAACTTAGTAATATTCAGGACAATAACGGCACAAAAAGAATACAAATAAAAACCGAACCTCATCATTCCGTATTAATTCGGTTCGGTAGACAATACAAAACCCAAACCAACATTATAATATAAATAAATAATTCTATATGAATGACTAGTCAAGATTAATATGATAAATTTATGAACAAATAATTGAATTTTTAAAGTTATGTACAATGTACAGTCAACTTTCCAATTTGATATTCGCCTTCAGTACTCATCTTTACCTCTCTTCAATACGGAAATAATAATAATAATAATAATAATAATAATAATAAGTAGCACTTTACATATTGTTGATAATTCAAATCCGATATCTCCAAAGATTACCTAACAAATCTCCTATTTTGCAAGCGCATCTCGCTTTTAAAATTAATGTCACTTTTTGGGGAAAAAATTATTCGGATAATGGTGCAAATGATTTAGTTAAATGAAATGAAAATGATTCCCACTCTTTTAGATAATCAATTCCTCTTTTTCTTCCATAAATACCCATATCATCGTTAATACTAACAGATCTGCTGAAAAGGGAAATTAAAATAGAAAAAAAAATATAAGTTGTCGTTGCTTTTATTGTTTCAATTTCTGTTTTCATTTTCTCATTCTTTCTGATAAGGGAAATAAAATCAATTTATCTATATATGTCATATAAAAAATAACCAAACAAAGAGATAAATTTAACTATATATGTCATATAAGGCACACACTAAGTTGTACAAAGAAGGTATTTCATGCCCAAAACTATCAATGCATCTTAAACCTCAATGCTCAGACTTTATCATCTACATGTCATTCAAACTTTATCATCTACACGTCATTCAATTCTCGTTATCCAACCTTTTAAACGGTTTGCAAATTGGATCATCAACATTTTAAAACCATCAACGTGATTGTTTAGATAACGCAGGCATCGGCGTTATAATATTTTTTTAATATCATTTTATTTTTTTATTTTTATTTTTTTATTTTTCCCATTTTTCACCCACCTTCTCATCGGATGGTCAGCAGAGGTTGCCAGCTTCAAAGGACGACCGCCCTCGCCAACCCGTTAAGGGCCACCAACCCACGCCGCGAGGGCCCCCCTGGCCCAAGAAATTGGAAGATTGAGATGTTGACAAGGACTCCAATGACTATCCAGAAAAGTGCTCAACGCCCATATATTTAGATTTTTAGGTTCCGTCCATTTTACGAAAAATAATTTAAAAAAAATATTTTTTTGAATTTCTCGGCAGTCATGAAAAATATAATATTATCATTTTATAAGAAATTAATTTTCTGAAAAATAATTTTTATAAATGTTAAATTTTCAGTAAAAACGAACGAATGAATCCTTACTCACCTTTATTTTTTATTTTGGGAACACAAAAAGGCAGAAAGATGAGATGATAAGGAAGTTCTGAAGCATCACAATCCCAATGTGGTTAAATCAGATAAAATAAGGCCACCATCTTCCGATTCTGGATGCAGGCTATGCTCCTTTCTTACAATCTTTCACAATGTGGTCATAAAGAATTGTGTAATTTGAGCTGCTCACGTTTCTGAAGTAGCAGTGTTTACTGCCGTCATACTCGTACACTTGCTGAGTACTGCCTAACCCACTGGCTACCAGGTGGTCCTTCACGGTCATGTATCCCTGCCCGTTCTGCACATTGCTCAGCGAACCGCTCGAGATCCTGGAGCCGGAATCGTCACGCCTTCTCTCGTTAAAGGCCATCGTGAAGTTCGCCACGGAACGGTAAGTGTCGTTTCCTTGATCCACAGAGTTGGAGTATAAATAGAACGGGAAATCTCTGTTCACTCGGACGGACGCGAGGGTGGAGGACGATTTCTTAGCATCAACGCTCTCCTTGAAATGGATCAGCTGATCGATGATTTGCAGATTCGCCTGGTTCCCCATGACCATCTTGTTACTGTACTTGAGTTTCTGCTTCCAAGTGGTCGTGATTTTCCCGTAAGATGACTTCACCCATCCGCTGGACGATATGGACCGGCTGACCCCAGTTAAAAACTTGCCATCAAAGCCCTCAAAATCCAACACCGAAGAGATGGCTGGAGGCATGCAATCGTAAGTCAGAAGCTTCCCCGCAGTTCTCGCGCTCCTGTCGTCCACCCAAAGATGCAGATTCGCGTCAATGTACCACACATTCAGAGCGTTCGTGACACTGAAGCCAAATTCGTGGAGCTTTCCATCTAGTACCTTCGCTAGAAAGGGTGTAATCTCGATATCATATGTAGGTAGATCAAACGACCCAATGCCGGTGATGGGTCTCCACAAAAGAGGATTGATCCCTCCTGTGTATACCACCGTGAAAGGCCAGATCGCACCGACTACCGCACCGTCCAGGCTCACGAGAACCTCCCTAAAAGGGCCATTCCCGGCCATTCCAGTAAGATTATTGGCCTGAATATACTCGTTGGGGAGATTCCCATACCAAAACTCATCATTTTCATGAAAAGACACGTAAACCTCCAGCACTGCCCTGTAAACATTCAGGGGAACTCTAAACTCCTTCGTCTCAACATGCGTAGCATTCTCGATTTCGAACCACAACCCGTCATCCAACGGCAAGTTTCTCGAGATAGGCAGGACCAAATCCGCATTGGAACCATACCCAGGGGCCGAATGCCTCGAATTTCCCACATCCCCCACCAGGAGCTCATCATCAGCAGGGTAAAAATGAAGCTTTATCTTGACATGGTAAACCCCTGTATAGGTGCTATCCACGACATTGCGAAGAGAAACGGCAAGAGTGCCGTTCTTCATGAGCAAAGAGTAGTACCTGGTAATGTCCTTCTTGACCCTCCAGAAAGTTCCTGTAGCTCTCGGCTCGGCAGTGCAGCTCCTGAGAAGCTCAACCCCACCAAGCCAAACCCCGAAAATACGGTCGAATTGCCTGCCTTTGCAGGTGGCACTCCATTCAAGCACAATCTTTGAGAATTTCTGTGAATAGCAAGTAGATGGAGGGGTGTAATTTGCGAGAACTGGGGGCTTGCCATAGGTGTGCGCGAAGTCGTGTTGTAAAATCAGGTATGAGCAAGGTTTGGTTTTCGGGAGCTCGATAGGCTTGGTGACTTCAAAGTAGCGGGTGAGCGAGCCCGTTGAGTCGGTGTGATGTTCGGGTTCAGAGATGAGCGACGATCGGAGGAGCTTGGTCCGGTGGACGTTCGCGGTGGAGAGAGAGGAGAGAGAGAGGAGGGGGAGGAGGAAGAAGAAGAAGAAGAGAGAGGAAGCCATGGATGGTGGTTGAGGCCTGAGGGATTGCGCTTTTACTTCCATATCGAACTTCTATTCTAGGAGTCTTCGTCTGGTCAGGACTAAGAGTAGAAAACAATGCGTTGGCACATGCAATGGAATCAACATAAGTCCGGAATCCCCAAATTGAGAGGATCTATATCTAGGTATCATAAATCAAGTTCGACAGAGTAATAAATGGGAAATGGCAAATCCTTACAACTCCACACACACAAACAAAAAAATGAAATACACAAAGTCCATTCACCCCATGCTTGTTGCATGGAAGAATCGCTTCCTCTGGCTCCTTCTCTGTCCATCATGTCCTGACGGTCGAGCCCTCCTCCCGCCTTCGCAGTTCGCCACCTCCATGCTTTCGAAGCCTCTGATTCGAAAACCCTAAGTTGCTCCTCTCCTCCTCCTCCTCCTCCTCCTCTTCTTCTTCTCCTTCTTCTTCTTCTTCTTCTTCGCCACCTCCATGCTTTCGAAGCATCTGATTCGAAAACCCGAAGCTGCTCCTCTCTACTTCTTCTTCTTCTTCTTCGCCACCTCCATGCTTTCGAAGCCTCTGATTCGAAAACCCTAAGCTGCTCCTCTGTTCTTCTTCTTCTTCTTCTCTCGGTCTGGCCTTTTGATCCTCCATTCCTGCGGTCCAATCAAAGCGCTCCCCGCTCTTCGCCTCCAAGTTGGAGCAGCAAAAAGTGCAACATGGGTTTAGAAATGTAACAGACCACGTCTCGGGTCGCACCACCCTCGAAACAGGATCTCACTCGGTAGGGCGGCCGCATTGGCGAGGCTCGGCTTTCTTGACGGAACCAAAAGAGGTTGAGCCCTCTTGCCTCACTTTTAGTCGCGCGGTGATCTTCACTGAGATGAGAGGAAATGTGGATTTCGGACGAACCATTCGCATTGCCCATCGGCTCCAATTGGGCACGTCGCCATCCAGGTTCAGTAAGACGGTGAGATCTTTAGCACTGGTAAAGAGCGAATGGGCAATTGGAATACGATGACTCGTTTCAATGGATCTTTTGAGAAATGTTTCACTCGGAATTAGGATTTTTTGAGCATTTGTCTTAAATCATTTTTTATTACCCCTTCTCCCCCCCCCCCCCCAAAAAAAAGTCATCTCCTTTTTATCTATTTTTATTATTTGGATTACGTATGGGAAGTCTTTTGAACTGAGAATCAATGGTAGGGACATCGAGTGGAAGCGAATCGTTTGACGTGTATCATATGCGACCAACAATTTTTCAAAAAATAGAAGAAACAAACAAACCCCCCTAATAAATGGGGCCGTCCATTTCAAAAAGGGACGGCCCCATATCCGGATTCTCTCTGAAAAAGTCAGAAAATGTGAATTCACTGGATCTAGATCAAGTGTAAATTTTTGGACCTTAAGGTATAGTCGTGACCTGAGGGCTCTTGAAATTGCTCCGGACTTGGATCCTGCTATTAGCTTCTAACCCAATTCTGCAATTCTCTTTTTCTTCTTCTTTTGTTATTCTTTTTCTTGACTTTTGCTATTAGCTTCTAACCCAATTTTGCAATTCTCTTTTTCTTCTTTTTTGGTTATTCTTTTTCTTGGATAGGCAAGATTGCCAAGTCACGAGTCATTCGCAATGACATGACAAAACCCCGGGAAACTTAGTAATATTCAGGACAATAACGGCACAAAAAGAATACAAATAAAAACCGAACCTCATCATTCCGTATTAATTCGGTTCGGTAGACAATACAAAACCCAAACCAACATTATAATATAAATAAATAATTCTATATGAATGACTAGTCAAGATTAATATGATAAATTTATGAACAAATAATTGAATTTTTAAAGTTATGTACAATGTACAGTCAACTTTCCAATTTGATATTCGCCTTCAGTACTCATCTTTACCTCTCTTCAATACGGAAATAATAATAATAATAATAATAATAATAATAATAAGTAGCACTTTACATATTGTTGATAATTCAAATCCGATATCTCCAAAGATTACCTAACAAATCTCCTATTTTGCAAGCGCATCTCGCTTTTAAAATTAATGTCACTTTTTGGGGAAAAAATTATTCGGATAATGGTGCAAATGATTTAGTTAAATGAAATGAAAATGATTCCCACTCTTTTAGATAATCAATTCCTCTTTTTCTTCCATAAATACCCATATCATCGTTAATACTAACAGATCTGCTGAAAAGGGAAATTAAAATAGAAAAAAAAATATAAGTTGTCGTTGCTTTTATTGTTTCAATTTCTGTTTTCATTTTCTCATTCTTTCTGATAAGGGAAATAAAATCAATTTATCTATATATGTCATATAAAAAATAACCAAACAAAGAGATAAATTTAACTATATATGTCATATAAGGCACACACTAAGTTGTACAAAGAAGGTATTTCATGCCCAAAACTATCAATGCATCTTAAACCTCAATGCTCAGACTTTATCATCTACATGTCATTCAAACTTTATCATCTACACGTCATTCAATTCTCGTTATCCAACCTTTTAAACGGTTTGCAAATTGGATCATCAACATTTTAAAACCATCAACGTGATTGTTTAGATAACGCAGGCATCGGCGTTATAATATTTTTTTAATATCATTTTATTTTTTTATTTTTATTTTTTTATTTTTCCCATTTTTCACCCACCTTCTCATCGGATGGTCAGCAGAGGTTGCCAGCTTCAAAGGACGACCGCCCTCGCCAACCCGTTAAGGGCCACCAACCCACGCCGCGAGGGCCCCCCTGGCCCAAGAAATTGGAAGATTGAGATGTTGACAAGGACTCCAATGACTATCCAGAAAAGTGCTCAACGCCCATATATTTAGATTTTTAGGTTCCGTCCATTTTACGAAAAATAATTTAAAAAAAATATTTTTTTGAATTTCTCGGCAGTCATGAAAAATATAATATTATCATTTTATAAGAAATTAATTTTCTGAAAAATAATTTTTATAAATGTTAAATTTTCAGTAAAAACGAACGAATGAATCCTTACTCACCTTTATTTTTTATTTTGGGAACACAAAAAGGCAGAAAGATGAGATGATAAGGAAGTTCTGAAGCATCACAATCCCAATGTGGTTAAATCAGATAAAATAAGGCCACCATCTTCCGATTCTGGATGCAGGCTATGCTCCTTTCTTACAATCTTTCACAATGTGGTCATAAAGAATTGTGTAATTTGAGCTGCTCACGTTTCTGAAGTAGCAGTGTTTACTGCCGTCATACTCGTACACTTGCTGAGTACTGCCTAACCCACTGGCTACCAGGTGGTCCTTCACGGTCATGTATCCCTGCCCGTTCTGCACATTGCTCAGCGAACCGCTCGAGATCCTGGAGCCGGAATCGTCACGCCTTCTCTCGTTAAAGGCCATCGTGAAGTTCGCCACGGAACGGTAAGTGTCGTTTCCTTGATCCACAGAGTTGGAGTATAAATAGAACGGGAAATCTCTGTTCACTCGGACGGACGCGAGGGTGGAGGACGATTTCTTAGCATCAACGCTCTCCTTGAAATGGATCAGCTGATCGATGATTTGCAGATTCGCCTGGTTCCCCATGACCATCTTGTTACTGTACTTGAGTTTCTGCTTCCAAGTGGTCGTGATTTTCCCGTAAGATGACTTCACCCATCCGCTGGACGATATGGACCGGCTGACCCCAGTTAAAAACTTGCCATCAAAGCCCTCAAAATCCAACACCGAAGAGATGGCTGGAGGCATGCAATCGTAAGTCAGAAGCTTCCCCGCAGTTCTCGCGCTCCTGTCGTCCACCCAAAGATGCAGATTCGCGTCAATGTACCACACATTCAGAGCGTTCGTGACACTGAAGCCAAATTCGTGGAGCTTTCCATCTAGTACCTTCGCTAGAAAGGGTGTAATCTCGATATCATATGTAGGTAGATCAAACGACCCAATGCCGGTGATGGGTCTCCACAAAAGAGGATTGATCCCTCCTGTGTATACCACCGTGAAAGGCCAGATCGCACCGACTACCGCACCGTCCAGGCTCACGAGAACCTCCCTAAAAGGGCCATTCCCGGCCATTCCAGTAAGATTATTGGCCTGAATATACTCATTGGGGAGATTCCCATACCAAAACTCATCATTTTCATGGAAAGACACGTAAACCTCCAGCACTGCCCTGTAAACATTCAGGGGAACTCTAAACTCCTTCGTCTCAACATGCGTAGCATTCTCGATTTCGAACCACAACCCGTCATCCAACGGCAAGTTTCTCGAGATGGGCAGGACCAAATCCGCATTGGAACCATACCCAGGGGCCGAATTCCTCGAATTTCCCACATCCCCCACCCGAAGCTCATCATCAGCAGGGTAAAAATGAAGCTTTATGTCGACATGGTAAACCCCTGTATAGGTGCTATCCACGACATTGCGAAGAGAAACGGCAAGAGTGCCGTTCTTCATGAGCAACGAGTAGTACCTGGTAATGTCCTTCTTGACCCTCCAGAAAGTTCCTGTAGCTCTCGGCTCGGCAGTGCAGCTCCTGAGAAGCTCAACCCCACCAAGCCAAACCCCGAAAATACGGTCGAATTGCCTGCCTTTGCAGGTGGCACTCCATTCAAGCACAATCTTTGAGAATTTTTGTGAATAGCAAGTAGATGGAGGGGTGTAATTTGCGAGAACTGGGGGCTTGCCATAGGTGTGCGCGAAGTCGTGTTGTAAAATCAGGTATGAGCAAGGTTTGGTTTTCGGGAGCTCGATGGGCATGGTGACTTCAAAGTAGCGGGTGAGCGAGCCCGTTGAGTCGGTGTGATGTTCGGGTTCAGAGATGAGCGACGATCGGAGGAGCTTGGTCCGGTGGACGTTCGCGGTGGAGAGAGAGGAGAGAGAGAGGAGGGGGAGGAGGAAGAAGAAGAAGAAGAGAGAGGAAGCCATGGATGGTGGTTGAGGAGTTGCTTTTGGCTCCATATCGAACTTTCTCTTGGGAGTCTTCCTCGGGTAGAGGAGAAAACAATGCGTCGAACAATTTTCTCTGGAGTAGGAGATCCGTCCATCGCAGGGAACGGAACGGAAGGTGATGAGATCGAAGCAAGTTTCCCAACGAAGGAATTAAATCTGCCAGATGGGATCCGCAAAGATTCTTGCAGAGCAGGATTTCCTTTTCATGAGATTACCTTTCGAATGGAGTCAATAATGTTGGGCAAGGGCAAATTGGTCCCAAAATTTCGGTGTCCCGCCCATAAAGCTGACGTGAATTTGGAGCCTTCCGATTCAAGATCGGACGGCTTTATTTGTTTAGAAAAAGCGAAGCCATCCATTAAGATTGAACGGTTCAGATCTCAATCAATGCACTATTAAGAAACTCTGAAAGTCCCCTGTGAATTCGGTGCAGGAGAAAGGAAAAAAAAATTAGGAATTCAATTGAAGTAATATTGATGTAAAATCTTACGTCAAAAAATATTTTTCGTATGCAAGGATCCTTGCCCGTTGGTTGCTCTCGGTTTATCATGTCCTTGATTGAGTCTTACTTCAACATCTGCAATTTTCCTCGTCCACGCTTTCAATACGGGTGCATTTTTTTCGAGAAAAATGAACAATTTAAGTAATAATTTAAAAAAGATTAATTATATGACAAATGAAAAAATTAAACTAAATTTATAACCTATAAATATTTAAATGTAAATTATTATCGATAATAAAAATATTTTTTATTGGCAACCATTTTTACGAAAATATTTTTTCAGATTATTTATTTTCTGCCGAACAGATGCAATTGGGATTCTTAGCATTTTTCATTAAAGTTACAATATACCTTCTTATTTTCTCCATGTGCTTTTCTTTTGAATTTTTATTTCATGGGGATACCTTTCGGCCCATTATTGATTGGACAATTTTTTAGCTACAACTTTTGGACCTTAAGACACGATCATGGCGTGGGCCCTTGAAATTTCAATGGACTTGGAAGTTGGAATCTCTCATTATTCTTTCGGCTCTATTCACCGACATGGTCAAAACGAAATGATAATGTAAAATGAATAATTTTTTAAACAAATGAGTAGTAGATATTCAATATGATAAATTTTTAGACAGATATTTATACTTTTGATCTGTATAGTGATGTTTGTAGTCAATTATTTGGGATTGAACGTAATAATCAATATTATCTATGTCTATCAATTACTATGCATAATGCCAATTTTCCGATTCGATGCTCGTCTTGTATACAGTAAAAATACCATGATCTCATATCGACACCCAAAGAAACAAAAAGTACATCGTATATTTTTAATAATTGGATTCCGAAATCTCGGCACTCCTATTTTACAAGCACGTGGTCTCTCTTTCAGGATTCATGTTGATTTCCAGGCAAAAATTATTCAAATCGCAAGGGGAAGGAAATAACAAAATGAAAAGGAAGAGGGATTGTTGCTTTTTAAATGGTTGATTACTCATTTTCCTTCCTCGGATGCACAAACAAACGTATTGAAAAAAAGGAACGTTAAGACCGAAGAGATTCATATCCTTGGTTTTATTATTTCGATTTCTTTTTTTTTTTCTCATTTCCTCACTCTCTCTATCAAAAGGAAAATCAAATAAACATAAGTACACGTGTCATGGAAAGGACAACCAGACAAAGAGAATAATTTCGAGGAATGTTAAGGGTGCGCATATTAACACTCGTGTTTCTTTATTTTTATGTTATTTTGTTTTTGAAATGTAAAAAGAATATAAATTTATCTATAAACGTTAATTAATTTTTCTATTCCCCACTATAAAGAAGGGAAGAATAAGAAAGTGAACAAATAATGTATTTGGAACAAGAATTGGAAATAATATATACTCTTCTTTGTTTTAAGAAATTAAAAAAGAAACAAGTTTTTATTTCTTTTCTTTTTTCTACTTTCTTCTTCCTCCTCTAGTTGATCATCAAGCCTTGTTGATGGGTAATCACTAATTAAAGGATATGAATAATAAAGGAGCCAGGGTTGAACTAAATGCATATTTGTTATTTTACTATTTCTATAATAATAGTTATTAAGAGTGATCTTTTACTTAGAAAAAAAATAAAAAATTATTTATTAATATAAATGATTTCTGAATATAGAGACAATATTAAACGCGCCCTAAAAAACGCGCGTTGCGATTGGTATGCTTTGAAGAGGGATGCAGTCAGAAGGAGAATAAAAATCAAATCTTTCGTCTCCGTCTCCGACGATGGATCCTTTAGAGCAGACACCGAGAGACGAGGTTGGCTACCTCCACTCTCTGTGGCACCAAGGCCCAACTCCAAGCCCTTCTTCTCGAGCCATCCCCGTTTCAAACCTCACGCCTTCCAAGCAAAAGAACTCGGCCGCAGCCAGGAAGAAGAAACACAAGAATGGCGGAGAACCGAAGCAGCCGGGGAAAGAATGGCCATGCAAGGAAGAACCCATCACTCAGCCCTCTCCCGCATGGCCCGTGATGAAGCGGAAGGAACCCGATGCTGACCGAACGTTCCGGTTCGCCTCCACCGAGGAGAAAGCCAAGATCGCCGGGCAGGGAATGCAGCAGAGGGCTCTAGAAAGATGCCGCACATTGTTTGCGAAAGTCGGCGATTCCGATGGGGAGGACGACGACGACGACGACGGAAATGAAATGGAGGAGGATCGTGTGGAGGGCGACATCGGCAGGCTAGAGGAGAGTGTGGAGTACAAGTTTATGTTGGACCTGTTTGCGAAAGATGGGGAATTGAGGGAGTATTACGAGAGAAATCACGAGAGTGGGGACTTTTGGTGCTTCGTGTGTGGCGCGCAAGGGGGTAAGATGAGTGGGAGGAAGTTCAAGAACTGTGATGGGGTCTTGCAGCATTCGATTAGCATATCCAAGACGAAGAAGAGGCGGGCTCATAGGGCTTTTGGCTTGGTTATTTGTAGAGTAATGGGTTGGGACGTTGAGAGATTGCCTCTTATTGTTACCAAAGGCGAGCCGCTGAGTCGCACTTTGGTTGGACAGAGGTTATTGCAGGTATCAGGCTAATTTTTGTATTATTTTGGTTTTTGGATGTTTGGGAGGTATTCTGTTAAGATTATCTATGATATACCTAGGGTAAGAATGAGATTAAGGAAAATGCCGGTGCTAATAAGGAAGATGCCGACAATGTAGCTCGTGGGAGGGACAGATAATGGTCAATTTTGGTGCAAAACAGGCAATGCTGTAATTCAGAATGTCAATGAGTTTGATGATTCATGAGGTCATATGATTACTCACTTTGAGAATGTCAATGAACCCGATGTTCCTTGAGGCTGGTTTTTTGTTGATATTACTCCGATGGTATATTTGCTGATGTGTCATTTTTTATGGATAGAAGACAGTTTGTGAGGAAGATGCTGCTACAAAGTTTGTTGAAAATTATGACAACCAAATTTCAGTACCAGGGATCAATGAAGAAGGGAAGGCGGATGGCCTGGTAAGAGAGAAGGTTTCTCTTTTTGGCTATGGAAATTCTCTCAGATGACTTGCTTACTTTAAGTGACTAAGATGTGTTGAAGAATTTCCATGTATTTGCAGACTGTTGCCAAAGTAGATGATTTGATGGGCATAAAAAAACATAGATGCCAGAGCTGATAAAGAGAAATTGCTACAGTGCTCTGTAAGATGAGTGTGACAAAACTAAGAAGTTAGATATTATTCTGGGCAATGACATTGCTGTCTACTGAAATTCATATACCTGCATTACTGACTATATGTACGTAACAATCGAAATTTGACTTTCAATTTTCGAGAACTACATTGGTGAGATGAAAATATGCAGTAATTTCTGCTTTAGGTCACTGTAAGAATTACAACTCAAGATCTGGAAGAGCAAACTAATAATGCAACAATTAGCTCTTTTTCTTCTTAAGACACTTTTGTATTATCTACAAATATTTTGAGCGAAATATGGTAAGGCTACTTTACTTCTGTTAGGTAATTTTCTAATTCTTTTTTTTAAGGGAAATTCTAATCAGAACAAGTTCTTGACCATATCCTTGAAATATATGATAACCATCCTGAGCGGGATTCTGTACCGTTGCAGACCTCCAGTGTTGAATGGCCCTGTGGAAACCCTGTTGACAGTTCTGCCAGTGCAGCATCGGAATGGTGTGCCTTTAAATCTTTATCAAGTCGCCCAGTTTTGACTGAGTTGAAAGGGGAATCAGAGACGTGGCACCAGAAGGTTCTTCAAGCTTGTCATGCTTTTCTCCGATGCAGATCTGGTTCAGAAAGTGATGGTGATGAGGAGGCCGATGATGAAGATGATCTCTTGGATGGAGATGTCAATGGGGAATGTGAAGTCATTAAGTTCTTTATGAAGCTGTTTATGGAGAATCCTGAATTAAAGAGTTATTATGAGTGTAAACATGGAGATGGCGATTTCTGTTGTTTGGTTTGTGCTGGTGTTGGAAAGAAGCCTTGGAAAAGGTTCAAGGGGTGTAATGGGCTTCTTCAGCACTGCACTACCATATGGAAGATAAAGAAGCTGGCTCACAAGGCCTATGCAAGGGCTATTTGCAAGGTTCTAAATTGGGATATCAATTGTTTCTCACCAATTAAGACTACTTCAGAGGCTCTTGGTCACTGTTTAGTTCAGTCAGGTGATATGCAGGTACGTGTTTGGCTCAGTCAGGTGCTTTTCCTCTCTAATTTCCTCGAGATGCTGGATGAAGTACTCTAATATGCTTAAATTTAACATTACAGGGTGGTGATACAGATTGAATTTTGATGTCCATAAATAGTCCGGACACCAATGTATGAACAAATGATAGTACCTCTGACAAAATATTTTGTCGTTAAGATGCTCATATCTATTTCCCTTTTTTCTATTATCTGAACGGATATACTCTTGTCTATTCTTCTTCTGAGAAATTTATATTACAGTCAAGCCCTTCATCATGATCTTAAATGTTAAATGGTGGTGTTTTGCAGGATTCTGTATCATCACCAGCGTCCAGCGTCAAATGGCCCTGTGAAAGCCCTGTAGACCATGCTGGCATGGCAGCATCTGAGTGGCCGCCTTTCAAGTCTCCATCAAATTCTCCGAATCACTTGGTTTTGGCCGAGGAAAAAGGAGAACCTGAAACTTGGCATCAAAAGGTCCTCGATGCTTGCCGAGGTTTTTTCCATTGCACGTCTGGTTCAGATAGTGACAGTAACGAGGCTGAAGAAGAAGATGAGGAGGAGGAGGGCGACGATGATGAAGATGTGTTGCATGGGGATGATGATATGGAATGTGAAATTGTTGAGTTCTTTACTATGCTGTTTGCAGAGAATGCTGAACTGAGGAGTTATTACCATCATAAATATAGAGACGGCGATTTCGGTTGTTTGGTTTGTGCTGGTGTTGCAAAAAAGCCTTGGAAGAGGTTCAAGGGGTGCACCGGCCTACTTCAGCATTCCACCACGATAGTCAAGACGAAGAGGAGGGCTCACAGGGCTTATGGAAGAGCTATATGCAAGCTTCTTGGATGGGATATTAATAAATTCCCATCCATTGTGAATAATCTGGAAGCTCTTAATCACTCTTCAGTTCAACCAGCTGATGCGCTGGTAAATATTTTGTAAATCTGTTTTTGGCTCGCCTAGTCTTATTGTTTAGGATACTTGAGGAAGGCGGTGATTTGGCTTGATTTTTGCAGGGGAATGGTCCTGAAACACCTCCAAAAGAAAATGCTACCGCATGACAAGATATTGGTGCACAGATGCCTTGAGAGGTTGGTAACCGGCACAACCTTGAAAGGCAATTAGGTGTTTGCTGTAGATAGTCATCAGTAGGGAGTGGCTTGAACAACATACTTATAATCTGTTTGTTTCTGTTTTGTTATCTCATGGTCTTCTGTATTAAGATTCGCTGAAAAAAGAAAGATTTGACTTGGGGGATCCGTGATATGGATGCTTTAAAGGAAAAAGAAATCACTGAATAGAGAAGTCCCGTAATTTCATGCATCTTTGGATATCAATCTTGGCTTTGGGGATATCATCTTTTCTGACTTTCACATAATTAAGCTATGCATGTACAACTCACATGAATCCAGACTTGCATGAATCCAAACAACTGTCGATTTTAGACACGCGAGCCTGGACCCTTGGTAACCCTTGGTCACCGTCGGCGATTGTTGGAGGCTATTGGCGAGCCAAGCGCAACCATCAACAGGGTGTTGAACCGGCGACCCGATCTAAATCTAGAACTTAGATCTTGGTTCGGTGAGGCAGAAGATGATCCCTAGTCTCGAGAACTCAGATATCAACGGCTATCAACCATACACTCTCAGCAATCGTTCCCTTGCAACCGTCGACTGTGGGCTCGCGTTAATTAGAACCTGGAAGGGTGGCTGTTGAGAGATGAACGGTAGTTATGAGGGCAAGATAGGTATTAGAAAATGTTAGCGAGGGCAAAGTTGGAAGGTAAAAAGTATCAGTAAGAGTGAAAGTTGCGTTGGAAGGTAAAAAGTACCAGTAAGAGTGAAAGTTGCTTTTTAACAATGCGGAAGGTCCAGAAAGCAAGTCCTCACTAACATTTTCACCTAAGGCAGGTGAGCTCACAGCCGGTGAGCTCGAGCCTTGCTGCTAGAGGCTGCGAGCTCACCCAATTTATGAGGTCGGAGCCTTGCCGCCCTTGAGTGCCTTTGGGCGACACTGGCCTTCGGCCGACCCTCAAGTGTTGCCGATTTGTTACCAGACTCGCCACCCTCAAGCTTGACTGAGGCTGGCTGCAGAAGAAAATGGGAATAAAGTAGAAGAAAATGGAAAACTTTAAAAGCAATCATAGACTCTAATTGTGGAAAAAGGAAAAAAAAAAAAGAGAGAATAGGTGTCTAGCCCACTTTGGTCTATAGGTGAAAAAAAAAGGAGTCGAAAATATTTTTGGCTATCCAGAAAATAATTTTCTCACCTTGCAAAGTATTTTTTTTATTGATCAAAAATATTTTTATTGATTATTTCGTTTTCAATGAAACGGATGGTGAAAAAATAGAAATATTTCTATTTGTAACTTATTTTTAGTAAAAGGAGATAAAGGAAAGGATGCGTGGATTCTCTCCTTGAAAGAGATGGGCTAGACGCTAGAGTTAGTAACTACGCGGGCCGGCTCACAGAAAACAGAGAATCACGACAACAACGGCTCTGTTTTCTTCCCGTGATAATATTCTGTCAAGTTCCACGGCGGGGGTCTCGAACCATGTACAAACCTGGAGGGGAGGATTAGGTTTTAGAGGACGCATCAACAGGGGACAGGACAGAGGGTTTCGAATCGAATGGAGACAGACGGGGTGTGCGGGAGATGAAAACCCGCAGAAAGCAATCGCCAGGCATCTCTTTTTGCTTTGTTGGAACAGTCGGCAATAAGTGTTCGCCGTGCATGTCGCTTCTCCCTCACCCTACCAACACGTCAACCTCGGTCATAAACCCAAGCACCAGGCGCCATTCGTTTCGTCTTTTATTTCCCTGTTCTCGGTTCTGTTTTGAGTTTTTCCTCGGCAAAGCCACGCCTTCCCCTTGGATGATAGCAGTCTAGTTTGTTCTTTTGCCAGTCATCCCTGCCCAGATGACACCAAGTGGGATAGCATTCTGGTTTGAGGAAAAGGAAACAAAAAACAGAGGATACTACGAAAAAAGATTTGTTGGGTACGCTAAGATTAGGTTAGCAATTGAAGCAACTCCCGCTGAAAGCTAAACTCGAATGAATGAGGCACCCCGAGGTCATATTCCATATGGAAGACAAAAATACAGTCGAGTTTTGGCGGCTGAATCCGCAGCCTTTGGCGCTTCGAAAACAAAGCACGAGCAAGCAACATCCACACATCCACAAAACCAAGCAAGTACAGATGACCATCCGAATAACCCCATGATTCCATTTCTTTTTTTCTTGTTTAGGTTAGTGGAGGACCATTACTGAGATTCAAGCCCCAGCTGCGGATCCCGAACTGAAGCTCGGACGCGGAGATCAAGAGCTCCGTGGCTTGCTGTGGCGTCAGCAGCTCCACCACTCGCCTCACCGTCTTCAGCCGCAGGTCGTCAGCTTTCCGCACGATCTCCCCTAGCTTCCCTATCTTCCCCTCCAGGTTCGGGCTCGCCGCCAACAGGTCGCTCACGCCATCTTGCCACTCCGACAGCTCCTCCGTTATCGCGTTTTCTTCCCTCACTGCATCGCATTGCAGCTCACTGACTCCCCTGTAAAGACATAGATTTACATGTTTAGTCTCCCGATCATCAGTCTAGTACATCTAGCAGTTAAAAATGTCGCATGTACATGTCGATCAATTAAAAATGTTGTATATACATGTCGATCTGTACAAAATATCATGAATAAGATTGGTTCTTTACAAGGAAATCAGTCAAGAATGTCATACCGTGCTCTGTTCCGTTATATCTAAACTACCAAATTTGACGACATGCGTTTCTTTTCGTTAGATAGAAATAGACGGATTTGGCAATTAGGAGTAGATATTGTCGGAAACTTTTAGAGTATATATATATATTCCATTAAGATTGCCAAACTTCTAAGGAGTCAAGATTCAATTAGTAATTTTCTAGATCCAATCCAATCGCATACTAGGGTAACATGTATTCGTACACAACCCTAGGCAATTTCTAACAATATGGTCAAGAATCACAAACCATTTGTAAATGCCAATGGGTCATCATTGAGTCTGTCTCGTGGAATGCGAAAACTACATATACCATGCTGAGCTCCTTCGTATAATAATTCTATAAATTTGATATTTTACGGTAAAACCGTTAGTCTTTACCGGCGAAACACTTAAGAGGGAAGCTGCACGCACTTAGTGAGATTTGATCATATCAGCCGTCCTGTTTCAAAGCTAAAATTTGTTAGCGCCCGATGAACTACACTATAGTAGGTCTCTTTACCATTAATTAAAAAAAGGATTACATGCACTTATAGATTTTGTATTTTATTTGATAAAGTCTTAAGCTGTCTAGATCGCTTAGAGAGAGAGGAGTTTAAAAGTTCATTTGCTATTTTAATTCAATATTTAATAAGCTAATTAGCATCGAAATGTGCATTACATGCGCTTAACTCACAGCTTGCGATTAGCAAACATATTCCAAGTCTAGGCTATCACCAGTGACAAACTATATGAACGGCAGAAATAGGAAAGACGTTAAATAGAAGCACATCGCCTTTTACTAATTTACTTTGAACGTAGGTGATAACTGAGATGACTCAATAGGTCCGAAGAAGCAATTCTACCTAAATTTTCCTTCATAATCTTGATAAAAAGTTCGCATGATTTCCCAAGTTCGGAGAAATTCAAACCGGAGCCCTACAGGGGCAGGGAGAAAAAAAAATTATTAAGGTCGCGAACTCGCCTGAACTGGCTCGGAGACAGATCCCCCAAGTCGCCGGTCCTCAGCCCGCGGAGGATGTCGATGATGTGGGACTCGAACAGGATGCTCGACTCGGTGTAAACCAGGTGGAAAACCGTGGTGGGCCGCCACCCTCCGATCCAGTGGAGCGACCGCTCAAGGGCGGTGATCCACGGGGCGGCGAGTACGGAGAGGACGTCGCGGTCCACCGCGAGGGCCTTGGTCCGGTAGTACTCGGTGTAGTGGTCCATGAACTTGCTTACCAGGCATTGGAGTTGGTGGCGGTGGTCTGCGGTGGTCGGGGGCTTGGGCGCGGCGCCCAGCTGGTCCACCAGGTGGCGGAGCTGCTCCAGCCAGCCGCCGTAGAACCGGTCGAAGCCGTTCATCCTTCTGTCTTGCGCAACATTTTCATGAAGAGAGGGAGAGAGGGAGAGAAGAGGAGGGCTCTGCGTGCGGCTGTGCAATGCATGTATGCGACACGCAAGGGTAGGGGTCAGGGGTCTCGCTTTCTGATGCGCCGTGCAGGGTTAACGCTTGGCATGCGGGTCTGGTGTACGTGGAAAATTGTGAGGTGGGATGCGTGTTATAAATGTCGCCGGGATTCAAGGTGGGTCGATCTGATCTTGATTTTGTCTTTTGTCCATCGAAGTTTCTCGATCCGCACCAGATCATGGGCTGGCTTTTGCTTTCCGAGCGAGGTAAACGGAGAAGAGTGCAACCCTGGTTGCGAGCAAGCAAGGGGCCGTGGAAGTCGTAGAGTTGGGAAGCTATTCGTCTTGTTCCGAACCCTAGTTTTAATACTAAAAGGCCTCCGAACCATTATGAAATATAGAACCTGTCGATTTCGCGTCTTTCGAAGAAGAATTTTAAGACCTATGGAGATTATACCCAATACTTCCCACCGTATAAAAAGGTTAATTTCACACATTAATACTTCAAAAATCAAGTATCTTAACGAAAGAGCTCTTAGAAAATGCTGTAGACGTTCCAAAAATTCCATTGGAAACATCATCAACATTCTAAGAAGTAGCAGCAGCAGCGGAAACATAAACTTAACTTCATGTTGAGGCGAAATTTGCAATAAACTACTTCAGAAGGGTTGAGATATGGAAATTTTTTTGGGAACATCGTGAAAAATAGAGCATACATACTGATAATATGTGTCGTGTGCTAAAGACATTACCCTTGCTAGCTCTAGGGTCTAATGATAGAAATAAAATTATAGATCTCATTTCAAGATAACGAGTCTATGTTAAGTAGGTTTCTCAAAGTCTATGATACAAACTTTACTTGCTCCATGAACTTAATGAGATGCACCAAGATTAGCCATCGGGAATGGATCTAGAACTCTTCTTAACTTGAGCAAATGCGATCCATGTTTTCAAAGAAATCAAGTATTTTGCTTTAGAAATAGAAACGGTATACTTACATCTAAAATCTCCAATAAAGTATGATATTTCTTATACATGCATAATGACTACATTATGAGGATTATATAATAACTTTTTTCAATCCTCGAGACCGATTTGCCCTAGGAATGACTCACGTATACTTACGGGGGCAAAACTCGATTTTGAAGGTCAAACCAACGTAGTTACTTAAAAACTTTCAAAATAAGATATTTAATCACAACTCCAAAAAAGTGAGTGAGGCAACAACCCTGCTATGCAAAAACATAAGTCCATTCACTATTCCATTATTTGATGGGATAGAAAATGAAACTTGTTTCGTGAGGATAAACCGCGCACGAATTTGTCCCCCTAAGTTGTAAACAACTTCACAATCCATATAAATGTAGAGCTTTTGTCTTATCTTTAATCGACAATTATCATGATATTCGGTCAACATATATTTTTATCGAGTTGAGCTCGCATGCATCTTGATCATGCAAGACTATTTCAATATCTGATAGAAAACACCCAATTATTCTGAGCCAAGTAAAAAAAACACGTGCCGAAAAGACATGTTCATGAAGAAATACCCACTATAGATAAGTAGGCCCACTAACATAGTCTATATATAGATATATGGATATCAAAAGAATAGTTTAGATACATCCCAGGAGTGAGATATACATACATGACCGAATTAAGATTGTCGATGGCGAAGGGTTTCACGTAGAATGTGTTGGTTGTTTTGTTTATAAAACAAATATAGTGGAGCACTTCTGTGTACCATAAATGAAAGATGAAAACTTATGAGTCAATTCATAAGTGTCAATGTCTTTTATTCTTACAAACGAAGATAATGGGTTGGGTGGGTATGATATTGTTATACCCACATGTGGTGCGAATAATTGTGCGACTATTAAGCACACTTAGCACTTTGCGCAAAAGCAGTTCATAATAGGGTCTAATCACATTTATTATTTTATTTACGTATTAATTCCTATTTTCTGATCTTTTTACTAATAAATGCTACATGTCTTACAACCATTAGATCAAATACAATCTTTTAGATCAAATTTTGAGAGATGTCATCTTGAAATAGTTGTGATTGTCCACATGTAACTTCTTCGTCATGAAAGATTAAAATTTCATTTTTATAAAATTCGAAATAAAAAATAATTTTTTTTATTTTTTATTTTGTAAACATTAACTTTTCAGAGAGCGTATCTTCACTTGTAACATGTCGTGAAGTTCGCTTCTGTTTTAAGAAGGACTAATTAATATATCATGTTCTTTTAACCTCTTCTTCGAGTTGCTCTTCGTCACTTCTTTCCAAAAAAAAGAAAACGATACAGTCAATGTTTTAATTATTTTCCCTAAAAAGTTCATGGAGAAATATCGAAACTGTTATATAGTATTCTCGTTGGGATTTTATTTTATCTTGAAAGATATTCGTCAGAAATCATTAGCAACTCCGTTGTTCACGTCTCAAATTCCGATTCGGTTGTTCTTTTCATGGAATCCAGTGATCCAGATTCACTTTAGCTCACATGCATCAGCAAACTTGGCCGACAAACTCGTCCGAGGTGCACTTGACAACGTAAACTTCTACTTCCTTTAACTGCATATAATACAGAAAGGAGAGGCGTAGCCGATGCATGCCCTACATACACATCATGCGCACTTATGCACGTACTCGTGCATGCTGTTCGAGAACGGAGAATGGATTCGACTCAACCGACCTTCCCGAGAGCAGAGTCCCTCCGTTTCCCCGACTCGTGGATCGAGAGGCGAAGCTTCTTCATGTTCACCAGGAACTCCACCGCCTGCAACGGCGTCATGATCTCCTCCACCAGCTCCCTCAGCGTCGCCAGCCTCAGCTCGTCCGCCTCCGTCAGCACCCGCGCCAGCGCCAGCGCGTGCCCCTTCATCACCCTCTCCACCGACTCGCTCTCCTCCCCGACCCGCCCGCTCCGCTGCGCTATCAGCGCCTGCGGGTCGTCCGCCATCTCCTCCTGAATGCTCGCCATCCGGCTCGACAGGTTCTCCTCCATCCTCACCGTCTTCATGTGCAACTCGTCGATCTTTTTCAGCTGCGACGCCGCTATATCGCCGAGATCATCCCCGCAGCTGTGGCTGTTATCATCCCCTCGTCTCCCTCCGTCAGCGACGCCAGCTTCGAGGTCGGATCCGGAGATTGAGCACGCAAGCCTTGTAAGTAGAGTCGGCCTGCGAGACAGCGATCGCTTAGTTTCGCCTTTGTCGATCGAAATCGCTAGACAACTTAAGCAACTCTTGGTTGCTAAAACTAGGCGGCAACCGATGGGACGGAATTAGATGATCGCGATGGCAACAATTGCATTTAGGGAAATTGAGGAATCGCACCTGCAACCACCGATCCAGAGGAAGGAGTTCTCGAAGGAGGTGCACCAGGACGGGAAGAACAAGGAAGGGGCGTCGTGCTGGGCGAGCTGCGACCGGACCTCGAAATAGTCCCGGAATTGCTGGATGTTCTTCCCAGCGAGGGACCTGAGCTTCTCGGCGTCGCCAGGGTCTGCGGAGACCGCCCGCAGCAGCTCGTCAAGGTCGCGGTGTTGCTGCGCTATCCAGTCGCGGAAGCAGCACTCGGAGCGGTCTGCCATGAAGATGCCGGCGGCAGCGGCGGACTGAGGCTCCATTAGAGAGAGAGAGAGAGAGAGAGAGAGTATGTGTGTTTAGGAATGGTGAAGACAGGGGGGTGGAATGGGAATTTATCGAGGGGCAAGGCATTAGGTTTTGCAGGTGGTGCTTCACAGGTTCCAAAGTAGGGGAGAAGGCCAAAAACGCAGACCGAGTCTAGCAAAACGACGAAGGCAAGGCATACTTTCTTTTGGGCTTGTGCTTTCCCAGTTTGCGCTTGGGGACATTAGAGCTGAGACATCTCTGGCCTTGGGATCCAAATTCAAATCATCCCCGAAACGTCACGATGGATTCAATCCCGAGTTTGGCCCTCTTCCCCTGGACATCCGCGCGTGGAGTTCACGTGATTTCCCGTAACTTTCGTCTTGTCATTGAGTCTCCTTCCGAGCGAAAACAGAGACAATAATGATGAAATTATGAACAAGGTTCAATGGACGGAAAACCCCATCACAGTTCACGAACATCTCTTTCGTTTTCTTTTGGCATGGGGCGTTTCGGCTCGACCCCACCGGTCCGAATCAAGCAAAGTCTTCAGAGATAGGACGGCGGGGGCGTGTCTTGTGGCGTCGGGTCGAACGAGAGATCCTCGTGTCTGCAAGCGGAGTCCCGCCGCTGAATGGTAAACAGACCCTGCGGAGCTTATCTCTTTGAGAGATTGCATGAGATTCCGCGTAGAAAGCTTTGGAAGTCGCAGCGGTCTTGATACATGGAATCCCCGGAGAAAGAGCCCGAACCTTATCGTCCCATTGATTGCAGTTGTCTGATCAGCCAAGAGTCCGAGCCGCATGCCCGCCGCCTGTTGGTCGCAGGTCTTGTGTGAAAATTACCTGAAAAGTCATATAGCAACTATGCTTTTACCAGTTCGACCATAAAAGATTTCTAATTGTGTTTAGAATTTTTAATTTTTTCAATCGAACCCATACGATAATCGATCAAGAATTGTCAATATCAGTACCGAACTTTGTACACGGCCCAGCGTTGACGCTGATATTTTTGTGTGTTATTTTAATGAATTCTTGATAGCCTAATGCGCATGCTAGGGGTCCTGTTTAATGCCCATTCCATCATTTTGGTGATTTTCAGAAGATTTCTTTCGGATCTCTCTTAATATAGTGTCGAGGATCATGTTCTCCTCTATCTTTGATTATGAGATTATGTATGTAGACATTATCCACATTTAAAATTTAGTTTAATTTCCCGTAAGTGTGATTTCCGTGACTTCTGACCCTCCACTTAAAGACCCTAACTTAAGCAGGCACTAAAGTTAGCCGCCGCATTTACAAGATTAACTCGGTGCACACAGAAGAATACTGGAATATACTTCAGTCGTTATCTACCCACTTACATATTAAGGGCAATTTGTTCAAAAATGCTTGCTATGTTATCATAATGTCCGTCGAAAATATAAAAAGAAAGAACTTGTCATCACATTTCTATATCTTCCGGTGAGCACTACAGGAAATTGATGTAGGGTGTTCCGTTGATCTGCATCTTTTACCAGGACATTTTGATTTTCGGACCACAGCACAGTCCATTAATGAGCCTCAAAACCCAGCGGAGAAAAGAAGCATACTTAGACAAAATCTTATCAATTGAGAGTGGACAAGCTAATATACTGTTCTTTCGCAAAGGACTTGTAGCCTTTTACCGTGGCCCTGTCCCCGGATAAACCAATTCTTCTCAGAAGGCAAATCCAAGATATGGGTTATTGCCGAAAGATCAGATGTTGAATTCTTGTAAAGTAAATGCTAAAACTTAGTCTAGCAGCTCATCTATCACTACTTTACGCACGAACTATCTTACCGGTGTTACATCATCAGCGCGGTACTGTCACCTCTCATGTGAAGTCAAAAGAAGGCTCGTGACTGGTATGACCATAAAAAGGACAAACAATTACTACCAATCGTCCGCAATTGTTCACTGGCTTCTAGAGTTTGGCTCCTGATCTCATGGCTTCAAGTTGCCGGTGTACTTCCTGGCACATCCACAGAAAGGCAAGAGGGCTACACTAAGAGATCATTTGCGGAGAATGATCAGCATGCTGCATTTAGACATGGCTATTTATCTCCTCTCAAACATGTTTATGCAGACTTTCCACGAAACATGCATAATAATTGTCTATCAACCAAGAAACTGAATTGTGACAAAACGTTCAAAACTGGCATAATACTGTGAAGATCGAGCTCCTCAACTAGTTCACGCTAGCAGCTTATACTAGATATTCTACCATGCTAAAAGTTCTCAGTAGTTACATGATAGTCAATCTCTACCTTCCAGCTTTCATGCATTGACAGAATGCAGCATGCTAAGTTGCTAACTATTAATGCTGGTCATCCAACCAGTAAGATGACAAGATGACTAAGGTTCAGCTCAAGCAGCCACGAGACTGGACAAGGTAGATGATCTATGGACTCACTGCAAGCAATAGTCACATCTCACACCTGAACAATCACGATACATTTTCCTCTATCATTAGATCAACAACTTCGATGGCTTCTGAAAAACCTTCGCACTTAAAAGCAGCCTCCTTGAAGACAGAAGCAAAGGTTGATAAACAAGTAACAAAGAGTATTAATTTTCTGATAGACGAGATACATGTCTCATGGACTATAAGAAGTCCGAACTTATGAAGAGAACAGAAGAGGCATAACATTTCTGCATAAATAGTACATAAATTTGTAGGAAAACCGAAGCAATAGCTGTTTGTAAAAAACAGAGCTTCTCTTTCAATTTTTTCCTCATAGTTAGCATTTCCAGGATCGGCTTACGCTCTACGTATCACAAGTAACTACCAATTACACTTTCAAGAGTTGACAGTGAATTGGTTTGCAATATCTGAAGCACCCTAACCAATCACATGCTCATAATTCTTTGAAGTATCTTTTTAGGTGTCAAGTAGGAGTACGTGATTCTAATGGAACAAACACTATCAAACCTAAAGTGAATTTGCTTGTCATCATAGATAACGGTGGGCATTGTTACGTCACAATTTACAAGAAGAACTAGCTTCAGATGCTAGCAAGGTGTGCGCGCTAGGTGATTAGGTTAAACAAAGTTAAAGATGGAGGTATACTAGTTACGGGCACTTGCCCTTTAGTATCAACTGGCCGGGTGAATTGGGAAACGAAAGGACTTAGATCATTGACATTGAGCATGCACTGTCACCAAATTGATGATCAGTAATGAGATTACAAGGTAAAGAATTGCATATCCAACGCCACGGATCCTGTTGCCTGTTTACCAGTCCAAATCAAGCACCTGGTCCAAGGAGCTCCGATGGGTGGAAACAACTGCCATACAAGCACCATACTCATAAATACTAAATGGAAGTCGGGGGGTATTATCATATGGTTTCAATTTTCGGCTCAACTCTCAAGTAATGATACCTAACGACAATAGTAATCACATCAGCCAGTGCAAATCACAGTCTCCTCTACGAGGTCAATTCTATCTCGTTGTTCCAGCTGAATCCCATATTAAAAAATCACAACGAATATCATCTTATACCCAAAAAGAACATTACAGCCAAACCAAACTAGGAAAAATTACACAGGAAGACAGAACAAACACTTTTAAACCCAGCAAAGAAACCTGAAGAATCGGTCAATCAATGGCTTTGGGCGCAGCATTGGCAGTGGCAGGGTCGTGGGGCGATTGATCCTTCAACCCATGTTGCTGCTGTTGAAGGGACTTCCTCTCCAGCTCACGCCATTTGTTGATCGCAGCAGCGCAAATGACTGAGAACAACCCAGGAATCGAATTCAAAGAATTCCATCGAGCAGTAATCAACAGTAGACGCTATTCATGTCGATGCTCCACCACAGAAATTGAACTCGAAAACAGTCATAATGGGAAGGGAGAGCAAGGGATAGACTCACATCCGGCGCCGACGAAGTACACGAGACGGAGGACCTTCGGCCCGGCGGGCCCCGACATCTCTTCTCCGGTCATCTCCGCCTCCCCTCAGAAGAGCAGACGCCTCGGAAGACGGCGAAGTGGCGAGCCCTTCGACTTGAAAGGATGGAGTGGGCTATGGTTCGCGCTTATTAGCGACGATGTGCATTGCTGACTAAATCACAAGAAAAGTCGAAAAATGTGAGCATTAATGTAAAATTAAAGCTGTTAAAACACGCCATGGCATGGTAAAATTTGTTTTTTTTATCCCCATCTTCTCTTTTTATTTTAGTTTTAGTTTTTTTTCCGAATGTTAAGTTCAATTAAAGCATCACGATGACGAGAGCTACTTCTATATTAGCATTATAAATTGAGAATTATCTTCTTAATTGGTATATTTTACTATAAAGAATAACGAATAACGAATATTGAAATATGAAATAACTAACTCATTCCGTAATAGCGCGAAGTCGGCATCATTTCGTAGAATGACACCTGCTTGTGTCGATAGGGTCGGCCCTGTCCTTAGCTCAAGCAAAGCAAGACAGTGGGCGTGCCGCCTTACGTCGCTCATCGGCTTGTCCTGCACGCGTCGCATTTGCCATGCGTCGACCTTCTGAAGTGAAGAAGACGAGCCCTTTACAATCATCACTCTGCGGAACTTTTGGCGTGAACGGCGCTAGACTGGACAGACTCGGCCATTGCTCATCATCGTCTTGGGTTTTTCTCCCTATTCTTGGCTGCTCCCTGCGCTGTACTTATAGATAGGCAACTGCAGAGAAAGCATTGCATTGCTCGTGCACCGTCTCGGACTGAAAGCCGAGCCTGTATTACGATGCCGATTTCAAGAGCTATGGCTAGCGAAGAGGTTGAGAGCTTAGGTAAGCAGGTGGAGGTCGTAAAAGTTGGAGCCGATAAGTATCGGTCGATCTTGAACGAAGAGGAGGAAAATACCCAGTGGAGACATGGGGGACCTCCCATTTTTGATGCTGTCAACAAGCTCTTTGAGGAAGGGCGAACGAAGGTTTTGTTTGACTATAACTCTCTCTCTCTCTCTCTCTCTCTCTCTCTCTCACACACACACACACACACACACAAATGTGATAGTGAACAGTTCGTGATATTATTTACAGGAATGGCCGCAAGGATCAGTAGAAGAAGCTGTTCAAAACGCAGTGAAGTCATGGGAAATGGAGCTGTCTCACAAGACTAGGCTGCAAGACTTCAAGACCATCAACCCAGAAAAGTTCAAGCTCTCCGTGAATGGTAAGGGGGGCAAAGAAACATTAAGCTAAACCCGTGACTCTTTTCATCTGTGTTTTACTGCAGCAGGATAAGTTAAATATCCCGTTTCGACGATTCAATTTTTGCAACAAAACAGGCAGAGAGGGATTGTCAGGAGACGAGACACTCAGGGTAGGTAGCTACAACGCCCTTCTGAAGAATTCCCTACCGGAGGAATTTCAATATTACAAAGCAGATAGTGAGAGTTTCGAATCATCTCACGATGCGTTCAGACAAGCGCTCCCAAGGGGATTTGCATGGGAAGTGATTAGTGTTTACTCTGGACCTCCCGTGATTGCCTTCAAGTTCAGGCACTGGGGCTATTTTGAGGGACCTTTTAAAGAGCATGCTCCCACTGGAGAGATGGTTGAGTTCTATGGCGTTGGAATTATGGAGGTGCTCCCACTGTTTCATTTCTGTTTAGTGTTCTGAAAATGGGTTAAGGAAAAGACTGAAGAACTATATAATCTCTGATATCCTTCCCAGTAACACATGAAATTGTTCGCAGGTTGATGAATCTATGAGGGCCGAACATGTTGAAATTTACTATGACCCAGCAGAACTCTTTGGAGGTCTCCTGAAGGGCAAGCCAATCTCTGACCCTGATGCACATGAAAGAGAAGATGAAGCTGCTGCGACATTAGAAGCTACTAAAAATGGATGTCCCTTCTCAACAAGAAAATAAGCTCCTGCCTTGCCAGTCCTATCTTTGTGTTGTATATTTAATACAAAGCCTTAATAAGAAAAAGAGCTCATTCCTGCATGCGCATCATTTCAGCGAGATGCGCTTGTCTGTATGGTAAAAGAAATCAAATTGTTTCATCAGAAACCTTGAGATGCAGTCACGCAGCCATCATTACTGTAATAGCAGTATGTAAGAGTACATCATAAAGCAACAAATCTTGTTAATTCTCAGAAAGATGAAGCTCCCTAAATAAAGGCTTTGCATGAATGAGAACAGAGAAATACCTAACTTATGCAGCTATTCTACGGCCATGCCCAAGACATGAAGTACTAAGCTCTTACCGCGCAACTTTAGTGTCTCACAAGTTTCTTCTAGCTAACTTTTCTTCAGCTTTTGAGCGTGAAAAATGTTATACAACTGAAATCAAAGTATCAACTATGCAAGCAACAATCACCTCCAACCTTAAGTTGAGCAACAGCCAACTTTCTTCAAGGCAGAGACATCATCCTTGATATTTATCTTCTCTCCTTCAGAAGGGAATGCGGCCCCAGATCCATCATCTCCTTCCACTGTCTTCTTACTAGTGGTACGGTAGATCTGCGTTAGAACTTCAGCAAAGGCATTTTCTACATTCATTGCCTCCAGTGCAGAGGTTTCCATGAAGTACAGCGATTCCCTCTCGGCATAGGTTTTCCCATCTTCTGTTGAGACAGCTATAAGATGACGAAGGTCGGCTTTGTTCCCAACGAGCATCACCACAATGCTTGGATCTGTGTGGTTCCTTAACTCCTTCAGCCATCTATCCACATTTTCAAATGTTGCATGGCGAGTGACATCATACACAAGGAGTGCACCTACAGCTCCACGATAGTAAGCACTAGTGATGGCACGGTACCTGCGATGTCAAATTTCCTGATGTATAAAAACATCTCCAGAATCTCCCGATAAAGGGGAGCAAATGAAAAAAAAACTGCAACGGAGCAAACTTTTTGTTCAAATATGGTGCTATGTTAAATCTCATGTAAGTGATGACCGACAATTGTCTAATCAAAAGATCCATGCCGATGGAGCAACAAATTTACACAAGAAAGCAGCATCGTCTTTTCCATTCTTTAGCTCAAGGTGCCCATTATCAGAAAGATTTTTATGAGATCCAAGTGGTGAGATCTAGTTAAGGATGGCGGTGAAGAAAACTATACATTCCTTTGGTCTCTGTAATAATGCAAAAAAGATTGCTAGCTGCACGAAGAGATATATTTTAAATAAAGGATCATGCAACTCCAAGAACTTCCCCACAAAAAAGGACTGTGCAAACATCCAAAAAGCACAATAATGTATCATGACCTCACTTGAGGTGACTTGGTTTGCTAACTTTAGGGTACAGGAGTAGCTGATAACAACAACACCATTGTTGGTTCATGAAGTACGTTTACATATTAACCTTGGCAAAACTTTGATTTCTACTAGCGGAAGCATGACTGGTAGATAAAGCTTGCTTATCTGAAAAACCAGATGCTCATATGAGCCAGCAATAGTACCAAAAATGCTATTAACCGCATTTCTCCACATGTACCCTACAGGGTCATCTAGTGCACATGAGATGTTCGAACTAGATCACAGAGAATTGAGAAAAAATCACTTCCAGGCAGCTATGAACACCTCAGCAGGGCAGAGGAAAAATCAGTATGAGTTTACATTATCCAATCATCTCACTATAATCAATGAATGAACTTTTGACAATATGTAAATCATAACACTGGTCACAGCGTACAACATCAGCAGCCAGCAAAGTTTAGGAGGAAGCGAATTTAAAATCCACGATCCTGACCAACCATTTTAAAATAAGTTATCTTAATTTAGCTTTAGCCGATCTGTCCTTCGAACTGAATGATTTTCGACGGACACGTCCTCACTACAGGGCCACAGAGTAATCAAATATTGATTGCTTTGAGTACATCATACACAGTACAATGTCGACATATTCTTCATAATAAATCGGGCGCGCAGAGCCGACAACAATGCGTCGCCACTCTTCAAGCATATGCAGAGAAGAAGTAAATTAAGAAGAATGTAGAAAGCCCGAAGAATGCAGCCCTAAGGACCCTGAAAGAATTCCATGAGATTTGCAAAAAGCACAAAAGAAGAAGACAATAAAATAAAATGAAGGAAAGAAAGAAGCAAGAATGAAGGCAATAGCCAATAGCCACCATCTAGAGTCTCGCGAAACCCTGAAGAAGAAGAGACCCCGAAAGCTACATCCCACACAAAAGAGTAACCTCAAAAGGGGTTCGTGAATACATATCAACAACATTCTCTCAAACACGGCCGCAACGTGGAAACCTATCCTTAGCGCATAGAAAACGCAAGAAAATTTACAGAGAACCGAATCCAAGACAGGACAGAACTACAGAGGCCAAGAATTCTAAAAGAAAAAAAGGAACCGGAAGTCGAGGGAAAGGGGAGGGACCTTTCTTGGCCAGCGGTGTCCCAAATCTGAGCTTTGACGACCTTGCCATCGACAGTGAGAGTGCGGGTGGCGAACTCGACGCCAATGGTGGACTTGGACTCGAGGTTGAACTCGTTCTTGGTGAAGCGGGAGAGGAGGTTGGACTTGCCCACCCCGGAGTCCCCGATCAGCACCACCTTGTAGAGGTAGTCGTAGTCGTCTTCGGCTCGGTAACCCGCCATCGCTCCGCTTCGCTCCTCCGGGTTCCTTTCTCTGGGGGAGGGGGAGGGGTGGTGGGGAGTGGCGAGATCTGCAAGCGAAAGGTACGAGCTTTTTTCTGTCAGGGGAAGGAGGTAAGTGGGAAGGCGAAGAAGCTTTCTTTTGAATTAAAAAAGCGCCACAAAATTATGTTCTCAGAGGAAACGCATGAGAGAGAGAGAGAGAGAGAGAGAGAGAGAGAGAGAGAGACCGCTCTTACAGTTTGTGGGCCTTCCCTTGTGCTGCAATCTAGTCCGTACATTTTTTTTTGTTGAGGTGGGGGGTGGACCCACGAACGGATGATCTCTCTTGACGATTACTTCTCCTTCGAAATTCTCGAAACCACAATAAATAACAAGACTTCATACATAAATGACTTTTATATGCCAAGACTTGTACATTTTCATAACGCCAAGATTATGTCCGGTACGCTGTTATAAGTTTCTTGTGGAAGAAAGTCGAACTTCGATCTCGACACGATGAAAGTAGTAAGCTGACCGCGTCGGACCCATCAATTTCAGTGATTAAATGACGATGTCTTGTCGAGACTGTTATCTTTTTTTTCTTCTTCTTTTCCCCTTAGACCTTGTTAACATAACTTCGCTACTTAATTAAGTCGATAGATCAGAAGATCGATTTGGATAATTTGATGGTATTGCTAAATTCCCCGCCCTTATGCGTAATTCGGTTCCGTTCAAGGAGGGAGTTTGGACACATTATCGTAATCACAAAAGTACGTAAGTGTGAAGGGTAAAGTGATTGCGAAATTCGACAACTGTACTAGAGAAAGGGGAAAAAAATGCATTCATCCCATCCTATCGTTTTTAGTATATCTCGAGCCATAGATGATGCTTTTAATCGCAACTAGCGTTAACTTCATTCTATAAATCATTTCAATTTAAATTTATTCTTTTGAAAATTAGATTAGAAAATATCTAACGCGAGTAAAATTGATTGTTATGACAATATAAAATCAGTTTCTTAAACTTGAGAAATATTTTTGAAACTATAAATTTTACGTGGACCTTGACTTTGGAATATAACCGGACTCATGGGGCACGGATTAAAATAATAATAATAGGAATATTTAATACAGGGACTAAGATTTAAAATTCATCTCCAAAATTCCATAACTTATTATAGTACATGTTTCATAAAAGCTGCACCGAATATCAATGAACCGGCCGGTCCATCGTCGATCTCGACACCGAACGGGCGGCGACTCCGATGACTGAACTCCTCTCTCTGCCCCTCTATCTTTCTCTCTCTCTCTCTCTCCGGCGGAATGACCATCGCCCGGTGCTCGGACATGGTTGTCGCTCACCAGTCAGCCACCGCACGGACCCATCTCCTGCTCTGAGGCGAATCAGGAAAAGCAAGCGAACACGACCTCCTACCGGCCCAAAAGTTCACATGGCAGTGCTTGCCCGGAGCGCGAAGCGCGTGTCTCCCTTCAGGCTTTCTTCCCTGTTGCGCGCCGAAAAGGACCCTGCCCTCGCTCTCCAGCTCTTCAGATCCCCCAACCCGAGCCCCGAAAGCAAGCCCTTCCGCTACTCGCTTCTCTCCTACGACCTCATCATCACCAAGCTCGGACGCGCCAAGATGTTCGACGACATGGAGCAAGTCCTCGCCCAGCTCGGGCAAGAGACCCGCTTCTCCGTCCCCGAGCCCCTCTTCTGCCAGATCATCTCCTTTTATGCCCGCGCGAGGCTCTTCGATCGCGCTTTGCAGACTTACCGCTCGATCCCCAGTTTTCGGTGCCGCAGGAGCGTGAAGTCTTTGAATTCCGTGTTGCACGCGCTCTTGAAGTGTGGCGAACATGACAGGATGGATGAGGTCTTGGACGAGTTTAGGAATTCCGCGAGCCCAGACTCGTGCACTTGTAATATTTTGATCAAAGCTCTCTGCGGGAGTGGCAGGTTCGAGGCCGCGCGGGCGGTGCTTGAGGAAATGTCCCTGAGGGGGATCCGACCTGATGAGGTGACTTTCCTGACGTTGATTAACGGATTGTGTTCGAATTCTATGTTAGAGGAGGCTTTTAAGTTGAAAGACGATATGGTTAGAGTTCATGGTATTCGGCCAGATGCACGTCTATATGCATCATTGATGAAGGGGTCTTGCAAGGTTGGTGATGTGAACATGGCATTTGGGCTTAAAGAGGAGATGCTGCGAGAGAGAATCAAGTTGGATGCTGCGATATATTCGACCTTGATTCATGCTCTTTTCCAGGATGGGAGGACGGCTGAAGTTTCTGGTCTTTTGGAGGAGATGCGAGAAAATGGGTGTAAGCCGGACACCGTGACATATAACGTGCTAATCAGTGGGTCCTGTAAGAAGAAAGACATTGATGAAGCTTACAGACTTTTAGATGTGATGGCAGAGAATGGGTGCAAACCTGATGTGACGAGCTATAATGTGATCATGGGTAAATTATGCCATGACGGAAAACTGGATGAAGCAACTGATCTATTAGAGGACATGCCGAGGCGTGGGTGCACTCCAGATGTCGTGTCCTATCGGATACTCTTCAGTGGTCTGTGTGAGAAGATTCGGCTTAAGGAAGCAGCATTATTGTTGGATGAAATGGTATTTAAAGGATACACCCCTCATGATTCAAGTATTTATAAATTGGTGGATCTTTTATGCCTGGATGGGAATCATGAATTGTTGCTAACGGTTTTGAATAGTCTTAGGAAAGGAAAAGCCATTAAGGCTGATTATTGGACAAGGATGATTTCGCTTGCTTGCAAGAACAATCACTTTCCCAGTGTCGAGCTTGTAGATCGTCTAATAACTCCATAATCTGGGAACATTGCAATTAATGCTTCTATCAGACATGCAAAACTCTTCACTCATCCAATTAAGTCATCAATATTCAGCTTGCATCACCAGATCCTTCTAATTAAAACTGCTTAAGGTTGATGGCCTGCCCTTCCGTCGGTTGCTTCTTGATAGTTTGCTTTGTGGGCTGGTCAATTAGCATTACCTGACTAATTGCAGGCCTCTGCGATTGTGGTCCTGGATAAGTTGTTTTTCATACATGAGACGGTATCCATAGGAACTCAAATGAGACAGAGCAATGAGTCTTCTCCTCGCCAACCAGTTACAGTTTGCTCAGTCCCCTTATTACACTGATGGGATTCATTCCGCAACCAAATGATTGGTCCATGTTGTTGAAGCAGTCTGAGTTGAAGCAATTTCATGTGAAGAGACAATTTAATATTTGCCGGAAACCACAATGCTTCTGGCTGAAATCCCTGAGCAGATCTCTTTTAAAAACATGCGAAAAAATGGGCTAGAAGATGGAATTCCAGCAGAAACTCAAGGACTCTGAAATTGCATCTTTTAAACACAAGCTGGACAAGTTAAACAACTAACAGATTGACAGAGAAGAAGTCAAATCAGGGTGGCCCATTATCTGCTCTGAATAGTCTTCACCTTTCTGGCCTGAGTTCTCACCATTTAGTTACTGTACTTTGCCAGACTGTGAAGTCCATCTGGAGCCGCGTAAGGTTGTCGATCAATGAGATGAAATCTCCTGACTAGGATGTCGATGCGGCACAAGTGCTATGGAATCAGGAATTATTTACAAGAGACCGAATCTCAAGTTTTTCGCATTCAAGTCCTTTGTTGCCAGATCGCATGCATATATGAAATCAAGATCAAATGAGATTCAGTAGACTGATGAATCCTTCTTCGGAAGCTCTCAGAAGGCCACTGTTGCAGAAGTGCAAGCAATCTAATTAGATCAATTGCTGGCCTAACCTGATGATGAAGTGCCTCAGTCGGCTGGTTCAGATGAAGATGTTTTACTGGTTGTTTAATGGCTTATGAAGACACAACGCAGAAAAACATTGAGATATTAATCTCAGTTGAAGACAGAAATAGCGACTGGTTTTTATTCGGGGATACTCTGTACGTCTGTTTTGATCTTGATGATCTTTCTCGTGTTTCTTATTGTTCTTCATCATTTTAAGCATCAGTACAGAGGCTTAATTCCTTATAAATCGTCGAGTTTTCCCTGGTTGACACCCTGGTATTCATCTGAGTCACTTCTTCATCCTGTAAACCTGTTAAGACTCTATGCTCAATCTAACCGTGCTTTACCAATGAAGGTATCACGAGACAAATCGATGAGTTTCGAAGTTCTGTCAGAACCTTAATCTGGACTCTGGAGTGCGACTTCGTGGTTATCCACGAATAATATTGCGCCGGATACAAAACCAATCACTTAGCGGATAGAACATGAAAAGTTTGTGTTTTGTCTTGAGATGGGTTCCACCCTCGTCCCATAATTCAGAGAAGTCGCCTCCTTGCGAGGACTGCCCGATCTAAAAGTCATGAAAAGCTGTAATTCTCGTTACCCTGTTAAGCATTGAACTCCGGAGGTGGGAGAATCTTGTACGTGAAAAACACACGAGCCGAAAGGACAGATTGCTCTATTGCATGGGCTGATGCATTGAATCCACCAGAGTCGGGAAGATCTTTCTTCCCTCGTTCACTTTGAGACTCCGCAAAGGCAGATTGATCTTCAAATCAACATCACAATCTTTTGGCTCCCGTTGACATCATCCTGCTCATATAGTCAACCTGAGTGATCCTGTTGGGAAAACAATGGATGTTATGGATTCTACGCCATGATATTTACTTTATCCAATTATTTCTTGCGATCTTGTTGTATATGTGACTCATTAAATGGGGTCCATCTCTAATAATCTAATGGCTATTATATGTCGGTTTCTGAATCACGTGATTTTTTCTTCTTCTTTTTGAAATTTTATTTGTTTTGCAAAAAATGAATGATTCGAAAAATATCTTTCTACAAATAATCACTTATATAGCTTGAAATAATAAGACAGTGAAAAATATTTTCATAATCGATAATAATTTATATCTAAATATATTTGTGAATGATGAAAAGATTTTTCGTTCATTAATTTTTCTGAACGGTATAAACGATCTTTTTAAGGAAAATATATTCCGGCTCATTCATTTTCTACTGAACGAACGAAGCCTAAATAGTGTAATTGATGAATATTTCCAATACCTCCGACTCAGTAACGCCAACAAGCAAAGTGAAAACGGATTGCAAGCCTTGACTAGCTCACGTGTACAAAGGTTTCCTTTTCTGATGGAAAGACAACAATTATGCACATCTGAAGATCTACCACTCGAAGGTTCATGAAATGTCCTGCAAATCCAATGAAACAGCTAAGTCCTAGTTTTGTAGTCATGCGAGCAGCTGGCTCTAATTCAAAATAATTTATACGTAAGTGGTGAGATTTCAACGTGTAATTTTCAATTTCCGAGTTGAAAACTTCATGATGTTCTAATTAACCATTGGTGAAAGAATGGAGAATGACAACGGACTCGGTTCGCTCGTTTCTTTAGTCACTTCGATATCCAGCTCGGTCACAAGTGCCAATCCCGGGATAAAAAGATAGAAAATAACATGGAATCTAAGTCACTCGTTTCATTCAATCACTTCAATATCCTACTAAGTTACAAGTTCACGCCGCCAAAGTTGGCAATAAGAATGGGAATTGAAAAGTGAATACAGCAAAAGAATCATATGTGGATGTTCACCCAATCGAACTGTTGAATGAAGAATTCAGCACTCCATTATGTTCCCTTGAAGAAAAACGATATGACGGCTCTCGGACTCCATTTCTTACCCAACTCAACTTCCACGAGGCAATTTCATACAGAAACTTGCACGAATGGTGAATCCAAATTGAAAGCACTTCCATTCGACAAAGTTAGAATAGCTGACTTCTCGAGAGAGAGAAATGACTTGACCCTCACGCCGACTTCTGTTCTGCATTCCCTCTGACTCCATAAGCCTCACTCATGCAACTCCCTGCCTGACTCGCCCTTGTCTTCGCAAAACCTTAGATCGAGTCTTCACACTCCCACATCTTTGTCCCAGAAGCCTTATCTCTTCACACACATGGCTCGTTCCCTCCTTGTTTTCCTGATGATAACTGTCGTGTTTGGCGTGATCTGCAGCTCTCCATGTTTCGAAGCTAGAAAGCTACCAACGGTGGGCACAGAGGACAATGGACGGCTCCCTTCTTCAGAAGATAATCCGGTCTCGAGTGCCCTTTCGAAGGGTTTTGCTGTCGGTCATCGAGGTCATGATGCTCGTGTCGGCAGGCTCCATCCGCTAAGGGAATCGGTACCCAGTCCAGGAGAGGGTCACTAGCGGATACGTATGTATCGTACCGTTCTAATAAACGAATAAATGGAGTGGAACTTATATGTACCATTCTTGCTTCCAAATGTAATCCAAGATTTACACGGAGTTTTAGTATATGTATTAGGTTCACTTTTACTGAAAAAGGAAAATGAAATTAAAGTGAGATATTATGACCCGCTATATCATAACTTCCATGTTAAAAGCAAATCTCGAGTAAAATCTTGCATTAAACCGTCTTCATTTTGAGCCTTTCACCAAGTCCATAGATATCTGCATTGAGATAACATAGCAACCCGCATTCACTATCTCCAAATTCCTTCACTTAGAGATGGCTCGCTTGCGCACGGGTGTGATCTTTCTCCTTCTGTTGTCTATTTCAACGCTGACGCTCTCTCCATCGGAAGCCCGAAACACCCTGTCGGCCAATGGCCACCATCATCTGGAATCGTGTTCCCAGCCCTAATTCCAAATAGAACCACAGCTCCATCCCTGCCGGGCCATGGTGGTCATTAGTAACTTCATCATCAAGAAGCGCTTGCGAAAACAAGAACGGAAGAGAGGCTCCCCCCAAGTGATCATTCTGCTCAGTATCGCAGAATTCTGGATAGTGGTCCAGGCTCCGGCGGCAAAGGACATGGTGATCATAATTGAATAAACTTCACCATATGACTAGTGAGACAGAAAGCAGATGATAATAAAGTCGTCCTTTCTATATTTGTTAAGCGTTGCATCCGTTCAACCTTTTTAGATGAGCACTCCACGCTTGTTCACCAGAACTGTTCCTCCGCACAAGACGCACACTTTCCTATCGTGACTAAATCCTGCTTGCACCCAAAATTTCGAATATAAAATCATGGTTAGACACGGTATGATATATGTTCTGAACAGTGAATATTCTGGAGCTACATGACGCACCAGATTTTCACGTCTCCAGTCGGGTGAAAGGCAAACTAATTCACGCCATGCCCATTGTCCATACAGTCGATTGACAGTGATTTGACGAGTTTGTATCCTGAAGAAAGGAAGAGAAGGAAAAAAAACACACGTGTTTGAAAAGAAAGTGCTCCTCGCACGACTTATGGCCGACTTAGAAGAAAACAATGCGACTTAGAGGTCCTGAAGTAGGTGCTGTACAGTAAAATCGAGATCCTCTAACAGTAAACAAGATTTACTCAAGTTCCGTCATAATCTTGCATGATAAGTGAACTTGCCTAAGTTCGAACCAATTTCCACCAAGTGATCTAACCGTCGGAAAACACTCGTCAAGATGAAAAAGGAAAAGAGAGATAACATGAGGAGATGATCTAAGCATGGGTGGGTGTACTTCTTTGTTACATAGTCACGTTCATCCATATATACCACTTATATATTTCTAGTTCGAATTTCTGTACATCTTAGAAACGCACATTCTCACGTGCAAGAATATCTATCTGGTTCAGCTTCTAAGTACCTGGATCATAGCCTCATGTTACCATCTTATAATGTGCCCGACCATCATCATATGCATGTCGGACCCATTAATGCGTATCAATCCGTCACGATTTGAGAACACTTCACTAGATGACATATAATTTACGTATGTGAGGCAGATTCAGACATCAAGAATCCCTTGTTCTATTTGCACCCAATCGAAATATCAGATGAAGAGAGTTGGCAGTTTCGTTAAATCCCTTGAAGGCAAGTTTAAGGGTGTGACAGCTCAAGCTACGGCTCTATCTTTCCAAGAAAAGAGTCACCGCCAAACCGCTTTTGCTCCTAAGAGTCATGGTAGCATGACAATCTTTGGGTAACTATGAGAATAATTTCCAAATTATCTATTATTTATTCTTTTGTCATCCAAAACAAACTGTTATTAGTGGATTAAGAACAATCACTTGATCATTTCCTCGTGTCTAATGAGCCGACTCTTTCAATTTATTCAAAGGAGCTTGTTGACTTAGTGAGGAAAAGAAAATGAGTGGACGTTTAGGCCCATTTTCGAGCTTCATGAGCTCCACTATATAAAGAGATGCCCCTCCATGCAAGAGCACACATCCCTACCTTACTAATTTCCATATCCATAGGTCCTCTTCACATCTTGTTTCAAGGATCGATTTCTCCACTTATATGCATGGCTCGCATCTCCTTTTACTTGCTGATAACGGTCGTCACCTTTGGTGCCATGATAAGCCACTCGCCGTGTTTTGAAGCAAGAAAGCTCCTGCCGATGGGTATGCAAGGGAGAGAAGATCGAGTCCATTATCTCAAGGAGAGTTTGGCTTCAGATGCCCTACCAAAAGTTCCTACCGGCAATCATGATCATGTCGTTCATCTCAACACACGCAACCGCATTCTGCAATCTGTACCAAGTCCAGGAGTCGGTCATATCTAAACGACACGTCGTGTCATTCTAATAAGTGGAGTCAACATCTATAGTTATACGGTCATCAAATTTCGTGAGTCTAAATACATATAGTATGTGATCCACACCATATGGAGACTAGAAACTGGTGCTTCCTACTTCTGAAGTCATCAATGGTCTTACTAGTTATAAGCAAATACTTGTTTGGTGTAAGCTATATCATAAAATGCAATAATAAGCACGATGCATGCTGATTATCACACCTTGTGCCTATGAACAAGACAGCTGTGGTGTTTTGCAGGTTTTGTCCCAGTTATTCTCTTACATTGGCAAAAGTACATCCAACACCATTATTTGATTATGCAATATATAAATGAGAGGCTCATGTTTAGTCAAATCAATCTCACATTCAGATGATTTTCTCTGACAATAGGCGGGGTGCATTACAGAAAAATATTTCAAGTAATGCTCGAGTGGCAAAAACCTGTCGAGAGTGAAAAAATTTATAAACTTTAGTCTACATTTGAGCACACGACAAATTTGAAAACTCGAGCCGGCAAAGAGTACTGCTTTTTGCGCCATATGATCAGATTAAACCAAAAGAACTAGCGTGACCTTTCAAAAGGACTTGCTAACGAGATTGGTATTTATTATAATCAGGGTAAAAATTATTGTGATACAGAAAATAACCATATATATATATATATATTAAACTTACTAATGCTTCCATGTCCACACGGTTTCTTCAATATCGAAAGTCAATAATCATGGTGAAAAAGATACTTAGAATGTGATGTTTGCACTGGAATAGATTTTTGCAAATTCATTGTTCGGACTTTCACATGTTTGGTTTGTTAAAATTAAAACGATTACCATCAAAGAAAACCCACGCTTAAAATTAGAAAATTGGATTCCCAATTCTGAACAGAGGAAATAATTTTCCATATATAAGAAGTCTCTTACCACATCTACTTTATTATTAAGTTCTTAGCCAAGTTTGTTTGATTCGGTGAAATTTTTGTGATAAAGGAAAATGCCTTCAAAGAAATCATTTTACATAAAAATGTTCTCTGATTTTTAGAAATATTATATTTTATCATAAATAATTTTTAAGTAATTATTTTCAACAAATCAAATACATGAAAGTCCAGAAAATTAGGTCACAGAAAATTCTTGCACTCAATAAAATAATTATTGACATTTTGAAGCTTGCTTTGTTAGTTATGGAATTTTACAGACAACATGGGTATGCAACTGATATTTAATATAGGCCGATGCACGATTGCTTTATTTGGGCATGAACAAACAGTAATCAGATTGAAAATTTATTACTTACTAGGACGAAATACTTGCTTTTTTAGTACCAAAAAGTACTCATCAATGGAATGCTAAAACTTACTTTTTTGTATGAAAAGCTGCTAATCACATGGAGGAGCTATTAATCATCGATAGTTTGAAAGTGTATCGTCTTCACGTTACTAACACGTGAAGAAATTACTAACATTGATAGACACCTAATTGATTACTTATTCTACGTGAATCATGGAGACAAATTACTTACAATAATTACTCGGCACATTGACAATTTCCGCATATAAATTTATCAAATTTTGAGTGACACACTAATTGCTGATGAGTTGAAAGTTGTTTGTTCTCATGGAGACTTCCTAATCACATTAAGAAATTAGCACTAGCCAAGCTAGGTGTCTCGAGATGGAAAATTAGTAATCATAGTGACAGAATAACTAAGTAGCATTGCTTGATCTGTGCGATGCTTACAAGTTTGTATAAAGAGTTAGCCGCGATGTGGAGTTACTCACGAATAATCGGAAAGCTACTTGTCCTCGTGCCCACTTACCAATCATGCGAAAAAACTGTAGATAGACTGCTTTCTAATTTCACGCAATTTGCGAACTAGTTAAGCATCACTGTATCATTTATTAGCAATTATCTCTTAGCTCATTAAATTTTCCGTACATCATGCCATGATCGAAACCATATATGTGGCAAATTCCGGCGCTCAAAACAATTCGGGAAAAATTCAAATAAGGGTTAAAGTAGATCCACTTTCTCAAAAAAGGGTCCACAGCAAATATTATCTCAAATAATGGTTTAAACTGATTAAATTGTCTCAAATAGAGGCCTAAAGTGGTCAAATTGTATTAAATAAAGGTTTAAGTTAGCTAGCTAGCCAAATTGTGATTATTTTTTCCATTAAATAGGTTGTTTTAGTAAAACAAATGTAGCTATAAAATAGTAACTCTTAAATACAAAAGGCAAGGAAAAACAAGCATATTAGTATTTCCTTTCTCCATCCTCTTCTCATATCAAAATATATAAACCATAGAACCAAAAACCCCCCAAATACTTCGTTTCTTTTCTTCTTTGGTTCGTTTCTTTATTTGCCATGTTTCTTCGTTTTCAACTGATCTATCATTGTTAAACGAAAATCTTTACTTGCTATGTTTCTTTTCATTGCAACTTTGTTTACGTAGGTTTCTTTGTTACTATCACAATATCACCAAAACAAGTTCAAGTCAACGATAAAGCCTCAATTGGAGACTATTTTCAATTAAGCCACAACTAAGCCTCTTGACTTTGTTTTCAATTTGCAATCACCTAAAATAAAGCATCAATTGGATCTAGTAATGATTGTTACTTGGGAGATTTATCCATTGAACCTAAATAAGATAACCACAGAACAACTTTGAGAATCAAAATCAACAAAATGAGAAGAAATGGCAATTGGTTGAGCTCCTCGATGACAGCAACTATCTCCATTGAGTAGTGGAGAAAACGACAATTAAAAATGGCTGAAAATTGTTGGAAAAATGTAATCGAGAGCAAAAGTAAAGAGCGAGAATGTTTTTTATTTGGGTATTGATAAAGAGAGAATTGAAGGGAAGAGAATTACACTCTAGTGAGAAGAAAAAACGGAGCAACAACAGAAGCGTTAGAAGTTTTTCTTGTTTTTTTAAAGAATTTTTTTACCAATATTTTTTTTACTAAAATACCCCTCTTTAATGGCAAAAATAATCACAATTTGGCTAGCTAGCAAACTTAAACATTCATTTAATATAATTGGTGACTCTAAGCCTCTATTTGAGACAAGTTGATCATTTTAGACCCTTATTTGGGACAATATTCACTCTGGACCCTTTTTTGAGAAAGTGGCTCTATTTTGGACTTCTATTTAAAATTTTTCCAAACAATTCATTAAATATGGATACGACATATCCTTTGGTAATAGTCGGGAGTTAGATGTCTATCCAGACAGACGTTTCCATCATCTTCTTCTTTTTCCCTTAACTTTCTTTCTTTCTTTCCTTCTATCCTTTTCTTGTTGGGGTGGGAATCGAATGAGAAAGCCTTGACATCATCGAACAGTAGATTCTGGGTCAGCACCAAGATGAACACCCGCCCGCCTTTGACTATGGATGCGCAAAGACGGCACGAGCGAGATTTTGCATGCGATCTCGCCAACTTTGAACAGCGGGATTCCCATTGAGTTACTGTGGCCATTTTCAGTCGATGGCATGAGTTTATACTTTATAGCCAAAGAGTTGATCCGATTTTCCTCCTTCGGGATTTATGGGGATCCAAGGAGTACTTGAAGCAATTTGCAAGTGCTTGGAACGGCGTATCAAGTCCTTTCAAGTCTGTTTTGTGTATACCTAACTCAATGGACAGTGCAGAAGACTTGGGACAGCACGTCTCATACATAGTTGCAGAAGTCACTGATTCCCCAAACATGGAGCGATACCTGAAACCATCGTAACTTGACCCTCACGACTCTCTCTCTCTCTCTCTCTCCATCAATTTATGTGCTTGCCCAGCTGATGCCAAGGCTTTCCAGCTACAAATTAAGTCACATTCGCGTGAACATTACTATAAGAACGCGGTAACCTTTCTGTCTTCAACAAGAATCTCCACATGGCAGCGAGTTCGAAATTTGCCTTTGCCTTCATTCTTATCATGGCGGTGCTTATTGCCAGCCATGCATCGCCTTCTTCTGAAGGGAGAAAGCTTATGGTCGGCGCAAACAAGTCGATCGATCAGCCGCGTGATCTTGCAGTGAAAGCCTTCCCGAAGCCTTCTACTTTCGTCGAGAATCGGGGCTGCATTTCCTTGGAATCCAAGCGGGCTCTGGAGGAGTCGGTTCCAAGCCCAGGAAACGGCCACTGAGCACATACGATGCAGACGCGTGAGTACATAGTCCATCGACCTTTCCACAGGCGGTGTACCGAATAAAATTGTCTCATGCAATCGATCATTCCCTGAAGCAATTGGTCAAATAACATGATTCGAAAGATCAGCTCTGTTTCTGCCAATTATTTAGGTGCTTCTAAGAGACCACAAGCTAGGTTGGGAACACCATCTATTAATAATTCGCCATATAATGAAGAAAATTCCTATTAGCTGATTATGTGCTCATGATGTCTGATGTAATGTTGATTGTATTGAAATAATATTAAGAGGCGCCAACGTTATTTCTGTTCCTTTTAGAATGGACAACTTTTGGACAGCTACATATGTCCATTTTCATACCACATGTACAATACACCGGATTAGTTTATCCATACCGCCGACCAAGTAGATAGATGAATTTTTGCATATGAGATTTTATGCAATTGAGGTACTCTTTTCGTTAGAGTACCACACTGAGAAAGTATGTTGTGTAGCAATCATATCACATTTATAAGGATACAGTGAAAAATAATTCAATATAAAATTTATGAAGTCAAAGTTTTTCCAACATAAACATGATTAGAGGGTGGCGTCGGTTCATCATAGTAAAACCATGCAAAAATAGGTTAAAGGGTTTTCACGAAAATGAAATTTTTTAAAACTTTTTAAACGAAAAAGGAAATGAGAGGGACATGGATGAACAACGAAAGGAAGCAAACTAGAAGCAAATCAAAGCCAACGAACCCAGATCTCGCAACCCTTCAAGCTGCCCAAGCGAGGCAGCGTCGGAGGTCGCGCAACCTCAGTCGACCCTTGCAAGGCAACGCCAAGGGTCATGCAACCTTGGCAGCCCTCAGCCAAGGTCACAAAAACCAAGATCTCTATCTCACCTGACGGCCACACAACATTGACCTTAGGTGACAGATCTGCAGGCAAAGGCTCAAGCAACCATCGATGGCGCGGTCCTTGGTGAGCCTTGCCCACCCTTGGCTTGCCAAATCTCACCTCAACCGCGACCCTCTAGATCTCACCTAATAGACTCCCAATAATAAACGATGGTCCGCAACCGTTGGCCGCCCTTAATGACTGCCGACTATAGTCTACTAGCCTCACGCGACCCTCGGCGGAGCTTCACTAGCGACCAAATGTACAATGTGAGCTTCAAAAGGGAGAAGAAGAACAAGCCCTTCTTAAGGGCAAGACTCGAATTTGAAAATCTTAGTGAGGGCAAAGTTGAAAGGAAAAATTATATTGTGATTTTTGTAGGCGTCCGCACCATACCAAAAATACTTGCTGGAAATTACATGGGAAACCAAATGACAAAGGAAAAAGAGCTCAGGTGCACCAAGTGGCAAGTATGGACCAGCCCATTTCCTATGAAAAATATCAACATTTTCTCAAAGCCTTGCAGAAGATGGACCGTGAAGAGAAAAGCGATAGTTTTTCAGGTACCTCTTACTACTTCTTGAACTCAATTTCAGATAATGCATGGATTATAGATTCGGAGGCTAGTGATCACATAATTTGCGATGATGGACTTTACTCTAGTACTCTAGAAAATTCGGATTCACCAAAGTCTGTGCAACTTCCAAATGGCAATGTTACTACTGTAATCAAAGTCGGTACTGTTAATCTCAGTCAAGACATCGTCTTGCGAAATGTTCTCTTGTTCCCCAATTCAAATTCAATCTTATCTCTGTTTCCAAGGCATGTATCAACAACTCCTGTCATGTCCTGTTTCATGATAATACATGTCTCTTTTAGGACCTTTCGACTGGGAAATTGATGGGAGTGGGTAAAGAATCTCGCGGGCTCTATTTTTTGAATGAATCTCCAGATAACTTAGATTCTCATTTCCCTCATTCTTGTAATGCTAGTACTTGCAATAAAAATTCTCTTTTACATAAAAGACTTGGTCACAGCAGTTTTGTTTCTTGTCCGAATTGTCAAGTTTGTCCCCTTGCAAAACAATCTAGACTCTCTTTCCCTTCTAGCACCACTCGTGCCACTACTAGTTTCCATCTTTTTCATATAGACATTTGGGGTCCTTATCATATCCCTCATCTTGATGGGTCCCGTTTTTTTCCTCACTATCGTAGATGACTATTCAAGGGCCACATGGATTTTTCTTATGCAGTCTAAGAATCAAGTTTTACGGCATTTGCAGAATTTCATTTCCCTGGTTAAAAATCAGTTTGATAATACTGTTCACAAAATTCGAACAGACAATGGGAGGGAATTTCTCAGTCACAACTGTCAAAATTTGTTTTCTTCTCTTGGAATTGTGCATGAAACAACATGTATCTACACACCTCAACAAAATGGGGTAGTTGAGAGAAAACACCGCCGCATTCTTGAAGTTGCTCATGCTCTTAAATTTCAGGCCTCTATTCCTGACATTTTTTGGGGTGATTGTGTAATCACTGCCGCGTATCTCATTGATCGCATGCTAAGTAGAGTTCTTGACGGTAAGAGTCCTTTAGAACTGCATTTTGATAAGAAGCCTGCTTTGGATCATCTTCGTGTCTTTGGTTGATTATGTTATATTATCACTGTGGGACCCAAAGACAAAATGGATCCACGTGCTCGCCAATGTATTTTTATGGGATATCCCTCTCTTCAAAAGGGCTATCGGGTTTATGATCCGATTACTGGGGAATTTCTTATCAGCAGATATGTCATTTTCCATGAAGATCAATTTCCTTTTCGGGATATGAGTTCATCTTCTGACACATCTGATTCTGGATGTTGTCCACCATTATTGATCGAAGAAGATAATATGCAGCCACCACCTGTTGTTCCAGGCCATATATTATCATTACCTTTGTTGGCTTCTGATTCTCCTTCTTCTCTGGCTTCTGGCGACCGCGACAACTCTGGTGACATTCCCAGCTCCGCATTGGAATTGCCTCATGTTTCTTCTGCTGATAACTCAGGGGCTTCACCTACTGCTGAGGATGCTCCTATGGGCTTGCCTCCCTCTGCTCTGGTTTCTGTGGAGTCACTTCCTCCACCACGATGCTCTGGCGTCTTACTAGGCCTCCCATTTGGACTCAAGACTATATATGCTCATCTCTTGGTTCTTCAAGTATTTCTCATCCGATCGCCTCTTACGTTTCTTTTGACCGTCTTTCTTCGGAGCATTGATGTTGTGTCAGTCGTGTGTCCGACGAACAAGAACCCTCTTCTTACAATGAGGCGGTCTGGGATCCACGATGGCAGAAGGCTATGGCTAATGAACTTCATGCCTTAGTTGGCAACCACAATTGGGATATAATGCCTTTGACGTCTCATCGTAAAGCTATCGAATGTAAGTGGGTCTATAAGATTAAACACAAGGCCGATGGGTCTGTCGAACGATTTAAGGCACGCCTTGTAGCTAAATGCTTTACTCAGCGGGAAGGTTTCGATTATCATGAAACATTCTCTTTGGTGGCTAAAGCTGTCACCATCCGCACCTTCTTTGTGATTGCTGCTTGTCGTAATTGGAATCTTCATCAAATGGATGTCCACAATGCATTTCTCCACGGTGATCTTGACGAGGAAATTTATATGAATCTTCCACCTGGATAACAGAGACAGGGGGAGCAGAAAGTATGTTGTCTCCATAAATCCTTATACGGTCTCAAACAAGCATTATGACAATATAATGCAAAATTCACCAAAGTCCTTAAAGCTATTGGTTTCAAGCAGTCCAAGCATGACTATGTCTTATTCACATGGGCGAGAGGTATGTCACGTATCTATCTTATTATATACGTCAATAACATCCTTATTATGGAGAATGATAAAAGTGTCGTCGGAGAGTTAAAGTCTTATCTACATTCAACGTTCCACATCAAAGATCTGGGTGCACCTAAATACTTTCTTGGGATAGAAATAGCTCGCTCAGACTTGGGCATTTCTCTCAGCCAACGGAAGTTCGTTCTAGACATTATTTATGAAGTAGGATTATCAGGTTGCAAGCCTGCCCTCATACCCATGGAATAGAATCTCAGTCTTACCACAGTAGAGCGTGATGGTGGACCATCTTCAGAAGATCCAGTACTTGAGGATTCTTCTAGTTATCAGAGGCTAGTCGATAAGTTGATTTATCTTACTATGACTAGACCGGATATTTGTTTTGCTGTACAGAATCTTAACCAATTTATGCATCAGCCTAAGCATTCTCATAGAATTGCCGTCTTGAAAGTGGTCAAATATTTAAAGCAATGCCCAGGCTTGGGGATCCTTCTTTCCAAAGACTGTGATATGACAATGAATGCTTATTGTGATTCTGATTGGGCCACATGTCCCATGAAGCGACGATCTCTGACTGGTTTTTGCATCAAGTTAGGCGAATCATTTTTATCTTGGAAGACCAAGAAACAAGCGACTGTCTCCTTATCTTCCGCAGAAGCAAAATACAGGGCAATGGCTAAAACTACGTGTGAAATTATCTGGTTGCGTGGACTTCTATCAAACCTTGGTGTACGAATCAAAGGACCCACTACCTTGTTTTGTGACAATGAAGCTGCCATGAAACTTGTAGCTAATCCTGTTCAACATGAGAGAACCAAACATATTGAAGTAGATTGTCACTTCACATGTGAGAAGATTAAGGAAGGCATCATTAAAACACATGGCATTAACACTTCAAAGCAGTAGCAGACGTCTTCACGAAAGCTTTGTGTTCGAGACAGCATGCATATCTTCTGAGCAAGCTGAATGTCTTGGACATTTATAAGCCATTAGCTTGAGGGGGAGTGTTAAGAGAAGATATGCTTTCTTTATATTAGGCAATATAGGAATAGGAAATTAATTAGAAAGGAACAATTCGATTCTTTCCTTTATTCTTTTTCCTTTATTATACACCTCTTGTACTATAAGAGTAGATATTACACTTGTATACATTTAATTGAGTTACAATACAATATACAAAGCTTCTCTGTCTTGCGTTCTCTCCTTCGCAACCTTGCATCTTGTGACAATTACTATAAGAACGCGGTAACCTTTCTGTCTTCAACAAGAATCTCCACATGGCAGCGAGTTCGAAATTTGCCTTTGCCTTCATTCTTATCATGGCGGTGCTTATTGCCAGCCATGCATCGCCTTCTTCTGAAGGGAGAAAGCTTATGGTCGACGCAAACAAGTCGATCGATCAGCCGCGTGATCTTGCAGTGAAAGCCTTCCCGAAGCCTTCTACTTTCGTCGAGAATCGGGGCTGCATTTCCTTGGAATCCAAGCGGGCTCTAGAGGAGTCGGTTCCAAGCCCAGGACATGGCCACTGAGCACATACGATGCAGACGCGTGAGTACATAGTTCATCGACCTTTCCACAGGCGGTGTACCGAATAAAATTGTCTCATGCAATCGATCATTCCCTGAAGCAATTGGTCAAATAAAATGATTCGAAAGATTAGCTCTGTTTTTGCCAATTATTTAGGTGCTTCTAAGAGACCACAAGCTAGGTTGGGAACACCATCTATTAAAAATCCGCCATACAATGAAGAAAATTCCTATTAGCTGATTATGTGCTCATGATGTCTGATGTAATGTTGACTATATTGAGATAATATTAAGAGGCGCCAACGTTATTTCTGTTCCTTTTAGAATGGACAACTTGTGGACAGCTACATATGTCCATTTTCATACCACATGTACAATACATCGGATTAGTTTATCCATACCGCCGACCAAGTAGATAGATGAATTTCTGCATATGAGATTTTATGCAATTGAGGCACTCTTTTCGTTAGAGTACCATACTGAGAAAGTATGTTGTGTAGCAATCATATCACATTGATAAGGATACAGTGAAAAATAATCCAATATAAAATTTATGAAGTCAATGTTTTTCCAACATAAACGCGATTAGAGGGTGGCGTTGGTTCATCATAGTAAAACCATGCAAAAATAGGTTAAACGGTTTTCACGAAAATGAAATTTTTTAAAACTTTTTAAACGAAAAAGGAAATGAAAGGGACATGGATGAACAACGAAAGGAAGCAAACTAGAAGCAAATCAAAGCCAACAAACTCAGATCTCGCAAGCCTTCAAGCTACCCAGACGAGGCAGCGTCGGAGGTCGCGCACCCTCAGTCGACCCTTGCAGGGCAACGCCAAGGGTCATGCAACCTTGGCAGCCCTGAGCCAAGGTCACAAAAACCAAGATCTCTATCTCACTCGACGGCCACACAACTTTGACCTCAGGCAACAGATCTACAGGCAAAGGCTCGAGCAACCATCGATGGCGCGGTCCTTGGTGAGCCTTGCCCACCCTTGGCTCGCGAAATCTCGCCTCAACCGCGACCCTCTAGATCTCACCTAATAGACTCCCAATAATAAACGATGGTCCGCAACCATTGGCCGCCCTTAACGACTGCTGACTATAGTCTACTAGCCTCACGCGACCCTCGGCGGAGCTTCACTAGCGACCAAATGTACAATGTCCGCTTCAAAAGGGAGAAGAAGAACAAGCCCTTCTTAAGGGCAAGACTCGAATTTGAAAATCTTAGTGAGGGCAAAGTTGAAAGAAAAAATTAATCAATCCTTGGAGTGGCTATCCCATAATGCTGAACCTGCGTTGAGCTTTTAGTTTTGCCGCCGTTGAAAAACCTAAATTTAACGCAGTCTTGGTGTTCTTGTTCGAGACATTTACTATAATGCTTTGGTTTGATGGGAATTGGATAAGATGAAACAAAATAATAAGACACTAGGAAAGAAATCCCGCGATGTATTAGAAGTAATTAATCTATGAAATTCTGATAAGATAATATTTTGAAATTCTATATAAAAGATTCTATCCTGTCACTACTTATTTTACTATCTTTAGTAAATGGGGGTTATATGTTAAATAAAAGTGAATCGGCGTGCTTTATCAAAATTACAATATGTGTTTGCCATATCTTAACAATTCGGGGTACTCATAATATACCATTACTATGACTAGATCGGAAATTTGTTTTGCCGTACAGAATCTCAGCCAATTTATGCATCAGCCTAAGCATTCTCATATGATTGCCGCCTTGAAAGTGGTCAAATATTTAAAGCAATGCCCAGGCTTGGGGATCCTTCTTTCCAAAGACTGTGATATGACAATAAATGCTTATTGTGATTCTGATTGGGCCACAATGTCCCATGAAGCGACGATCAATCACTTTTATCTTGGAAGACCAAGAAACAAGCGACTATCTCCTTATCTTCCGCAAAAGCAGAATAAAGGGCAATGGCTAAAACTACGTGTGAAATTATCTAGTTGCGTGGACTTCTATCTGACCTTGGTGTACATATCAAGGGACCCACTACCTTGTTTTGTGACAATGAAGCTGCCGTGAAAGTTGCAGCTAATCATGTTCAACATGAGAGAACCAAACATATGGAAGTGGATTGTCACTTCATACGTGAGAAGATTGAGGAAGGCATCATTAAAACACATGGCATTAACACTTCAGAGCAGCCAGCAGACGTCTTCACGAAAGCTTTGTGTTCGAGACAGCATGCATATCTTTTGAGCAAGCTGAATGTCTTGGACATTTACAAGCCATCAGCTTCAGGGGAAGTGTTAAGAGAAGATATGCTTTCTTTCTATTAGGCAAGATAGGAATAGGAAATTAATTAGAAAGGAACAATTCGATTCTTTCCTTTATTATACACCTCTTGTACTATAACAGTAGATATTACACTTGTATACATTTAATTGAGTTACAATACAATATTCAAAGTTTCTCCTTCGCAACCTTGCATCTTGTGACAATTACTATAACAACGCGGTAACCTTTCTATCTTCAACAAGAATTCTCACATGACAGCGAGTTTGAAATTTGCCTTTGCCTTCATTCTTATCATGGCGGTGCTTAATGCCATTCTATTAGGCAAGATAGGAATAGGAAATTAATTAAAAAGGAATAATTCGATTCTTTCCTTTATTATACACCTCTTGTACTATAAGAGTAGATATTACACTTGTATACATTTAATTGAGTTACAATACAATATTCAAAGTTTCTCCATCTTGCGTTCTCTCCTTCGCAACCTTGCATCTTGTGACAATTACTATAACAACGAGGTAACCTTTCTGTCTTCAACAAGAATCTCCACATGGCAGCGAGTTCGAAATTTGCCTTTGCCTTCATTCTTATCATGGCGGTGCTTATTGCCAGCCATGCATCGCCTTCTTCTGAAGGGAGAAAGCTTATGGTCGGCGCAGACAAGTCGATCGATCAGCCGCGTGCTCTTGCGGTGAAAGCCTTCCCGAAGCCTTCTACTTTCGTCAAGAATCGGGGCTGCATTTCCTTGGAATCCAAGCGGGCTCTAGAGGAGTCGGTTCCAAGCCCAGGACACGGCCACTGAGCACATACGATGCAGACGCGTGAGTACATAGTTCATCGACCTTTCCACAGGCGGTGTACCGAATAAAATTGTCTCATGCAATCGATCATTCCCTGTAGCAATTGGTCAAATAACATGATTCGAAAGATCAGCTCTATTTCTGCCAATTATTTAGGTGCTTCTAAGAGACCACAAGCTAGGTTGGGAACACCATCTATTAAAAATTCGCCATACAATGAAGAAAATTCCTATTAGCTGATATGCGCTCATGATGTCTGATGTAATGTTGACTGTATTGAGACAATATTAAGAGGCGCCAACGTTATTTCTGTTCCTTTTAGAATGGACAACTTTTGGACAGCTACATATGTCCATTTTCATACCACATGTACAATACATCGGATTAGTTTATCCATACCGCCGACCAAGTAGATAGATGAATTTCTGCATATGAGATTATATCACATTGATAAGGATACAGTGAAAAATAATCCAATATAAAATTTATGAAGTCAATGCTTTTCCAACATAAACGCGATTAGAGGGTGGCGTTGGTTCATCATAGTAAAACCATGCAAAAATAGGTTAAACGGTTTTCACGAAAATGAAATTTTTTAAAACTTTTTAAACGAAAAAGGAAATGAAAGGGACATGGATGAACAACGAAAGGAAGCAAACTAGAAGCAAATCAAAGCCAACAAACTCAGATCTCGCAAGCCTTCAAGCTACCCAGACGAGGCAGCGTCGGAGGTCGCGCACCCTCAGTCGACCCTTGCAGGGCAACGCCAAGGGTCATGCAACCTTGGCAGCCCTGAGCCAAGGTCACAAAAACCAAGATCTCTATCTCACTCAACGGCCACACAACTTTGACCTCAGGCAACAGATCTGCAGGCAAAGGCTCGAGCAACCATCGATGGCGCGGTCCTTGGTGAGCCTTGCCCACCCTTGGCTCGCCAAATCTCGCCTCAACCGCGACCCTCTAGATCTCACCTAATAGACTCCCAATAATAAACGATGGTCCGCAACCATTGGCCGCCCTTAACGATTGCCGACTACAGTCTACCAACCTCGCGCGACCCTCGGCGAAGCTTCACTAGCGACCAAATGTACAATGTGAGCTTCAAAAGGGAGAAGAAGAACAAGCCCTTCTTAAGGGCAAGACTCGAATTCGAAAATCATAGTGAGGGCAAAGTTGAAAGAAAAAATTAATCGATCCTTGGAGTGGCTATCCCAAAATGCTGAACCTGCGTTGAGCTTTTAGTTTTGCCGCCGTTGAAAAACCTAAATTTAACGCAGACTTGGTGTTCTTGTTCGAGACATTTACTATAATGCTTTGGTTTGATGGGAATTGGATAAGATGAAACAAAATGATAAGACACTAGGAAAGAAATCCCGCGATATGTATTAGAAGTAATTAATCTATGAAATTCTGATAAGATAATATTTTGAAATTCTATATAAAAGATTCTAAATTCACTATCCTGTCGATACTTATTTTACTACCTTTAGTAGATGGGGGTTATATGTTAAATAAAAGTGAATTGGCGTGCTTTATCAAAATTACAATATGTGTTTGCCATATCTTAATAATTCGGGGTACTCATAATATACCACTTTATAATTGCATGTCAATATCGCATGCTCTTCACTTTGGCTGACCAATTGAAGATAGATAGTATGTCTTCTATGCAATAATAAACTGATTTTTCGTATAAGATCGGCAGCTTAATATTGTTTTTTTTTTTTCAGTTTATCAAGTGCCGACTACATAGTGCTGTTAACGAGATTAATAAATTGGCGAAGAATATATAGTCGATGAGTTAAAGTAAAAGGTAGAAATCACGTTTTATTACGATTTCTTAGTATTTTTGTTGTTATTTCATCGGCACTTTTTCTTTTGACAACATTTAATCTATTAGTTCACGATCTTTAGTATAGTGGGATATTTTATAAATCTACCTTGTCTACTATATTGATCACATTACTTGTTTCAAGTGTGATAAACTATCTCACTTTCTTTCAAAGCAAAAAAGTTCTACAAAAATTGTTATATGGTGTTCGATTGGAAAGGAACAGGCATGAAGTGGTAACTCTGTACACTGCAACATCGAAATAATTGTGAACCGATACGGCTAATATTTATTATTGTCCGAACATGCTTTTTCCGAGTAACAATTTCATATCCATAGGAAGATTAGCAAGATTAGCCTTTGTTTTTTTGGCGAAAAATGAAAAATTTTAAAAAAAATTCTAATAGTGAACACTTGCATCACTTAAAATAATTAATGATTGAACAATAACTTTCGTTTTAATATTTTATAATAAATACAAGTAATCGTTTTTAAGAATATGTTTTTGCAAATCATTTAGTTTTCATAAAACACACGGAGCATAGAAGAAACACTTCTAGACCTGTCAAGATAGGTCGAAGACTGATCATTTAACTCATGTTTGATGGGCTAAATAGTTATGTGTGTTAATTATATTTAGTAAACGCGTCATAAATGGGTTTAGACCCAATTTTATAATGATAAATAGATTCACAAGTTACTTAGACTTGACACGCTTCTATGACTCTCTCTTTAATCTCTTTCAGCTTTACTCAATTTCGCACTCGCTCGCTCCATACTTTCACCTTAACTCGGGCATGTGTTTTCCTCGATTGGATCTATAGAAGTATTTTGGCAATGTGAGTGAAGTGTTGCTCCAGATGTCCATTACATGAAAATAAGTCAAAACAAGTCAAATTAATAGGTTTAGGTCAGAATATTTTCAACCCGATCCAAACACGACCCAGCCTACATTTGCCTATAAAGAAATAGGTTCGCATTGGTTCACACCCTGTTCATGTTCCAATCTCTTTAACAAGCCATATAACCATAGCTCCAGGAGGAGCGACACATCGTGGGCCGATGCGGAGAGCGAGGACGATGGGCTCGGCAACAAAGCCCACCAAGGACTCCAGCCTTCCATCACCAATCATTGATCCATCGCCGATCAGACTTTCCTGGAGGGAGGGGACTTTCTTACCCTTTGACTCACAGATGGCCGAGAGGAGGACAAACCCCACGTTTAACCCGACGAGGTCGTGCGATCGTGATGGTTTCATTCTCAAACTCTATACTGGTGGACCCGGAAAAGAAGAGGAATAGACGAGGCCTGGGGCCGGAGGCCATGCACCAAGAAGCCAACACGAACGTCAACAAAGTGTTTTGCCCAACGAGGATCGTGATCTCCGCACAATCCAACGACGTCACCTGTGATGTCCAAGCTTCTACGGACTTCTCCCCCCTGTGCTCATATACGTGGCCATCCTAGTTAAACACGTCATATCTTCTTCTTCCTCCCCAGTTTCTGCCATCCCCAATCTTCAAACCAGAGACTACCCACGAAATCCCGATTTAGTATCGACCAACCGACAGGGCCTGCCACGACAAAAGTCGTGTGTACTGGAGATGAGATGAGGAAAATCATCGGAGATGGTATGAAGGACCAAAGTGGGTGCAACGGGGTTGGAGACAACCTTGCCCGAAAACCCGACATGGAGACGCAGCACCAGCGCACGACGCGATAAAGCGACAAGCAGTTCGACGAACGAGAAGGGAATAGTCCAAACGCTAATTACATTTTATACAAGCACATCATGGAAAAACAAGGGCATTCGAGGTTGTGACCCTAGAGCATCCAGGAACATCCCTCCGATGACACTAGAATAATATTAACAAAATTCGGGGGGCCACATGAACATGAACATGAACGTCCGGTCAAAATCTAAATCCTTTAAGCGATTCAAAGGAAAAGATTCTTGCTCCACATCCGAGACGACAGTCACCGGCGCTTTCTCTTTCTCCCAGAAAAGGGGCCAAAAAGCAAAGCGACAAAATACCCTGTGACCAGTGTTCGAGAGTCCCCACAACAGCCAGAGAGAACCGAAGAGAGCCAGCCAGTTTTTGATTTCTTTTCTCTTTCTTCTCGTACTCCAAAATTGCCTAAAGAAAAATCGAGAATATGGCTTCCAGCTCAATCTCTGATGCATTCTCTTGTCTTTTTGGGGGGTCGCGAAAATCTGACAATTTATGGAGCATCATAGTACATAGGCTATGATCCAGCTGGATCCCTAATCAAGATTTCACCTTGACTTCGAGTTCAATAGATAAACCTGGCACTGTATGACGGTTTTACCAATCTTGAACCCTGGGACCACCGTGAACGCTACCCTTGGATCGTATCCTGTGGTGTTGAACGCTTCTTCTTCTGCAATCGTTTCCATGTACACTTCGGAGAACCTGGACCCCTTGCTCACCTGAAAGATGGTGCCCGCCGGCTGGAACGAGTAGGCCAGGCAGTGAAGGAGCCACACCCGCTTCGCCATCTCTGCGAACAACGTGAAGAATGTGGTCTCTGGGAATTCGCCTGCACTCACGAGGTTCCTGTGACTTGTGTTGCCAAAGAAATCTGATTCCATTCTGGGGTGGATGAGTCGCAGGTACTTGACCTGACAGAATTTCGCGAATGTCGATCTAGATTTCTCGGCCAAGTAATCCTTTGCCGTCAAGGATTTTAGCTCCACAAACCTCTTGAAAAAGGCCTGCTGCCCTCTTAGCCTCTCGGGCAAGGACTCGTTGGGAAGGGAAAAGTTGGGGAACTGGAATCCATCGAACATTTCCCGGCAAACAAAGGACTCGAAAGCGAAACACTTGTGATCCGGTCTCCAGTAAATAACTCCTGGTTCTATTGCACCGGCCGCTGCATCGACATCCCAGTTGGCAGATTTCATCTCGTCGATCAACAACCTTACGAAGCTCCGAATGGACTTCACAGTATGGCGAAGTACAGTAACGAAATGATTAGGACTCAGGCCAGAGAGGTGAAGAGTATCCAGAACAGATAAGGGGCCACTCTGATTTAACCTCTTCTCTGTCACTCTGTTTTGGCTCTTCGACGACTCCAGCTTCTGTTTAAGAGAAGCAATTTCAGAGTCCTTGACTTTCTGCTGAAATTCCATCTTCTTGCACATTATTTCGTATGTTTTTAAAAGAGACTTCTGCTCCTGGATTTCAGCCAGAAACATTGTGGTCTCCGGAGAAATATCGAACTGTCTCTTCACATAACATTGCTTCAACTCAGACAAGTTTTTCAACTCAGAAACGATCATTTGGTCAGCAGACTGAATCCCCTCAGCATCGTAAGGGGACTGAGCAAACTGTAACTGGGCATACGCCGCTTTGACAGATGAAATGCTGGCAAATATTTTTGCTAGAAGAGCCTCTAAAGCCTCTCTTTCATGAATTTCATCTTCCTCATCATCAAACATAGAACCACTGTCAGGATCATCCTTCAACTGATTATCCTTGACCACCTTCTGAGGCTTAGGCTTCTTAATTTCATAATCAGGGGCAATCCCTGTAGCAACACGAATATGAAGAACTTTGGCAAATGTACGCGCCAACCTACTTTTTGTTGGAGTGACTGAAGATCTCTTAACGGAATCCATCTAAGAGGGGAAACCACAGAAGATGAGTATGATGATTATGATTGTGAATAAGTGAACAAAATACTTTAGTTTCTCTAAGCATATAAGAGCAAAAAAGCAAAAGAGAAGTGATGATGAATTTGCTGAAGAAAGAGAAAAGTAGACGTCTTTAAACTTAGATTGAGGCCACTAATGGAGGACGCAATTTCTTTTTGTTTCACTATATGATATCCGGCCTATCTCCCTCTCGAAAGAGAAAAAGGTAGATTTGGAGAGGGAAAAGAAAAGAGGATACATGGCAGTTGGAGGGGAAGCTCGAACGCAGTAGATCCAAGACAGGCTCCACACTTGCTCTAAAGATCAAAACTTTCAACTTGGGATCATGAACAGCACAACCTATATCTATTACATACCAATTATTAACAAAGAAAATCTTCTGACGGCTAAAAATAATTGTCCCAGAAAAACCCAGTTGCTTAATAGCACGTTGATGGGACAAATATTGACAAAAGTGTTGATTTCTAAAACTCTCGTAGTAAGACCAGTATGTCTCACAAATGCATTGGCTCCCTCCTATTAAATCTTGCTCCTAAATTAACCCATTCAAATGTCAAATAAACAAAGTACCCATTTTCTTCCTATCGACACTGTTAATTGGGCAGAAGTGCCATTACGCCACAGCTTAGCCTCACTTTCTACAACCATTCCGTTCAGCTAGAGCCTATTTGGCACTAAACTAACCAGGACCCACCATAGTGAAATCTCATTCATCTCAACAGAATATTCTACGGTCCACAAGTCATGAAACTGCATGAGTGTTATCTAGATGAATTTATAAAGGAGGCAATTTTGTGTAGCAGAGGACTCATTGTTCCGTCCGATTTGAGAATCTGTCGGTACTCGTCACATGTATGAAAAAGCAACATATCCAGAACCACGATCGCAGAGGCCCACAATTAGTCAGGTCATGCTAAGTGAACATACCACAAAGCTAAACATGCCGGAGCGATTTTTCAACCGAATTTGCAGTTAGTACTCTCCATTCCATACCTCAACATAATTTCTCTTAGAAAGCGCAGCCGGAGAAAAAAGGGCCATCATTAACTCTCCCAAAACTTTCAAAATGACTATTCATCAACTAGTGAAGTCAAAACTACAATAATAGGAGCTTTTTATCCGTCCCCAGCTAGTGGAAAGTTGTTTTCCATGGCCAGTGTTAACCAATTACGGTCCAATGCGCAGTAATAATCACAAGGAATCTCACTTGATCATCTGTGAATAGACTGGAGCTACACAGACAGTCTTCTAACGTCGCCTGTGGAAACTGATTTTTTCCTCTTCTAAAACTAATTGTTTTCATCAACGGACTGCGTTTATGAAGACCAAATTTATGTACCCAAAAGAGCCGTATTCTCAATCATGCCACTGGCAGAGCCAAATTCTTACAAGCTTCATCGCGGAAAACTTCCATTCAGACCACAGCAACGCTTAAACAAAAAATCTAAAAAGCTCCGCTGAACGACAAATAATAAAAAAACTCTTACAGAATTTCAGACCAAGACAGCAAGTAGATCACCACAATAGGGCAGACGCAATAGTCCCAACTAACTCAAAAAACTCATAGATTCATCGCTGAGTTCGGTAGGTACATAAAAAAATTAGCTCCAAATGAGAACGTTCAAGCCTCCAATGAAGACATATCACCATACCTCGAGTAGCTGCAGAAATTCGGAGCTCTCTTTGTATCTCAAGCTGACTTCATTGTAAGGTCAATTTCAATAACTAAAATGATGTAACATTGTAACGTCCCTTCACCAATCGAAGCCTCAAGCCCTGCAACCAAACCCAAAAACATCAAAACCAAAAACAAAAGAGATATCTAATCCATCGGAGAAAAAAAAATTATGAACCACGAAACAGAATTAAAGCAAGTGCTAACAAGGCAGGTAGCCAAAAGCCCAAGGTTAACAATAGAAAAGACAACAGAGCGTGAGGAAGAAAAGGGAAAGAGCGAAATAGTTAGCGAAGCTCGACAAAATGAAATTTAAAAGGAAGAAACGGAAAAGGGAAACAAGTAAAATGGAAACGAAACCAAAGGCGCGGTCAAAGGCTCCTTCATCCACCACAAAGACCAAGTACCGCGGGCAGAAGCCAGCCCAGGTAAGGGAAAATCAAAAAGCAACGAACTTTACCTCGCGAGAGCTCAAAATATTGTTAAAAACCCGCACTGGGCAGTCTCTTTTAAAGAAGAGAATGCAAGCAGCAGAAGAAGAACAAGGAAGACGATGATGGTGAACACCCCCACACGTTTTCATAATAGCGGCCGTGAATAAAAAAAATGCTCGTGCCAGACCGCGAAACTCCCATTTTCTGACGATGACCATTAAATAAAAAAACAAGACCTGATAGTTGAAAATTCCAGCCCAAAAATCCCCGCGAAGAATAAAGGGAAGAGACTTGGTATGGCGAGTCTCCAGGCGTGAACATACCTTTCAAACAGACTTAATATCTGAAGGAAAGAAGGGGAGGGGGGGTAGGGGAAGCAGAGATCTCTCTTGGACCGGCGTTTGAAACCTCTCTTTCAGGAGCGCTTCGGAGACCCTTTAATTAGCCGATCTTTGTTGACAATACAACCAACTTGACCGTTCTTAGCCCCAATGGAAACTGGCTTTTCGAAAGCAGAGACGATTATTAAATGAGCTTTGCCATTTTTCCGAAGCGTGAAAAGCCAGAGCTTCGTAATGAGAAAGAGAGGGGGGGGGGGAAGAAGGAGGGAGCTCAATTCAAAGCTCGAGGAAGAAGAAAAACAAGCTAGACGACGAGCGAGAGAGAGAGAGAGAGAGAGACAGGAGGAGGAAGGGTAAAAAGACCATAAAGGACAGACTGGGCAAATTGTCCGACATGACGGTCATTGGGAATTAAAAGCCCGAGGTGGGGTCGCTGTCTGGGACAACGATATTCCGATATTACCCCTGAGTACCGAGCGCTTTATCTAGCCGTTGGGAGTTGACCATCTCGGTGAATACGAGCAGCCGGTGGGGGTAATGTGGGAAGCGGGGGTAGAGATCTGACGTGTCCGTTTGGCAGATCTTCCAACGTGTTTCGCAGGTGCGGAACTGGGGAAAAGGGCGGGGGAAATGAACGGCCCACGATTGGCGTGACGCGTGAAAGAGGGTACATTGTGTAGTCGCTGACACCCTCGATAATGATAATCGACGGTTAATAGGGGTCCAGCTGGTATAAGGTTGTGAGATACCGCGTTTTCGAAAAATAACCTTTTTATATATCTTGAAATGATTAATCAATAAAACATACTTTTGAGGTTTTATTTATGTTACAAAAAACAAATTATTTCAAAAATAATAGCTTTAATTAATTAATTAATTAATATATTTTCATTATCAGCAGCAAAATATATCTAAATATTTTCATGAATATTATATATATTTTTCGTTCAATTTATTTTAAAAAGTAATACAAGTGATCATTTATAGATAATATTTTTGTCCATACATTTTTGTAAATTAAAAAAATATTTTTTCATTTGTCCGTCTTTTGAAAATATTTTTGAAGTTAATCATTTTTAACGAAATAAATGCATTATACGGTACAAAAATTTTCAACAATTCTTGAAGTCGAGATTTGTCTTGAGTACCTTTCAACATAGGAATGTAATTAATAAACACAATAAATGGCAATTGATAATTTTACTTATTGATACGACAGATGCCCTTCGCTTGACAATAGAAGAGACGATTGATGGGCAGGTGCAATCAATTATCATCGTCAATGTGTAGCATGACACTAATTTATGACATCATATGTAGATTTTCGAATTCGATGGAAGTATGCTTTTTTTTTGTCAATAACGATGGAAGTATACTTATTTGATTCAACAATTATGAGAAAATTATCCAATCTATCATTAACCTATTGAATGTGTGTCAATTCAACCTAAAACTTTTTTGATTTTCCTCTTAGTCGTAAACTTTCACACCAAATTCTAATATAATCATTCAAAACGCATAACATCCGTTTTGGACTTTCCCTCTAAATATTAAATCCACGCATTCTCTCATTTCAAAATTACCACAATTTCCATTCCAGGTCAAACACGGAAAGCCGACCCTACTAAAAAGATTATGAAAAGAGTGTGTCGTTACAGGAATGGAATGCAATTAAATTGAATGTTTAAACGGCAACGCGCATTTGCATGAATTAAACACTAATCCATCCCTTTATAACCCGGTCTAGACTGCAGTCATCAAGGCAACGCTTTGTCAGATCTAGACCTTGGGGCCCGTTTTGAGTGATCCAGACCATTTAATATTAGCATAATTTATTCATAATCTAGCTTTACAATTTCGTTTTTTGTTTCCCTAAATGAACAAAATAAGCCCCTCTTGTTACTTTTCACTTTTGATTTTACGAAGGTGGCATTTCGGTTTATTTCCAAGCATGTCGAAATTTTCCACAATTCTAAATATTAAAAGCGATTTTTCAATTTCGCTATTCCAAAACTAAAGGAAGTATTTGTTTTGCTTTTTTAGCCACTGGAAGGCAGCTTCAGGGCAAGAGCAACGGCACAATAAGTTGGATGGATTCTCTCCCCTCCGATGAAAAGAGGATTTTGAGTCGATTTTCTCGAAACAAAATAGCTCGTGGTTATCTATTTTCGCTTTTAAAAAAAGTATTTACGATTTTTACTCGGATATTAATTAAGATGGAAATAAAAAGCATATGTGTGTAGATTTTAAAATAATTTCACATGTCAATAGTTTGAAATGTGTTGGGAACTTATAAAAATCCGAATCTCAAGTGTCATGATATGGAGGGAAGTCGCGCCAAATGCACCCGAACTCTTGGAAAAAAAGAGGATGCGATGCTAATTCATCGTTGACTTTTGAGATTATGACCGACTTTCGAGGATGGTTCGGCAACATTTTCGTGGGCGGAAGAAATGGGAAGATGGGGACGTTTTGGTTTTAATATGGAGTCCACCAAATTTGAATTGTCATTTTCGTTTCACCTTATCGACTTCGAACCTTATTCGACGGAAATCTAATGTATTCAAAATATCAAAATCAATCTAGAAGGAGTACACTTAAAAAAAAAATCAATCTAGAAGGACGGCTATAAACACTATCATGGTCATAACTATAAGTGGGATACTTAAAAAATTCATAAAGTTGAATAGATGAGTGAAAGGAAATTGCGTAAATACGGAATTTTATATTGATTTTGTAAACAAGTAACATGAGATATTTTCACGTAAAATAAGTGAATCGAAATAAAGCAAAGGGACTGTTGAGATGGTTAAGACTCGACGACAAATAGTTTGATTGAAGATCAAGCGACATCAAAGAAAACTCCGTGAAAGTTGTTTTTTTAGTGCCCTAAGCATGATCCTATGATTAAGTTCGATCTAGAGGGATGAGCGTGATTCAATGGGATTAACGGGGAATCGGATTACCGGAAGTCCAAAAGCACAACACTAGAATAAAAGAGAATAATAGGAAGATAGAGAATGATTCACATCCCAGACTATCTTACGCAATAAATAAATAAATACACGCGCGCGCGTGCACACATGTGTATATACATATATATTTACATAAGACGGCCTTAAAGTTAAGCTATGTATGCTTAGCATAAAATAAATGGTTTAGACAACATTTTCATAAAAACGATCATTTTGTACTATGTCAAAATCAATCAACCCTGAGATATTCACAAGCCCAAAAAAAATGTAGACACAAATTATTGTCCGTAATAAGATTTTTTTTTCCATTAACAAATTATTTCAAGAGACGCGAATGATCATTTTAAGAAAATGTTTTTCAAATCACAAACTTTTTACGAAAAACAAAAAAGAGCCTTAAGAAATGTTGCGTTGATGTTATTGGAATCATTTGGTCTGTCCTATTTGAGAGTAGTACAATGCTAATACATAGTAGGAAATTTAAACCCGACTCGACCCGGCTCACTCAATTTCAATCGACGTAGAGGACAAAAAAAACGACTAATGGTAAAAAAAAAAAAAGTCAATTATCTTCTCCAATTGCATCTTTTTTTTATGGAAGTTTAGGATTAAGAAAAGATCCCAAGTTCTTGTCCTTCCTCCACGACTTATCGAACAAGATAGTCGTGCGGGCCGGGAGGAGGGACATTACGAAGGTGATCAAGACAAAGGATGCATCGTTCCGACATTATTAAAGAGGCCTCGACCTTCGGATCTGCTGTTTGAGACCAAAAGCGGTGGTTGGCACGATGCTTGATGGAACGATTCCTGTTAAGTTACTCGGCACCTGGCATGGGCTCTCGGGAAGTTGCCGCCGCGGTGCCCCGCTGCCAGCGGCGGCGCGAACATCGGGAAGACAGCAAGCATTCGAATCTAATCATTAATTAGAGACTCGGCAGGACAGCAAGAAAACCCAAATCTAATCATCGATCAGCAACTTGGCAGGACAGGCTACGGTCGAACACGCGTTGTCGTCCGAAGGTTGAACATTAGGTGAACTAAATCCGGGCACGTCCGAGGAGCGCCGGCGCGATCTTGCCACGACGCGAAATCTCTCTCGCGGACTCGTGAACAGACATTGGCCTTTCTAAGATTAGGCCGACACCAGGCTCATGTCTCCCGTAACGGTCAACGGCCATCGTCCCAACCTCGACTAACAACTCGTATTTTATTTTACTAAGTTCCATTTCGAATAAACGAGCAATTAAGGCACGTAATGCGGTCCATCAGTCGTTAACTTAATTCGGTCTCCATCAGTCGGGCCTCGTCGTCATCGCGGGGGGGAAAAAGTCGTGGGGATTAGGGGGAATCGACAGGGGACTAGAGAGCCAATCAAGGAATCTTGTATTGCGGTCCTGAGGAAAATTCCTGGTTTCGGTAAAGCACGAGGAAAAGGCCGAATTCGAATCAGGGGGGAGGGGGGGTTGCTGTCTTCTTCTTCACCTTCTCTCTTTTCTTAAATGGTTTCGGCTTTGGTTTTTCCAAATTAGCGGTGGGCTTGTCCTTTTTTTTCTCTGTGGTCGGGGCAGCGTCCCTGTTCCGCCATGTGTTTTTTCGTGGCGTGTGCGCGTGTAAAGTTGGAATTCGATGAAAGGACGGGCAGGCGTCAACTTTTGCGGCCACCTTCCCCCCCCCCCCCCCCCCCCCCAAAAGAAAAAACATTATGCATTTATGTTCCGATTTTGTATGATCAGTTTTCATGCGGCATTAATGATTTAGGATTCGAGATGTCCGGACACTTGTATAATAAATATCTAATTTTTAGGCCCTAGCGTTCCGATTTTAGATCGGTATTTTGTTCTCAATTTCGTTCGAATCCATCTCGAATGGGACGCGTGCACGTGCGGAGGTATCTGAATGGTTATAGACACTCGTAGGGACGTTTAAGAGGATAATCGTCCATCGTCGAAAAAATTCGAAACTCGTTGTGCAACGATCGGTTTGATTCTAAACTTTTCGATTGTATTATCTTAGCTCTATGTTTTAGCATTTTTTTTCCATCTTATTATTTCAGCCGATTTTCGTAAGAAAATTTATTGACATAGATATCGACTTGTTTATATGGCATGGTAGTTAGATGGGTAGATCGTCGCCAATATGAATGACTTTTCAAAAAAATATATTTTTATGAACATCTATTTTTTTTCCCTTATCTTTTCATTGATGGCTAGTCCCTCTCAGATTGTGCAGGCAACCCTCGCCCTCTAGTTGGCCATGACAAGAAAAGAAAAGGATGGAAATTTCACAACAACAAAAAATCATAAAACTACATCTTTCATAACACATTTATCTTAATTTTCATAACATTAAAAATCTCGAACTTGCACTCGTTTGACCCATTTTTTAATAAATTTAAAAATCCAGAACTTGTGCCAATGTCATGCATTTACTCTATTTTTTTGCAATGCAAAAAATCATGAACTTGTGTACACGTGACATGTATACTTGATTTTTTTGTTACGCTAAAAATTACAAACTTATGTTATTGTGACGTTTACCCATTATTTTTCTTTCTACTCAATCCAAGTCATGGCAAAGGTGGCCTTGTCGGCTGCTTGCGAGGCCCAAGCGAGGCCACCTCACCCTTGGCCACAAAATGGCCTCGGCTAGTTCTAAGCAAGGTCGACCGACGAAGGTTTCGCGACCTTGGCCCACTAGCCAACGAGCTCTAGCAGCCCTTGTCGACCAAAGCGGGCGAAAGAAAAGAAAAGAAAAGAAAAAACTTTTTGAGGATGAATGTACCACAACGAAATAAAATTCATGATTTTTAATGTTACAAAAAGAAGTTAGGATAAAACGTATCACACAACTGCGAGCTCATAATTTTTCGGGCATCACGAAAAAAGTTTGGATGAACATGTCATGGGAGGTATTTTTTTATGACTTTTTCTCAAAATTATAAAAATGATAATCACTCGCGTTAAGGTTCACATTAAGGATGTTCTATTAAAATTAGATGAAAAAATTAAATCGAGAAATCGTACCAAAAAAAAGCAATCAAAAGATTTAAAACTAAACTCACCCTCGTACAATAATAAGAGACTTTCCGATAATTCGCCCGCTATTTAAGAGGGCCCCCAACCCCACCCCAAAAAAAGAAGAAGAAAAAGGGCCGCCCTTTTTCCCATGGTGAGCAAATGTTGTGTTCCAATAATTCCACTTCCCACTCCGTGTTTCTGATACGCATTCGAGTGCCTCAATGTACTCCGTACCATTCCTTATGCTTTGGCCAGTCCTCTGTTGCAACCATTGCAGCTTTCTCATTGTGTGATGGTCGACCGTCCCCGTCTGAATCCAAGCTCACCCCATGATACAGAGAGAGTGACAGAGACAGAGAGAGAGGAAACATTTTCCTCACCTAATAATTTGTCGTTTCCCCACCTCTCGAGATAAGAGAAAGTCCTGCAGTAAAGGCATGTCGCGTTCGTCCCAAAGAAAGAGAAAGGAAAGAAGCACTAATCGCGAAAGACTATTACTGCAGACCACGGATCGCGACATCCAAAACTCAGCGAGAGCCGATCCATATTCCAATCCAATCCGTCGGGCTCGCACTCCCTGCGTTCCCCGAGGGCAAAAGGGCGAGGATCGCCCGACGCGTGCATGCTCTGCTCTTCATCACGCCGCTGCCAATCTCGACCACGTCTGCTCTCGAGCCTCCGAAGCAGGCCGGGGTCACCTCAGCATCCGTCAAGCTCGAGGGTAGACTCCTTTTCGCGTTTCGTTTTCCAAGCTTGGAAACATTTCCAGCGGAGGAAAGAAAATTGGCCCGCCCTCCAGAATTGATTGCCGAGCCTTGCGTTCCCACAAGTCCAGTTCACCAGGGATGCAAACGGGCCTTTTTCTCCTTTTGGGTCATGTCATTCCCAGACATACGTTAATGACGGTAGAAAAAGACCGACGGGAAAGAATTAAGGACGATCGATTTCACGGGCAAAAGACGACAGAAGCTTCGTTCCACTTTTGAATATCTCTGCGACTAAACCCCCCCTCGTGGTTGGCCCAAGAATTCTCACGACCGCGATAAATTTTCGGCGGGAAAGAGAGGGCCGGGGGGGGGGGGGGGGGAGGGAAAGAGAAGAAAAGAAAGGAAAAGTCCTTGATTAAGACGCATTAGTATTGTGAAAACAAGTATGATTTTAAAGTTTCGTTCGTTTCACGGAAAATAATTTTTGAAAAAATATTTTCTAAATTTTTCAGTATTCGTTTCACGAAAAATAAAATAGTTAGTGAAAATATTTGTCATCAATTGAAGAACGAAATGTTTTTTGTTTTTTAGAAAGTGAAAAACGTTTTCCATCTCTTTTCTAAACCTTTGAACATTTTTCATATTATTTCAAAAGTGGCTTATGATTAGCTGTCAGTTAATGTAAGACAAAATGAAATGAGAGAAAATAAAATTTTAAAAATTAATTTATTTTTATAATTTTTCATAACTTTTAAATAAATACCTGAAAATATTATTGTTTTTTAGAATTTTTTTTAGAAATGTTGCATTTTTCGTAAAATGAACGGAGTCTAAATTCTAAACGAAGAACTTAAAGAGTAGAGAAATTCTCACGACCGCAATAAAATTTTCGGCAGGAAAGAGGGGGGGGAAGAGAAGAAAATAAAGGAAAAGTCCTTGATTAAGACGTATTAGTATTGCAGAAAAGAAAAATTAAAAAATTAATTTATTTTTATAAATTTTCATGAATTTTAAATAAATATCCGAAAATATTATTATTTTTCTAATTTTTTTTAAAATATTATATTTTTCGTGGAACGAACTTGGTCTAAATTCTACACGAAAAACTTAAAGAGCAGAGAAATTAGGGAGAACAGACGAGTGATTTGAGAATATGTCGGCATTAAAAGTCTCCCCAGAAGGCGATGTGAGGCCCACCCACTCCCAGATTTTTCGGAAGAAATTACATCCGTTCTTTTCAAAAGCAGAGTATTTATGGCTAATCCGATCCAAAGAATTTTAGAGATCTCCTCCTACTTTTTCCGTGACGAGAAACCCATCTTGTAAGTACCCGGAAAGGGGAAGGGTGGGGGGGTGGTCGTGGGACCGGTCACCGGTGGCGCATGGCGGTGATGATGAATGAGGGGGCCCCGTCCTCCTGTCTTTATAGACACAGGCCCGATGAAGGTACCGTGAATCTAGGCTGTGTATGCAATAAGATAATCTCGCGTGGAGAAACAGAAAATAATGGACAAAAAGGAAATTTCCAAGACCATGCGTTGGAGGGTAGCATCATTGCTCGACGGAGGCCTTTGCATCAAAGCTAAGATTAGTTAGATCCGGGTTATGTGCGTGATCATATGAAGTATTATGATGCTGCTTATCGCGCGAGGAGAGAGATGGTGGCGTGATTTTACCAAGTCATGAAGGGGGAGGGGGCGGCCCTGGCTCGAGATGCAGGTCCTCCGGCGTAGAATCGGAACTGACCATGTCGTGGTTCTTCGAATTCTAGGTGCGCCTTTATACATTTTATGTCCAAGACTTAAGGAGCGATCTTTCTATTCGGTTCCATTTACTTTTAGGAGATGCTAGCTCGTGCGGGGTTGGCTCCGATGAGCTTTACCTTAGATCGGCCGCGGCTCCCTCGTGCTGTGTTTGATCGGTGGACGAGCCCGTGATGGGCAGATGGTTTCCTCTCGCCTTCAACAGGAAACGTTTTTTAAAAGACCTGCGCAGTTCTATATGGGGTCAAATCAAACTTCCATTCCACGACAGAAGTTCCACCTCTCGCTGTTCGGAAATGCCTTTCACGCTCCCATCCGCTCCATCACATGCCAAAGCCGAAAAAGAGGGTGGGACTAACTTTCAAAGTTTCAAAGGCGGAATGAGAACAGCACTGGACACAGGAGATAAAGGACAACCGCGGACCCCTGGGGAGGCGAGAAATTAAGCACGTCCACAAAAAGGCGCTGAGAGACTCCCTCGCCTCCTGTTCACAGTCCTTCCTCTGCATCGCCATGTTGGCCCTGCAGTCCCGCTAACGACACAATGACTTTGAAGCAGGTAATGGGAGAAAGAGGAAAAAAAGGCGGAAATGCACTCGTCACGTTCACAGTGCGCGAGATTTTTGATGTGATGAGACGAACTTCGAGGAGGGGAGGGCGGGGGGAGCAGATTTTGCAGGCGTTTTGGGTGTTTTTCACTCAGACCTTTTCTTTCCTCGTGGGTCTGCGGTGTGCCACTAACGTCCCGTCAACACGCAACGCCTTCGGCATCCCAAGCATGGCGACACCCTCAAAAAAATTATCCGTGATGTCCGAAGCCAATGGAGGCTCTCTGCTCCGTCTCATGTCAAACTGTGGAAATGATACTCCGACCAATCTCTCTGTTTTCTCGATGAGTGACTGGGGACGACCACTTTCCTAAACCATAAGAGGCCACTGCATATTTTCTTCTCTTCAAAACCTTAGATCAGAAAGTAACATCTCCTCATTCACCCAGCAGATAAGCTGACGCTAGATCAATTTTTTTTTTCGCTCTGAAATCACCTCAAAAGACAGAGGATGCGCCCGAAATCAAATACTTTGTTGAGAATCTCATACCACAAGGAATGATAGTAACATCTTTGAGGAGCAGATCCGAATCTTGATTAGCCACTTTGAAACTAAAACCCAATCTAACCCGACTCCGAGGCCTTGCACCACCTTGTGGACACACCCCATAAAATTTCTGACTCATTAGTGGTCCACTTCTCAAAGAAACCTGCTTTTATAATTTAAGAAGCCCGCTACGACATGAAAAAATTCAAGATTCTGTAATTCTATTAATTAAAGAGCGAACAAAATTCTAACTCTGGGGCCGTGCGTCATACTTTCTGGATGTGAATCAATGAACTTAAAAGACATGAACTTCACTGTAAAGAATTGATTAAAAGTTTATGAATTCTTGGCAGTCTTTCTCCCAAATTCAGAGTAAAACCGCTTCTGCTAGCATGTACATTTGCATATTAACACGCCCCTAAAAGGTGACAACATCGTACCATATGCAATGCATATGAACACGCCCCTTGAAAGTTTATTAGATTGTTGATGGTCGAGTTCAAACCCCGCCGTTAGATGTTTAAACATGACTTGACCAAGGAGTGTCCCTCAACCGCGGACTGGAATGTCATGCATCGAACGTGTGTGGCGGCTGGCGAAAAAAAAGTTCCTGGCTCAACTCCAAACTAGATACTTCTGTAATCCCACATAACCAGGCAGGCAATAAATTCTTGTGGAAGAAAAACAGTTGTTCGTCTCCTAGCCGTTAACAGACATAAGGAAGCATCGATAGAATGTGAAAACATGAACGAGCCGGCTCCTCAGACACTAAATCGAGCAGTCTGCTCGCAAGTCTTTGGATCAAACGAAAGAGATAACAGCACGGAAGTCAGCTCAGGAGAGGAAAAGTAACCAGGAGGCTACTGAATGTTCGAGTAAACAATCTGTAGATCTTGCATTCCTCCGCTCTGTCAAACACATAGTCAGTAAACGAAAAACTGTTCTAATTTTGAACTAAAATTGCTGGTGTAGACTCAGTCTAATCTATATCTCAACTTAATCCAAAACTGCATGGGGTCAGCACCAACAAGCATATGTTAAAGATTAACGGATTTAGAAGCCAAAGAAACCAAGTTCAGTGGCTCTTTCCTTCTCGAATGTCTCGAAGTATTGGTAGATGATGGTGACTGCAAGGAGGATCCCAGTCCCTGAACCGATTGCTCCCATGAAATCTGCCAGCACTGTTAGTGCACCAATGCACATGCCACCAAAAGCCGCAGCAGTTGGGATGTAACGGCTCAGCTCTTTCTGTAAGTTGGATTCCCGATGACCAGGCATCACCATTTGTTGCTCCTAAAGAGCAGCGAAACAAGAATAGATAAGAGATAGTAAAACGTTAAACAGCAAAACAGTTTGCTGTACAGCCAAATCCAATTTCTCTGTCCATTAATGCAACTATTTCAAAAAAGAAAAAGAAAAAGAAAAAAGAGCCGGATGAATATAAAACATTAGCAACTGATGAAACATGAGAGGTTCTCCTTTACATGATCAGAACACTCTAGCCACTCTTAAGTGCAGTTCCTCCCCTTGCCCTCTTCTGTATTGTTCAATGTTCCTTGTTAGACAATTTAAAAAGATCTACCAAATGTCCAATTTAAAAAGTTCATCCAACAATATCAGGTGCACCCTAACATGACCATTGAAGCAGCTGACCTTTCTTGAAAGAGAGAGAACAATACTGTGCGCGCACTTCAATGTTCTTTTTACATGCCAATGATCATTCTAGAACAGAGCACCTAAGAGGAATGAATATCAGATGAACACTGAAAGAAAGAACACGTAGCCATACCTTGAGTTGCTTCGCAACATCTCTGGCAGAGGATCCAGAAACTTCAATCCACGTTTTTGAGAAAAGAGCACATGCTGTGAGCATGAACACAAGGTAGAAGAGTGCATGGAAAGGATGGGCTGCCATGTCAGCCAAGCTGCAAAATATGCCAACATGTCAATCGAGATTGATTTCTGTCACAAGAAGACAAAGAAAAAGGCACCCCTTTTGGATAGAAATTACTCAATGCGACGAATAATAATTACCTTGAAGGTGCAGTGATATAATATGCTAGACCACCAACTGGAACATACTGACCACCGGAATATTCTGATTCCTTCCATTTACCTAGCAGGTTAACCAGAAAGTTTCCACTGTACTTCCTGTGAAGCAACTGCATGCAGATGCCTGGTATCATTAGCTTGTTAAATACTAAAAGCTCAACCACAGGCCATACATAAGAAAGGGCATCATGGTATACCTGTGAAATGAAGTAAATGTTCGAAACAAGAGCGGACTGCAAAATGATTGGCATGTTAGAGGTGTAGAAAAGCTTGATGGGATAAGAACCCTGTTGTCCACGGGCATTCTTTGACCTCACTGGGAGAACCACACGGAATCCTTGGAAGTATATGACAATAAGGAAAATCAAGACTGTCGCGAGCAGATTTGTCACATTTGGAAGGTTCTGCCGATAAAAGGCCTCTCGTAAAGCGCGAACCTTGTCTGTCCGCGTAATCAGAAGATGGAATAAAGCGATCACAGCACCTTCAAACTCAGCTCCTCGACCACTGTTAATAGTTGTGGGACTGAATGCTTTCCAGATTATGTTTTCGCTGCAACCAAAAAATTCAACGCATAAGCATTTGTCCCCTATATGGATATTTATTATACACTGTCATTATGGCTCATTAATACAGTCAATTAAAAAAAGTCTTTCAAAATGCATTGATGTTTTTTTGCCAAAGAAAGCATTGATTAAAGTTAGTGAGATCAATGCTGCTATCTAGATAGGAAAATACCGCTCACCAGATATTGGTTGCTATGAAAAGGGAGATACCAGATCCCAGACCATATCCTTTCTGAAGAAGTTCATCCAAACATATCACGATGATGCCAGCGAAGCAAAGTTGGATGATGATCAGGATGGCATTTCCAACACCAAGTTGTCCAACACTGCCATACATGCCTGAGAGAACATAGGCGACAGCCTCGCCAATGGCTATGAGGATACCCAGTAACTTCTGTGCTCCATTCCTGCAAGAAGGGGCCACCATTAGAAATTCAAGTTGAGAAGGGGACAAAAGAAGTTTAAATGCAAGCGCTGATTCTAATTCATTTTATTGCCAGATATGGCCCATAAGAGCAACAAACACCCTAGATGATCAAACTATCAAATGGATTAGCAGCAAGTGTTTCGAAACAGAGATATTCAATCAGAATCACCACTTTAGTTGTATACTCGGTAAAGAAGGTAATGATGCACTGACACAAAACATTTGCCAGAACCCAAAGGAGCAACCATATAATCCCAAAGGCTGGAAATAGGCCCTTTTGGCTTTTGCAAAGGTAGAAAGCAGAAAAGTGAGCAGTATCATTCATGCCTAGAAACTTACAGAAGGGCACGATCCTCTCGAACATTGTTGTCCACTTCAATTATCTTAGAACCAGCCAGAAGTTGCATCACCAATCCAGATGTTACAATTGGCGTGATACCAAGCTCCATGACAGTTCCACGATTTGATGCAAGAATAACACGCATCCAGTAGAAAGGATCTGCACCTGTTGTAGAGTGGATCCCATATAGGGGGAGCTGACTGCAAACCAGGAAGATGAAAAGGGAGATCACAGTGTATATGACCTTCTCCCTGAATGGAATTTTCCTGTCAGCACTCTGAACCTCAGGCAAAAAGGAAAGAAATGGCCGGACAAGGTGAAGCACCCTAAATCCACCTCCCATGGCTGAGACTCTTCAGGTCAGACCTGGAATATGAGAGGAAATTACCCTTGTAAGAATGAAATTATTTATTAGCAGCAATCCTATGCCAGAAATGGTAGAAACCCTATGCAACACACACAGACAACAACAAACTAAGCCTTATCTGGCTAGCATGGGTCCAGACCAAAGCCGCATTATATCAACAAGGTGTGGTAACTAAGAATTACTACCTTAGGACAAAAAAAGAGACATATGTCTACAAGCAGAAATCCTCAGACTCAGTGAACAAACAGCCCGCTTGAAAGGAACCTTAAGAGGAACCATCACTAAGAAGACTGTTGATTCTAAAAGCAGCTTACTTAGGCAGCTTCTCGTAGTATAGGGCTGTCACACAATTTACCATTGTTTTCAACTAATCTGAAGAGTATCTCAAGACATGTCTTTCTTTATGCTCTACCTTCAATGTCAGCCGGTAATAAGTCTACTATAATAGTTGAAGAAATCCTGAGCGCACTACAAAAATACATCAGCCTGTTCTTTGACCTCAGATGATGTTCAGTACATGAAGTCCAACACCAATTGAGCTAACAGTCTAATAGGCTACTTTCGGGAGCAGGAAGAACAACCAATTTTCTCAGATATGACTTCAAGGATAAATAAGCAGCTCAGACTACTGAAATACCACAGCAATTCCATCCTAACAAACAGCAAAAGCCAATAACTGCACAGACAATTTGCACTAAATGTCGTCCTATTACCCCGAAACGAGTACAAACCGAAGAAAAGAACGAACAAACAACAACAGCTACAGCCGATGCCGATAGAACTCGGATCTACGCACACGCAATTCAAAATCCCACGAATCCACGAGATGGCACAGGCGATCGCGAGCTAGTCGCGCATCCTACACCCAACACGCACTCGCGCATCACTATAGTTGCTCATCGAAACAGCTCCACTGACACCGCACATGCATAAAGAGATCGATAAATTCACAAACTTTCTGTTTTCTCAAACAGATCTGCGAATTTCGACATCGCGAGCTCAGAGATCCGAGCCTCGGATAAACCCAAGTCAAGCATTGGAACCGGAAAAGGCGAACGGAGAGATACCTCGTAGATCGGCGATCCCGGAGAGAGTTGATGGAGTGGATCCCCGAGAGAGAGAGAGAGAGAGAGAGAGAGATTGTCAACGACGAGGGCTCGTTTTATGTTTGGGGGACGGCCCGGCGAGGGTTCACGCGGGGAGGTGGGGACGCGGTGCATGCGAACCGGTCGAGACAACTTGTGAGAAGCGGGTGACGTGGAATTATTTCGCTTTTTGGGCAAAAATAAAAGTGACGTGGATAAAATGACCCCACGTTTGACCGCATTCGGACTCTTGTCTCAAATCACGTCCCATCCGTCATGCATCGTCGCATTAATGTAGGCATTATAGATTGTTGCTATTGTAGTTGGGGATTGTTATTTAGAGCACTGGATTGATATGGTTGAATCACGAAAATTTCTGATTTATTGCTATGAAATTTGCACAAGAGAATTCGACCCATATAATTATTATGTTGAATGATCATATTTTGAAATTTTGGTTGAAGTTATATCAAGTCGATTGGATCCCCATCGTGATGAAAGGAAATATCACAACAACACATGGATAGACAAATAAGATTAGGATTGGTATCAAAGTGTATGATCAAAAATCATGCAAATCCCCTGAGCGAGTGATGTTGAATTACATTGTGTGCATAGTTGAATTTTTTCTTTTAATTAAACAAACTCGCTGTGTTTAATAGCTCAATCTTTAGATAGTCATACACATTGAAGTAATTGAATTGGTAATCTAATCACAATAGTTGGAAGCCCTTTTTGATCTAGAGGACACAAACAAACAAGTTGACAGATAACCTAATTTTGGCTCATTCGAACACAATCTCAGGTTCATTGAGGTCAGTCCAAATCTCGGATTCGATAGCTATCAATACATGCTCATCAAGATTCCTCAAGTGTCGACCCAAAGAGAAAAGTGATCAATCAATTTTTAGCCAATCGTCCATCATCCACCGTCCACGTGTGTCTCCACGCCCTCTGTTTTATCCACGCCATCCAAAGCATTCCGCAACACAGATCAACCATCAGGAGGAATCGTAATCTAGCGTTTTGTACTTAAGCAGGTTCACTAATTAGAAATTAACGTTGCGTTGAACATCCATGCCCTCGACTTTCTTTAAGAACGTTCGAATTACATAATCTCTCTCCCTCCCTGTCCCCACCCCTCGAAAGATCTCACTTTGCCTTTCGTCTTCTCAGGCCAAATTCCCCCCTTCCTTTCTCTGTTTTGCGAAGATTAAAGATGACCCAGGAAAAAGAAAAGTGAAAAGGAGAAAGAAATTTCAAGAAAGTTGAAATCTTTTTTCACCTCGCCTCTACTGTTCCGATCTCGTGAGTGTAGAGAAGAGCAAATGCAAGCCGAGCTCACTCTGTCGCTCGCTCGCTCGCTCACCACTTCCAGCGGTTGCTGCTTGCACTGAACCATCTCTCTCTCTCTCTCTCTCTCATCCCCTCGATGGGCGCAACCACGCCACCCACTTGAAGATCAAGATAAGCCGGGGTTCAGGTTGGCCGATCTTTCACTTGCTCGCGCGCCATGACAAGCTCTTCCTTCTTGCTTCTGGCTGCTCTTCTGGCCACTTGCAATCTTGAGTACCGAGCTGATGCTGCTCCTTCCGGTAAAACCCTTCGTTTCTCTCTGAAATTCGCGTCGAGTTTTAGCTAACAGTGGACGTTTGCCTTTTGTGTTTTGGCTCGTGGGTGCTTGCTTGGAACCCTCACCGACTGCTCTCGAAACTCGCCAGCCGAATTTGATTTTGCCTTAGAATGCCGTGCTGATTTGAGCTTGTGCTTCATTTGACCTGTTCACGTGATGGGTATGGTGTTTCTTGGTTCGTTGTGCCCGGCTAATCTTTGTTTTCGTCAGGGCACTTGGCGAGGCAGCTGTCCTCTCTCCTGAAGTGGACGAGGGCTTCCTCAAAAACGCCTCAGTCAGGTAAAGGTCTGACGGTTGAGAGGCATCTTATAGTTTCGCCTTCGTTGTTTATTAATTTGTTAAAGATTCGGGCATTGTCCTTCAGATGGGAATGTTCTTCAGTTTGAGAATGGGTACTTGGTTGAGACTGTTGTCGAAGGAAATGCGATTGGTGTGGTTCCTTACAAAATCCGTGTCTCTGAGGATGGCGAACTCTATGCTGTGGATGAAATTAACAGCAACATTGTCAAGATTACGCCTCCGCTCTCCCAGTGTATGCTTCCTTAGCTCTTAAGCCCTCACTCGCATTACTTGGATTTGGAAGCTCCACGCAGTGGACAAATATAGTTAGCTGCTTTTTTGAATTCAGATGCTCTAGTTGCTTTTATTGATCCATATTGCCAAAATTTCCCTCTTAAATGAAATAAAACTTTTAAGTCACTTGTCCTGCAAACTATGAGTGTGAAAAATGGATGTGCTTGGGTGGTTTATTTATAATTAGCGTCTGAAGCACTTAGAAATGTAATGTATAATGCTGTCTTTGAAAGTGTAGCTTGTTTGCTGCTGCTCATTTGTTCGGTTGGTGAACATTGAAATTGTTGCTCCTGGATTGTGTGATTGGGCTTCTTATAGGATGTTATTATGCTGCAGACAGCAGAGCAAGATTAGTTGCTGGATCTTTTCAAGGTTATTCTGGACATGTTGATGGAAAGCCTAGTGAGGCTCGTTTCAATCATCCCAAAGGCATCACCATGGACGATAAAGGGAACGTGTATGTAGCTGACACCTTAAATCTTGCCATCCGAAGAATTGGAGATTCAGGTCAGGGAATCTTGTTCAAATTATATTATTATGAAATTGTCTCTGTGAAATTGTGGAGGTTAACTATGAGCAGTCTTTAAAATTGATACTATGGATCATCAGAAAGTCTAATTCTGAAATTATTTGCAGGTGTGACAACCATTGCAGGTGGCAAATCAAATGTTGCAGGGTACAGGGATGGACCCAGTGAGGATGCAAAGTTCTCAAATGATTTTGATGTTGTATACATCAGGCCTACTTGTTCTCTATTAGTTGTTGATAGAGGAAATGCGGCTCTTCGACAGATCTCTCTCAATCAAGAAGATTGTGACTATCAGTATAATTCACTTTCTTCATCAGGTCCGAAACTGTGGTCATTTTCTTTGTCTGATTCCAAAATAATCCTCTCCCTTTTAGTCCCTTCTAGAAGTCTGGAAGTAGATCTTTGTGCTCCAAGTTTTACATATAAATTTAAAAGGAATAGATCCAGAATTAATAAGACGAAATTGACTACTTAATTTCAAAGCACAAATAAGAGGAAATTGACTCCTGCAAAAGATCCAGGATAAATGTTTCTCAGAAAGTCGAAAGAAAAAGCTTGTTAAGTTTTCTAACTTTATGATCCAAATATTTCCTTGATGTTCCAGATATATATATTTTATTTTTTTTTTAATTTTCAATTTTTGTTTTGTTTTTATGAAAAGGTCTTTTGGCAGATGTCCTCATGGTTGTTGGAGCTGTCTTGATTGGATATGTTGCCTGCATATTGCACCAAGGAGGCGGACCTTCTGTCTTTTCAAACAAGGTATCCTTCCCCAGCTATATGTTCCCACCTGCTAAAGATATATAAGCAACTCTTAGTTCACCTTCATTTATTCTCTCTTTGCTCTCTTTATGCTGCACAAAACTCATGCATTCCCTAGCAAGATCTCCAGTTCCAGTAGTCTTCTTGGAATATGAACAAGTAAATGTTATTACTACGTGCATGGTCATAAGGATGCCTTAAGTGTCATATGTCAACTTAGTATCAATCTACTTCTCTGTTATTGGAGGTGAGCAGTTTTATCCCAGAACTTTAGAAAACTTTCCCTTTTTTGATGACGGTGACAACACATTAGGAACCAGTTGTGAGAAAACCTATTGGCGCTTGTGGTTGATCTTTGATTAATATACTGATGCAGATGCAGCCACGAGCTTCAGAGTTTGTGCTCAAAAAGGAACTGATGGAAGAAAAGCCAATTCCTGTTATGATTACCCCCAAAGAGGACCCAGGGTGGCCATCATTTGGGCAGCTCTTGATTGATCTATCCAAGCTTGGACTTGAAGCACTGGTAGGAATATTCCTTTACTTTGTGCCCTCACGTCTCAGATCCAGGGGCACGAAGAAGGGTCTCACACCATTGAAGGATTCTCTCCGGATGCCTGAGGATGAAGCCGATCCCCAGTTAGTTCGGAGGCAGAGAACTCCTCCTCCACTTTCTGAAACCAGGCAGGTTCATACTCCTATCGAGAAGCACTCCGAAACCAAGCCTGTGAAACTCAAATCAAGCAGTTTCAAGGATCCTTCTTTATTGAGCAAACACCGAAGTTCAAAACGACAGGAATATGCGGAATTCTATGGTTCAGGTGAGGTTCCTCCATATACTAAAATTAAGAGCCACAAAGAAAGGACTAGGCATCGCCAGCGAGACAAAAGCGGAGAAGCAGTCTATGGAGCAATCGGGGCGGAGCAGAAACCAGTAGAGATGAAGCCTGCTGATTATGAGAAAGCAAAATACGAGCACTATAATATCAGGGGCAAGTATGGTTCTGTTGACTCTTTTCGGTTTTAACCTGCTCTTCTTCTATCCTTTTTCTCCCCCCAAATTCATGCTGTGTGTTTCATTTTTGCCATCTGTAATTGAATCCGACTTTAATTGAGGAGAGTTGTGGTTGGCCCGAAACTTTTGGATCAGGCATGGGTAGTGCCGGGGGCTGGCTGTTGCTCTTATGCTAATAGTGGCCCAGTGAAACCTTTAAGCGCTCGAGTGCTCGATCTACTTCTGAGGAAATACATTAACCGTGGTTCCTCTGAAGAGCTATGGCGCTTGATATATTCCAGAGTGATTTTGCAGTATACTTCATCTATCAAGCACATGCGACTGTGGGCATGCAGAGGAAACAAAATACCACCATAGCTCGTCGTCTCAAATATCAACCGTGCAGTCAGTTCTTCTGTTTTGTTCCTGGTTGGGGAAGACGATGCTTCTAGTGCACTGCAGGGTGCACATCGTATCATAATGGAGGTTCGAATTCACAGAAACAGCATCAATGGAGACAGAGGATACGATGTGGTCCTCCTTGAATTCCTAAGATTGTATCCACATATTTATGGTGATGTTGCCGTTTCAACCATCTGAGATTTAAACACAATTTCATGGAAATGGAGAGGGCACTTTGTCTTTCCGCTTGTCCACAACTTTCCAACAACTTTTTAGTTAGCTGAAATGGCTCTCCAAATTAAAGGTGGCACATCCCTGTCATTCAAATTAACCAAGAGAGAAGGAAAAATCACTGTCATGGAATCTCGACTTCTTCCGCCAAATAAACTAACTGAATCTTAATTTACTCCCCTCTTCTAGTTGTTTAGGTGACAGAAATTAGATGCATGGATTCAGTCTGTTGTTCAGGACGAGATTCGATTATAAGAAAGAAAAGACGCATCCTCTTTCTTTGTGACATTTTGATATCAGGTCCTCTGACAAGGGCGAAAAAAGGGTCCTGAAGTAGATTATTTTCACGCTAGGACCTCGGTGTTGTCTATTTCTTACTCGAGAGTACGATTATTTTAACGCCCATTGGATTATTCGATCAACAATTGCCAATCAAGAACCAAATGAGAACGGAAAATACGTATAAGCAAAGTAGATCTTCCTACAGATGCCCGTATAGGATCCTCGTATTATATTATCCTAGGAAGGTCTCCGCATTTTCACATGACAAAAGAGGGTGAGGTCACAAAGGCTCCACTGCGATTGAAGGATGTTGGATGAACGTCCTTAAGCAGAGGGCAAAATTGGTGTCTTCTATTGAGGAAGTTAAAGACGTGGACCCTCCTAAGCAAAGATGAGAAAAGCAAAGCCATTGTTCTTGGCTACGAGATGAGGAAACAGTTTCTCTCTGGAGAGATAGCACCACAGCCTGCGAGGACCACAATGGCCAGCGTCAATATTATCCTGTGCCTGAGGTTCAACGCTTGCATCCGATAAGCTACTTGCTCCAGTTACTTTCTATTAAATGGTGTAAAATTTCGCAACTTCTTTTCCAAAACGGTCAGATGTCGCAAGGCCGACTCACCACTCTCATCCTTAACTCAGGTTTCACCGGCTCACCTATACAACAGCTTCAATCTTTTGCCAAAAAGTCACGCATCGACGAAGATATTAGAGAGAATCATTTTCTTCTCGGGCACACAGGTTTTTGTTGTTGCATGCCAATGCCATTTATCCAAGTCAAGTTATTCCAATCACATTTTCGCAGATACATCGTTTGATGTAACGTTCACCTTTTACTGGACGTAATTATCTACTCACAAGGATTTTGTCTCTATTTATGCATACGTATAGGAAATCATACGTCTGGTGAGAATATTTCGTTCGAAAAACTGCTTGTTCTCCTCTTTCTGTCATGACAAGCACTCGTGGGAAACCTTCAAAGGTCCCACGATAGCTCTCTCACGCTGATTCTGGACAAAGTCCGTTTCTCTTTTGCAACAAACAAAGTAAGGTGACATTGCCAAGCAACGTCGTTCTTAGCTTTATTTAGAACAGTACATTGGAAGTCATTATTTAGAGAGAGAGAGAGAGAGAGAGAGAGAGAGAGAGAGAGAGAGAGAGAGAGAGAGAGAGTCTTGATGTGGTAATTTAGATGCTGTAACCGCTCAGAATGTGGGACACTGGGAGTAAATTCATCGGGTCGAGCACGGAACAAACAAGAAACAGGAGATGCTACAATGTAGGCGAGAAATGAGAGTGCAAGTTGAACTTTTTTTGTTTTCCTTTTGAATTTCAAAAGCCAAAAAAAAAAAAGGGTTCTTTCATACTTCCACCTAATTTGTGTAGGTTCGATCTGATCTGTCTTGTCTCTCAGACAAGCAACTGGTTGTGAGAAATATCCGGAACCACTCAGATTTCCCTCGTCAATCTTCGCTGAAAAATGGGCTGAGCTTTTGGGTGATTTTCCTCCGAGGGCTATACAAATTACCGGTTTCTCGGATTCATTGACCAGCCACTATTTCGTTTTGTTATTGGATATTTCGGTTCTCCATCTTCCTCTAGCTTTTGTTTCTAGACTCGAGTTTCATGGTCGTGATCTTTTCTGGGGGATCAATGAACCCTTTGCCTTCTTTGTTTCAAAAGAAGTGTGTTGATACTTGTTCAATAAATCCCTTGCCATGAGAAAGTAGTTGCTCTTTACTTTAAGGAAAACCATGATGGTCCTTTCATTTTGGAATTAAATAGATCAGAATGGGACAAGAAGAGAGAAATCCAAAGTGCGGCATCAGTAGTTATGGTGGTATCAGAACAAGATCTTCCAAAAAGCAGAAGCAGAAGAAAGCGCCCCAGAGAGGACTAGGAGTGGCACAGTTGGAGAAGATCAGAATTGAAGAACAGAAGAACTATGCATCTGTCTCTGCAGTTTCAAGAATAACGCCTCCACAAGATTCAGATCCTGACATATCAGTCTCGGTGGAAGGCACTGTTCCATTGTCAAAGGCCTTTAAACATGGTGGGCTTGAGAATACTGGTCGTTGCGCTACAGCATATTCAAGCCGGAACAATTGTGAGGTTTGGAATTCTTGTGAGCATATTGCCGATAATGGTCGTGGGATAGACCCTCAATTCGCTCCAGGCTCGAGATTACCTCTGCCTAGTGAATCTGACTATCTTTGGCCTTTGTCGGGTTTACCCCAGTATGATCCATTGCCTTCTTCCACAGTAAGGCAATGGCTTTTTGCATGTGGAAATTTCATTTCGTGACTTCTCATTTATTCCTCTGTTTTTTTCTTTTTCTCCTTTTGTGTTGAAAGATTGCATAGGAACTTTAATGCAATTGGAATACTGCAGGTGAATGCGTCAACAACATCATTGTTCATACTAAATTCTCAGACAGAGCCCCCTTCGAACCAAAGCTATCACCGCAAACATGCTCCTATCCAGCAGGAGGAAGAGAAGGTATGTCCATATCTAAATGACCTTAGGCTTTCCTTTAGTGAGCATCCATCTACACAAAATTCATGTTTTTTTTTCCCGGAACTGGTAAGTTCTCCTTCAGCATTCAGTGATGAAGACGTCCACAGGAATCTTATCTTTCATGATCGCAATATACACGTTGATAAATCACATGTTCCTTGATCGGTAGTATTTGAGAAACAATTAAGAATTCGTATATTGATTCCATGCATCACTGTAAAATGGACTTAGTAATCGCTGTATCTTTCATTGACCTGTTATGTAGGTAAGTGGCTTGAAGTGGTCATGTCCGATCTCTTCAGAAAAGCCTCCTGTATTTCCGGTCCACCTAAAGCTTCTTACATCTGGCAAGACTCTCCAGAGGTCAGAAGACTCGGCTTCATCTGACTGTGGAGCTGAATTGATTCACAGACGAGATACGGGGAGTTTTAGGTACATTTTCACTTGAGTTTTCACCAAAACAGCAACGTGCCGAGCTTCCTTTATATATGCTTGAAATTGTTTGCAGGTATTCTTCATTTCAAGCTTCAGTTTCTGATGCGAAATCAATTCAAGGTAAGAAAGAAAATGAAGTTTCCAGCAATGAGTTCCTCACACTGGGCCTTCCATTTTTGGCATTGGCATGGCCGGGTACCAAGAGCAAGCAGCCATCTGCTTCTGCAGCCTTCGCCAATAGCGAACCTCCTCATAATGAGATACCACGCTATCAGGTGAGAATAAATTTTTTAATTAGCCTTGGAGTTCACATCATTGTCGTTGTGGTTCCGAATCTGACTTGATTAGCTACATTTATGAAAAGGATAGCGAGCAAGATTTGAAATTTCAGAAGGTACCAAGGTGGGTGAATCAGCAAGGGAATCATGACTACCACAGCTTCCTCATTCCAACAAAGATGCGTTCTGATGAAAAAGCTGCAAGCATGACTACTTTTCGCAATGCAGTTGCAGATGGATGCGTTGATCTTGACTTGAAGTTGTAGAGATGGATGACCAAGATAAAGTCATTATGAGCCATCTAATTCATCAGATTAGCAAGCTCAGAAAAGAACTTTTTTTCCCTAAACATCAAGAGAGCTCCATATAATTGCATGTGAGGCTAAAAGGAGCACCCTGACTTGAAAAGTGAGACAGAAAAAGGAGAAAAGAGATTGGTAAGTAGAGATGTTTGTTAGGATGTCACATTTGATAATGAGAGATGTTGATTTTCTTGGGTTATTTTTGCCAATTGGTTTGATTGGTGGATGATAAATCACGCACTTGATTGCATGGCAATCATGATTCTTCTCTTATTCCTGAAATGGCAAGGTCACAATATCCAACATCCACATTCGTCCATATCAGCTCTGCATACACCGTGGCAGAGGAGGGATTGATAATCAAAGAGGATGACAATATAACATCTCCTGACTAATATTGAACACAGTTCCACTCAAGCATACGAATACATAAGAATGAATGAGAGGAGGCAGCATGACAAAACACCATTTCTCAGTTACTACAGCTATAGAATAAATCCGGATGCAGTCTTACTCCAAAAGATGTTCACAAGATGTCCAATGATGAACATAAAAAGGTCAAAGGGAATATGACAGAAAGCTGTGGCATCCCCATGAGATACCCCTGAGAACAAATCTACGACCAACCTACGACATAGTCAAGAACATACACCAGTGCCAAGGAGAATGGATAAAGTACAAAGGCCAGTGATGATGTCCACAAAGGAAAGGTAGTGCGGAAGCTGCCAAATATTCCCATCACAACGCAAACAATAAGAATAACAATCACTTCTGATGTGAAGTCCCATGTTAGTTCCCTGACATAGACAAGAGCCAAGAAGACAGCCAAGCAGAGCAAATTGTTCATGGTCACCGCCCCATATAACTGCACAAGGTACAAAAAGAGACAGCATGTCACTCACTAAGCATATTGTCACTCTTGTCAAACATGAGACAAACAACTTGTTAGTAGAATAAAATAAGCAAAGATGAATTGACTGATGACGAGATTAATCATTCCAATATCCACGCAGAGAAGAAATCTTAGGTTCAGTGATATCTATGAGATAGTTGCACCAGATTCTGATAATCAAGTCAAGATGAACAGAAATAAGTCAAAGGCGCACCTCAGAGAATGTCAGTGATGCTGTCCTCTGCTTTTTACGACTAGCAAAGATTATTGCCGACACTGCTTCACTGGAATTGGTAGCCACGGGCAGTGCAATAAACGAAATGAAGAAAGTGGGGATACTAGTGGCATCTGAGAAATTGTCGACCGCATCTACCAAGGGATCAGCAAAAGCTGCTGCTATGACTGTTCCAAGAATTAAAAACCCCACTGCTTTAAAGGAGGTCACCTTTGCATTTTCAACACCCCCAACCACATTATCGCTTTGGTCGCCCACTAACAATTGCTCATGCTCTCTTTTTAGTTGCTGCACAAGGGAATTGCAAAACAGTTTGTGAAACTTCAAAATGTCAATATAAACTAGATAGCAAACAACTTAAGAATAGAGTAACTTGCTCATGTCACTTACACGGTAAGCGTCATCAATAATCTTTATTGTGCCCAAATTCCTGCGACTGAAACGATCTCCAGCCTTCTTTAGCCATTTTTCAATACCCTTTCTGAACTCCACTTTTGAAAGATGATTATCACCAGAGGTATCAAAATCTACCATGATTTTATCTACAGCATCACTTTCTTCCAGATCGATCTCTTCAAAATAGATTCCTACTACAAATGCTTTTAGTTCACTAACAGAGAGTTTGCCATCATTATTCTCATCAATGGTGTTGAATAGCCTGTCAAAAAAAAAGTGTGAGCCACCTAAACATTATAGCAAAACTAAAGAATTTAACTTAGCACCGGCACTAACTTATCGATAATCTCTATGTTAACTTCACCATCATCCGTCAAAAGCCTTCCTAAGGCACGCCTTTTTACATGCCTCAAGAATCCAAATATAACATGCTTGTGCTCCGCATATTCAAGTTTTCTCCTTTGGATCCAAGGCTGGAACACCTGCCAGCTTTATAAAGTCAGAAAATTGGATGTTTTTATCAGATCGTGTCATAAAACATCAAAAACCTAGGCAAAGATACTCAAGCTTGCTTGCTCATGGAATCACAGAATTGTGTATTAACACAACCATCAAATCATAGAAAGAAAAAGAAAAGCCCACAAGACCTGCATCCCTGTCTTGCTGTTGGGATAGAAGTTCATGAGGGCAAGGTCACCTTCCACTCAGTTAAACCAATTGATTGGTGCCAGCCACCATAAATGGAGGTTGAGGCCTTAAAGCTTTCAGACTATACAGCCTTACTCCATTCAGGGGCAACATAGAAGCACACCTCATGTGTACACGATTGCTAGACATATTCAAAATGCGTGACAAAAGGCAGAGTCAAGGAGTATGGTTAAGAACAAATATTCATAATAACTTACCTGATATAGGCAGTAAGAGATCAATAGAACCACAGACACAATCAGAGCTACCAAGATCGCCACACGCCTTGCTGATGTTGAATTGAGAAGTTGAGGAAGTTGAACAACTAGGAATGGAATAACTGAGATAACCATGATCCTTGCTGCAAAGCTTGTCCAGATATCAGTAGTAACACCAGAACCTGAAAAGTGTTGTGTTTATCATGTAAGGTGAAATGATGAGCCATTTTAGACTGTTGGTGATAATAATGCAAGTTAAGAAACAGGAGGGTTGAGCACTCTCTAGGAATTACAGTAACTAATTCTATGCTTCAGCTCAGTGGACCAGAGTCAAACAGCTTTACAGAGGCCACAACATCTTTAGCATGCCAGCAAAGTGAGGCCATATTATACCAACAAAAAAAGTACCACGGCACTATAACTCAATTACTAGAGCCACTCAGGCACCTGAACTATGTATCTTGTTTGCTATGCCGAAACCTCATACAGCGATACAAAGTGTACCCTTCTTTAGCATAACTGCCATCACTGTAAAGCTATATCATCCATTCACGATAGAGGCTACCTTCTGCATGATTCAATCTAAACTTCAATAAGATGAGTTTCCCATACGAACCGCTCACCATCGAAACTTAGAGCACTAATACAAGCCAGAAATAAGACCTCTAACCCTGAGGGGGAGGACTGGAAGCAGCAATATTAACTCTCCCGAAGCAACTTTTCAAAGGTGAGCAGCTAAAACCGCTGGAGGGTCGATTATGCAAACACAAGGCATTCACGTACACATTAAAAGAAGAATATTATAATCTTAAATTTAGCGCCTCGAATAAGCATTCATAACTGAGAAATGCTTGCAAAAGGCAAACCTGTCAAATTAAACCCTTTTGTATCCACTTTATCCACTGCAGTTGAATCCGAATCACGCAGGTCACACTTGCCAACAAGAACACAAGAACCCCATATAACAGTTAGAAGCATCACAGTTGAACCCGCAAGCAAGCCCATTCCTACAGAGACTTGACTTTGTGCAGTTTCTGTGCTTCCAGACAGTCCAGATACTGCAGAAGACAATGATAAAAAGCATCTTTTAGAAATTCATTGCAATCATCAAGTAAATAAGCACATCATCAATCATCAGAAACAGGAGGAACCCCTACACACAGAAAAGGTGAAGTTTTCCAAACTGGGTAGCAGATGAGGAAATATAACGTTCTTGCTTAAAAAAGACAAGGGAGTGAAGGCTACTCCAAGCAACCAGTGCCGAGTGTTCAAAAATGTTACAAAGCAATCAACCAAACTCTTCAACAACAGAAATACAACTGAGGCGAAGAATTAACTGGTCTTATCCTCACAAGAGTGTTTACTACAGAAGGTACTGACAAAAGCTATGCAACAGGGACCAAAGGACTATATTATTATGAGTAACCAGAAAAAAGGAGATGCCTCCCCGCATTCTGTTGCTCAACCAAGCATCTGCCACTTGAATCTATTTAACTAAATACCGTCATCCACTTTGTAGTGTACAATCCCCAAAGTATAAATCTTGCCATATTTCAGATATGGGGATCTTTTTCTCATCTGGATCTGAGATCATGACCCGAAAAGCAAAGCACTACCAGAACTGAACACAAGTTCCATTATAGCCAGTAAAAAGCAAATCTTCCTAGGCGATGTTCTTCGGGTTATGATATTAGAAGTAAATCAGGGTCAAGGCAGGTATAGGACTGATACTTTCGGCAGAGATAAATCAACTAAATCCAGAACCCAGTAATAATCTAATTGCATCGGAGAAAATAGCTTACGATTTAAAGTAATCACATAGAAAAGCAAAAGCAAGAGGCTAGATTCAGTAGAACGTCAAAACAGTAAATTTTCAAAAGGGAGACGTAAACGAGTCCTCTTCTTGCTGTCCGCTATACTTACTCTGCTAACTCAACACTCAACTAGAACAATCTCTGACGCAATTCCCACTCGATCTTCTCAAAGTTTCTCAGGAACCCCTCGCCGAATACATGAACCATCCAGAAAATGCGAAGCAGACGAAAACTCACCAAGAATGAGCATGGCGTCGGGTAATGCCCCGAGCATCGGCAGAAAAAGCCCACCGATGAGCCCAGGCCCCAGGATCTCCAGCAACAGCTCGCTGCCATTCGAGAGAAACGTCGCAGCCAAGAACATCAAGTAACCGTATACCAGAATCAGGAACAGGTTGCCGATCCAAGTGGACGTGCAGGGCATGAAGCCGTAGGTCTCATCGCAGGAGTCGGACGAGGCCGAGAACGGGAAGTAGAGCGAGGACCGCCTGTCGAGTGGCGGGCTGAGGCCGTCGGAGACAGGATCGGGGGGCCGGACGAAGCGGGAGTGGGCGGCGGAGATGGAGGCGAGGAAGAGGACGAGGACGAGGAGGAGGGGTAGAGAGGAAGGCCGGTGGTTGGCCATTGGTCCAGAGAGCAACGAAGGAGAAGAGTCGGGACGCGAGAGAGGACACGTTGCGGGATTACAGAAGCGAGAGGAGGAAGAAGATGAAGATGACGAAGAAGAAGAAGAAGATGATGAATAGACCGCGTTACAGCAGGGACTGTAACGTAAGGTCGACTAGGCCTAATCGAACTTGCCCGAAAAGGACAAGTCTTCCGTAAGTGGAGATTTCTCTTCTTCTTCTTTTTTTTTTTGGTTCAATTTATTCAAAACTCAAAAAGAAGCGGGCGAAATATAGTATTTTACTTCGTAGGGCGACCAACAAAAATTTCAAGTTCGACTTAGCCATGGTTAAAAAAAATTTAATTTCGAAAATTCCCTGCACATATTTATCTGATTGCATCATTTTGGGTCGTGACCGGAGAGTGACGCGGCGAGCATTCACGACCGAAGATCCGAGGGGGCCCCACTTGGCCGCGAGGTGGCCGCACGATCATTGAACCGAGTCTATGAGCGTAGGGGTATAGCCCAAATCGAACCACCTAGACAGGATTAGATTGACTTGATTGGTTCGATTTTTCGGAGTTTTGGTTTGAAACATGGCTCCTAAAAATGAAACCAATTCCCTAGCAGTCATGTTCCCGATTCCTAGTAGAGTAAGATTGGACTGCGACCCTTTTCTCTGAGTTGTTTTGGGCTGAGAGATAGAAAAAAAAAAGTGACAAGTCCCATTCAATTCGAGTCTTATCTTGATGGGCTCAGTAAATATTTCTCTTCAACGTCTCATACCTCAAGTTCTATGCTTTCATTCTCATTCGGTGAATAATTGAAAGAGTCAAAGTTGAGCTCTCTTGTGAGTTTTCTTTCTTAGCCTGGTCAAAGAGCTAAAAGACGACGGAGTGCTGTTAAGTATTTGCGCGCGATTCTTATTTACCTTGTACGTATCATGTTGAGACAAAATGCTTGTTTTCCTTTGAATTTTTCTCGATTTCATTGGACCACCTAGAAATCGGACAGGATCAGACCGATCCGATTTCCAATTTCGGGGGAGAACCGAGCACCCCTCTTGGCCGATGCTACGATGGAGGACTCAATCACCTTCCTATCGGGGACAGGATCTGCTAACGTGAAATAGTCCACGTTAGTAGATCTTGTCCATTAAAATCTCCCCCTTAGTACAAGGGGAGAGCTTGAATGGACAGGATCCTCAGACGTGGGCTCAGGTGATCCAAATCCTTCCTATTGCATCACCATAAGAAAAAAGAGGGAAGAGATGTTTGGTTGATCCAAAAGATATTATAATTTCCCTTTTGACTTCCTAGGATTAATTATGGTTTTCCCACGATGAACTTGCGAGGTGGGAATTGGTGGCTTTCAGGGCTCATTTCGCCTCCACTTACGGCAATGGTCGGAGCAATTTTAACTTAAAGTCATGATATCGACCTTTATTATTTACCCTCCTCTTACTTTCCCGTCATTTTGGGGCTTCTTATTTGTTGTGAAAACGTTCTCGAATCCTTCGAAATGCATAATGTCGAGATGGACGTGTAATAATGTATGTGGCTGTGTGATGTTGTTCCCCCAAACGAGAGACAAGAAAAAGGAAAAATTCACGACCTTTGTCAAGTCACGCATTTTCAAGTCACTAAATCCATTTCCGTGGCGAACGGTTTCGTGCGCCAAGTCCCTCCAGCTTTCTCCTCGGGAGCCGAACCTGGAAGCCAAGTTGAAAGGGGTGCCAAATCTCCTGTTCGGATCTGATTCCGGGTAAGGGATTTTAAGAGGAAAAGAGATGAGAATTCTTTTTGTTTTGCAGCCATTTGATATCAGATAGCTATAGGGGTAGACCACCCTGCCCGGGGCTCCAGGCAGGGGATCCAAATCCCGCAAATAGAGGAACCCATCATGTGGATCCGGGACATAAATCAGTGGGCCGCTGCTGCAGCAGCATTTAAAAAACAACGGTTTCAATTCAATAGATAGGCAGGAGCTGCTTAGGGCCTCGGATAATACTCTTTTTATGGCAAGTTGCTCGAGTGGTTCCAACTCTTTCTCTTTATGGCAAGTTGCTCCAATTTAATAAAATTCTGAAGCGGGAGTATTTTATCGAACAGAGAGTCTCAAATAAATCATGTCTCGAATAAAGACATGAGATAGGGAACGTGACTGCATTTTGTTCAGCTTTGAGAACGTTTTCAACCTTTCCAAAATTAGTTTTCCATCTTTAAATCTTTTGAGAATGATTGTCAAATGCCTTATAAGTTTTTGAGGCTCACGCTTCATTCGTTTCACGGAAAATAACTTCCAATAAAATATTTTTTGGATTTTTTCAGCGTTCGTTTCACGGAAAACAGTATAGTCAAGGAAAATATAGAGGAAAACATTTTACATCTTATTTCTTCGCCTTTAAACATTTTTCATCTTATTTCCAAAGTAACTCGTGACAAGCGGCCAATCAATATATAACAAAAAATGAGAGAAAATAAAAAAAATAAAAGGTCAATTTTTTTTTGTAATTTTTATAAATTTTCAAACGAATACCTGAAAATATTGTCATTTTTCAATAAAATATTTTACAACGATGCTACATTTTTCGTAAAACGAACGGAGTCTCAAAGTCTCTTAGAAAAGCTAAACCAAACGGACTTACTCAAATAAGCTCCTCAACTTCGATTGAATCTTAAAAATGGCCGAGGACATCTTCTTCCTTCCATTCTCTCTCTCTCCAAATCAAACGTGGTTGCGTGTGATTCGGTTTTAAAAATGGGTCTTGACAAAGTTTTCAATCTTCTAAAAATCAGTTTTTTTATCTCAAAATATTTTGAGAATGATTTTCAGACACCTCATGTGCTTTGGAGGCTCAAAGCCCCTTGAAAAAACTGAACCAAACGAACATATAATCTCAAATATGCTCCTCAATTTACTGATCAATTGAATCATTATAGTGGCCTAAGACATTTTCTTCCAAAAGCCTTTTTTTCATTTTATTTTATTTCCCTCTCTTTCCTTCCATTATCTCTCTCTCTCCAACCTCACGTCTAGGGGCATTAAATTGGTGGATTGGGTCAAATACGGGTCGACCCATATTTGACTCATTTAACTCATTCTGACTTATATTCATATAGTGCAAAAACAATGACGCATACTCGACCCGACCCCTATTTTTTAAAATGCACTAATATTTTTTAGGAAATTCATACATACTTAAACTATTCGTATGTATGAGCTACGTTGATAAATTCAAACAAAATTAAAAAATTTGGAAATAAATAAAAATGTAAAAAAAACCTATAAATTGAAATATTTATAAAGAGGTGCACGCACGTTGTGCAAGTTACAACTCCATCTTTCTTCCTTTTAGTTCGTCTTAAAAATCTCAGTACTACACACACAAAAAAAGAGCCACGACGAGTCACCTAATATTTGAAAGAAACTTCTTCGAGCTCCCTTTCAAAAACGGGCAATGCTGACACTTCAAATTTCCTTTTTAAAAAGTCAAAAAATAATAACATGGAAAAAGAGGAAAACATATAATAAAGAAGGAAACGGAATAACAAGAAAAAAGAGGAAAACAGAATCAATAAAAAAAAAAAGCAAGTCAATAGGCTTCCAAATGAAACATCGTGCGAGAAAAGGAAAATTAGCAAAAAGTGAAACAAGAATCATGAGGAAAAGGAAATCAAATATTGGGAAAAAGGAGGAGGCTGAAAAAATAATAGAGAGGAAAGAACCAAGGTAAAAAAAAAAAAAAGGAGGGACAGTCTGTTCGGAAGAGGGGAGAGAGAAGGCGTGTGCAGAAGGGGGCGTACGTGAGAGAACAGAAAGGAGAAGGAAAACAAAAATACAAAAAAAAAAATACATCCTCCATTTATTTCAGAACTCAATTTTCTTGTACCATATTAAGCCCAATTTTAAAGAAACGAGTTACCCATATAATTTTTGGATTCCTTAAAATTGAGTTATGACGCCCCTACTCGCGTCAAGATCTCCCACTCCGCCTCCACGACATCCTCCACACCCTCTCCTGCCTCGACCGCAGCTTCCTCGCAGGAGCGCCCTTCGACGTGCTCATCACTCGCGTTAGCATCTCAACGACGACCTTAGCAAGGCCCCCGTGCAATGTTTGAGACCAAGACGATCGACGACTTCAGCCTCGACGCCACGACGTCAAAAGGCGCATTGGCCATCCTCAAGCCTCAATCGACAAAGTCCGCCTCAACATGCCACCGACGGTAGCTTAGAAGAGGAGAGCGAGTGCCTCGATGCTTTGATCTTGAGCTTAGAAGAGGAGCGCATTGGCAATTAAATTGCTCATAGACTCACGACGAGAGAGAATGAGAGGAGATTCGGAAAATGTTTTCCGCTTTTCAAAAACGGAAAATATTTTCCTTAGTTTTAGAAGAAAAACTTTAGTTGATTGGAAAATATTTTCCTTAAGAAAATATTTTCGCTCTCCGAACAGCCCGATTTCCAGAAGAATATTTTCCGCCAAACAAACGGATCCTTAATGCACAAGGAACAATCTCATTTAACCAAAAGTCTCGAGCAATCTCTATCTTGTAGACACGTGTGCTCTGTCTTTCGCAGATTGATGTCGTCGGAACTCATCACTACTGCTAATCATAGGAACGTTTTTTATACTTCTTGAATTAATTGAGAGAACATTGCCTTTCGATTCGTTTGCTCGTAGAAGAAACGTACATTAGTAGCTTTTCCATTAAAACATTTGCTCGTGATACATTAACGGTAGTGAATGAAGAAATTTCGGGGTTTCGCATCGATCGAAACGTGACTTATGTTAATTCAAAAATGATAATGTTGGACTTTTAATGGGCGAAATTTGGATATTCATCATTATTTTTTGCGGCAGTTTGTCCTCAGCGAGCGTTTGGTAAATGGGTTAATCGTCGTCTGCCGTTCAATTGTTTATTTGAACTAGGTTTTTAATGGGCACACGGCCTATTTTTTATTACGTGTTGCTGAAAATTCATTTTAGCGAGAAGGAGAAAGGGAAAAAAAAAGACATTTGGTGAGGTTGCGGAAGGAAGAAGTTTAACAAAGGTAGAAAATAAAACATAAAGAAAAAAAGGAGGGAAGAAAGAAGAAGGAAAAGACAGAAAGAAAAAAGCTTTTGTACGAAAATGCTTTTGGTCGTGATAAGATTTGGTTGGTAGATAAATTGGGAGACAAAGTCCGTTACTTCAAAGCTTCATTTCAGAAAAAGATCTACCTCGTATTATCTTTTTGAAAAAATGACTCAATTTCACGTGGTCATTTGAAATTTTCGCTTAAAAAAATAATACAGAACCCGAGTGGAAAAGGCGATCCAGCCTTTTGTACCTCCAAATATACTTAATATTTTTGCACACAACGAACAATATATCACAGCCGAGGATTTGAACTCGATCAGTGAAAAATAAATAAGGACCATCACAAGTTTCGGACGGGAAAAGGCCATAAAAAAAATCTTAAATTGCATCGTTCATGACATATTTATTTCAATTTTTCTGGGATGTCAAAAATTATAAACTTATATTCGTGCAGCGCATTTATCTCAATTTATTTTTTGGTGACATCAGAAGCTCCAAAGTTATACATAGGTGACACATTTATTCTAGATTTATACTACCGTCATACATATATCATAATATTCTGGGATAAGTTTATCATAACGATAGTAAATTAAGGGCTTTCAATGTCATAATTTTCTTTTAGATAAATGTATCACAATAGTTCAAATTTGGGATAAATATGTCACACGACTACAAATTTTAAATTTCATATATTACAAAAAAAAAGAGTCCGAAATAAATGCATCGCAATTGACATAATTTAGAATTTCCTTCGACTTTTTTTTTTCCAGTTCCGGACTATCGGAAGCTGATGGTATTTATGCAAAAATCGATTGCGAACTGCAATCCATGAAGAGGATCATGATGGCGCACATTAAAAGGGAACGTGGGAGGTGTGAAGTTTTTGTAGGACTATCGCCAACTGTCCTAAAAGTTTAAGCCGTTAGGTAAAGACGTGTTTTAATATTTATGTCTTTCACGCTTAGTCTGATCTATTTTTGCCTAGTACTAATCGTGGAAGGACTTTGGGGAGATTAGAGGCATGGTAAGATTTGAACTCAGGACCTCCCGCTCTGATACCATGTGAAATTTTGTGAATGACCACCGTCAACTATTCTAAAAGCTTAAGCCATTAGGTGAAGATGTGGTTTAATATTTATGTGCTTTCACACTCCCCCTCACGCTTAGTCTGGTTTTTTTTTTTTTGCCTAGTACTAAGTGTGAGAGATTTAGGAAGACAGGGGCCTGGTAAGATTTGAATTCAGGACCTCCCGCTTTGATATCATGTGAAGTTTTGTGAAGGACCACCGCCAACTGTCCTAAAAGCTTAAGCCATTAGGTGAAGACGTGGTTTAATATTTATGTACTTTCACACTCCCTCTCACACTTAGTCTGTTTTTTTTTTTTGCCTAGTACTAAGCGTGGAATGACTTTGGGAAGACTAGATGCTTAGTAAGATTTGAACTCAGGACCTCCCGCTTTGATACTATGTGAAGTTTTGTGAAGGACTACCGCCAACTGTCCTAAAAGCTTAAACCGTTAGATGGAGACGTGATTTAATATTTATATATTTCATAGGAGGGAAGGAATGAGTTCACCCTCGTTATGTTGAGGTTCATCGGTTTCGGGCTTGAGAAGTTTGAGCACGCACGAGGGAGCTCCCGTCATAATTTTATTGCGCGGGCCCGACACGTGTGAGTTGGCCGACGAACGAACGAATTATAGGTAAGCACTATTATTAATTGCCGCGTTCATCCGTCGGTTCCGCAGGGCGGGGATATGCGGGTCAAAGAAGATTGCCTCGGGCGGGGGTTGGCAGTTGAACTTCGTAACGGATGGAGACGGCCATCAACGAACTGTCGTTGGGGCGGCTGGCCCCATACGACCGGTTAAACCGTCCCCCGGTCCGGCTGTTGCGTTGAAAAGAGTGAGACCTTACGGCACACGCGGCGACAGTTCAAAATCCGAGATCTACTTTTCAAATTTCCTCCGGCTCCTTACCGAACACTCTCGTCCCCACCGTAAAGTGGTCGGAAATGACGACTGGATCTGCACCGTGGGCCCTCGGGAGGGGACCCCACGCGAGTTGCGTGGCCCATCGGCCGTTCTTCCGTGTACGGCCCGATTGATTTGCTTTTCGTCCTGTCCCATTCTGGGTGCCGCCAACCGCCGGTCGCACGTTAACCCATTTGATTGGTTGATGAGACAATTCTGGCTTCGTTGAAGAATCATTCTCGCAACGGCCAAGGCCGGGGATCCACAATCGTCGCGGCTAATGGCCGGCAGCGTAGGATGTCCGCGGTGGAGTTGGGCCCTCTCTCTCTCTTTTTTTTTTTTATAGCCTTGCTGTTATGGGAACACAAGCGTGGAATCTCGATAGTAGAACGAATGAATCCAATTCCCACGCGGAATCCAAATGCATATCCCAAATTTTATCCAAACGTGGAGTGTATAAGAAGCAGAATCCCCATCCGCATCGAACCAATTGAGTCCTCGAATCACCGCAGCAACTTTCATTATATATCCTCTAAGTCGTCAAGGGAATTGCCAACCAAGGTGGGCATTTATATATTTTGACTTACCCCATCTATAGAATGCCCTATCCAACCAAAGACTTACGACCAAGAGTGGTTTTATCAGATGCGAGAGAATTTACACTTCGGACAGAGGAAAGTGTAGATCTGCATAGAAATTGGCTTCCCAATCGGGTCGAAGATGATGGGTCAGACGGATCTGCTTTTGGGTCGGCCTAGAATTAGAATAGCCAAGCTGGACCATGGAGCTCGACGTAACGGGTCTAATTGACCCGGCCCGAAAAGGCTTCACTTCATTTATCGCATTGGTTGAACTGGGCCTTTGCGAACGTGCCTCATGGACCCAGTCGGGCATTAGTTCTGCACCTACTTTTGCTTTTTTACATCATTTCCCCAGGCGAGGATTCATGCTACGAAGTAGAGTGCAATACAAAAGAAAAAGGACCGTAGTCGGAGCAACGAAAATTGTAATAGATATGCTCGGTGCATGGCAAAATACGTCTGACATTGATATGTGGCCAGAACACAGAGTCGGAAATTATAATTTTCACGCTCGTCTGGGTTATTTTGTTAGTTCTCCCCTTCATTCCGCTCGATTCACGACTCTTTGATGACCGCGGTCACATTCATGTTGTCTTTTGGGCATGAAATCCAATCCACACGAGAGCACTTGTGTTGATAGGTACGCTTCACTGCTCCATTCATATCTATTCTGATCCCTTTTCCTTATTGTATGAATTATTGATAAAAAAAAACAGCTTGCATTGGAGAGATAAGAACTCCGCCCCCACCGACAACCCTATAGTTATTTTTTGAATAACAATAGAGCCAATTCAATCTTAGTTGCTTTGAACGAATGAATCCTTCTTTTGCCGAAGTAAAACGCACCGTCGGAGGGAGAAATGATGACAGACGTGTAGTTTGGGATGTATCGAGATAGACATTCGCGATAATTTCATTACCGCAGTCGCTCTTTTGCTACAAATCTCCCCCAATGATGTCGAAATTGAACCCAAGGTTTGAAAAAAACGAAAGGGTTAGAGAGCAAAGTATAATGATTGCTGAAGGGGGGGAAATTGAAACAAAAGGGCCTTTTTTCCTCCAACGCCATTTCAATCTTTCTGTCTCTTTCTATAGTGGAAGGATAGGATCACGCACCATGTGATCATGACGGCCCACTTCGAGGAGACCCTCCTCCCCTTTCTCAATTTTCAATGGTGGAGGATTTGGTCCTTATCCACCGATCCGTTGTTGTTGGATCTCTCCGGCGGATCGTGTGGCGGCGAAGATGGATTGGTGGTGGGTGTCGCGGCGGCCATCTTCTTGAGGTTTTGTTGCTGATACACCCGCGTCAATCTCTCTATTTCCTTCTTCAGTGCTTCTTGATGAGCTGATATATCAGATGAATTGAATGTCCGAAACAGAAGAAAAACAAAACAACTAAAAGTAAGTATCTCCACACACTAAAGGTTCCCGTCTAGGCATCTGAAGTGGGGTGCTAAGCTTTAACCTGCTGCATTCATCACTTTTCAAAACATTATAAATTCACGTTAATTTAGGGTTGTGAGATTTGGTAGGGCTGCTATTGAGTGTTTTAAAAGTTCGAGTTGTTAGACAAAAATTACTTTTAGTATCTAAATATTAAGCTTAATTTGATTTTTTCTTACATAGTACTAAGCGTTGATATATTTAATTAAGGAGGAGGCGAATAAATGAGAGCTAGAAGTATTTGAACTTGGGACAATGTGGGATTTTGTTAGATCACTATTAATTATTTTAAAAAACTTATGTGGGAGTTGGAAACATCGAAAGTGAAACACCACTACTTTTAATCTTATTTTATTTATTTTGTGAAATAGTGGCGGGGCAATATCCCTTCTTTTAGAACTAAGGTTCGCCCGTGCATGTGGGCCGATCCGGGCGGATGACATTGTTTGGCATGGGAGTTCGGCTAGGGCAGCATTTCTATTAAAAGATATCTAAATATCTCTGACCAAAGTTATTGATACTGATATATGATTCTGGCCAAAAAATAAAAATGCTTGACATTGAACATGATGAAGATTAGTGCATCCCCTTGGGTCGATAAGTCGTGTCGCTATTGTGCCGGGCGTGCCCATGCAGGATGCATATGAATCTCCATACAGAAAAGGAGCTCGGAGTTTTTACCATCTTTGAAAATCTTGTCTTGAGCCAAGGCGGCGATCCGTTGCTTGAGAGCGCTATTGTCCATGGTCAGAATCAGCCGTTGATGATCCAGGAATGCAACTCTGGGCGACAATGCCGATACTTCGCTCTGCATGTTTGGCGTTACCCTCAGCGTTCATTATAACTCGAGAAGAAGCAAAGCAACTTGATGCATTGACGTTCACGGGCGCGGCTAGTTCTCTCTCCCACAGGTTGTCATAGAATAAGTACAGTTGATGCAGATAATAATTGATTTAGTACCTGCAATGCGGTCACACTCCTTTCCAGCTCCGAAATGTACTGCAATTTCCTCACCCTCGACCTCTGCGCAGATTGCCGATTTCCTAAGATCCTGACATTCGGGAGCATTTCGCATGGCGCGAGACAAAAAATTCGAACTTTTCATCTCGAATTAACCTACATTCATCACGTCAATGGATGTCTTTCATAATTTCATTTTACCTCTTGACCCGTTTCGGGTCGATGACGGCTTCGGCATTGGAGGAAGCCTGAGCGGCTTTGGCCAGATCCAACTCAGCCTTGCATGAACTGTCCACCTCCAATGTTCCAGGTTCGGTTTTAGCCAATTGCTGTTGCGTCGCTCGATCCGCATTCGCCAGGGCCGGTTTGATCTCCTCGTTGTTGCTGTTCCGATCTGAGGGCGTACCGGAGGAAGAGGCCGGGGGTGGCAGTGCGACGGTGACGGTCTTGTCCCCGTCTTCCGAGAACATGGACATGAGCTGCTCGTCGTCCAAGTGGTCGAAGCCATAGCTGTCGTGGTGGGCCGAATCCCGGTACTCCCCTGCCTCGAGGAAGGCGACCGAGTTGCTTGCCGACCTCAGGTGGGTCTGGCGCCTCGTGGACGAGAACTCGAGGAACTCGTCGACCCATGAAGGCTGGCTGCCTCGTCTGCCGGCACCTCCGGGTTGAGGGAAAGGAGGCCAGTTTGGGGCGATGAGGTGGTGGGATACATGGGGTGGTGGTTGCGCCATGCAATCGGCAATCTGCAATGTGAACTGTCGATGTTTCGGGACTTTGACCAACCAAAGACGATATCACGACCAATGAATGAAACGGGGGAAGCGAAAAAAGAGGGCCGGCAATCAAGGTTGGCAGAGATCGGGAACGGGAGAGTTGCAGAGAGGGTTCAGGGAGATGCAATGAAACACGAACGTCGTCGAACCTTTGTCAATAATGTCATTCCTCGTTGAGGTAATGGGGTCGGGTCGGACATTAGTTTACTTCATCTGTCGCAGGTCACATGGGAGAGAGGACCCGGGGGGGGAGGGGGGACACAGCTAGCTCCAGCTGTTGGGGAAGGAAGAATGGCGTCGCTTCAAAAGTCGCGAGTCCCCTCTTTGTTTATTCACTGCTGGAATCTGCCACCACGTGCCGTAGGACACCCCCTCCTACCCTTTTGCTCTCGATTCGATTCCCACGAGAGCCTCGACCCCTTCTCGATCCTCTGTCGACGACTCGCTGGTTTTCTTCCTCCTTTGAGGTCGAAGGTGGGATCTTGATCTGATGCGCGACGCTAGATGATGCTGGTTGGGACCGTACAAAGATGCACGGGGGACGCGAGCAGGAGGAGTAGAATTTAGGAGAGGACGAGTCGTGGAAGGACAGGAGCGTGTAACTTCTCTTCTGCTCTCTCTACTTTCGGCCATGTGGCCCCCACTGCTGACGAAAGGTTCGTCGATGATTTGCATGTTCTGTCCTTCGAAGTTGGAGTCCTCCGGCTAGAAACGCCGGACAGGATGGTCCGACTTTGACGTGAACGGAGGATGCAACTTCGTTGAATCTTGTGTAGTCACCAGCGCGCCGCTGGTTTTGTTTCTCTGAGCGCCAAAGACTCTGTGACCAATTTATTATAATAATTTAGTACAATGCATCGATAAAATAATATTGGCGGAGAATTTTCTCAAGTTTTCACTTTAATTGGTTGCCCTGTGGTTCTTTTTTCTTTATGAATAAGAGGATTATTCAAGTGCCTTTAGTGGGGGATCATCTTTCGTATAGCATGAACCTTAATTTAACCTTTAAATGCAATTCGATGAGCTAATTATTTGATCTCAAGTCACGCACGATTTTGGGTCTTCGCATAAGCACAATCTGAGGGCCCTGATGACCTTAATCTCGAGCATATAGCACGATGTTCAATTCCTTTCTAGATTTGTGGGCTTGAAGCCTTGGTCTCTAGTCAATGTGCTAAGAACTTGAATATTTAGTGAGGCATTGCCAAGGGCATGATGACCTTAAACCAAAATTTTAATTTGAGATCTAATGACTCATACTTGACGAATTTAGCAACTGACACAAGGGATTGGCTCGCTTCCACTGGTGCCTTGAGATGAAGGCTGTTTTAGACCAATGGTCTAGCACGTTGTGTTCTTGAGTTTTTTTAAATTTTCGATGCCTTTACAATAGTGAATTTACAGTCTCCATCTATCCTTCCCAAAATGAACGTAGGGATAACCTAGCTATAGAGAATTTTGACAGATATTTACCCGGATGCGAACCAATATGTTGATATGGATAACTGCCAGTAGGCTAATATCTTAATTCAAGTTTAATCCCTATTTCATTTAAAATTAAACTTGCAAAAAAGAATTGCTGAACATTGAAAATATTTATACATAATTTCGTAAATGGCTCAAAATTTTCTTTATTTACTTTTTCGGAGTGGGGGCGCGTAAATTAAACCCCCAAATCCGTTAGGGTTCCCAAGGATATATAAAATCAGATTGCGCCAAAAAGATGTCCGTTGTAATTTGCGGATGCTCCCGTCTTTGCAAAAACCCCAAGCTGTCTTGGTTGTCGCACAAGGGTCTCGCTCGAATCCAGGAATTGCAGCGCTGCGTTTCAGCCATGCTTGAATTCGGCGATGCGATGGAAGTGGAGGCCGACGGTGCTGTCGAGGACAACAAGGAGAGCCGCAAGAGGAAGTTGCAGGCGGACGCGGAAGCCGATGGCTGCGGCGCTGGCTTAGCGGGCGACAGTAGGCTGGTGAAGAGGATCATGCTTTCCTTGACGAAGCCGTCGTACGTCCTCGGGCTCGGCGGGGGGAGCTTGCGGTCGGAGAATCGCCGGAGGTTGTTACAACTCCTGCAGAAGCTCGTGAGGCAGCACAACTGGGCCGAGGCGGGCGGGGTGCTGAGCGTGCTTTCGAAGGGGACGCGCAAGGATAGGTGTCCCGAGCATAATCGGCTCAAGTATTCGGTGAGACAGGAATATATTCTCTAACTGTTTTAGGTTGTTGGATTGTAGTTTCTTTTGCGGTGATTGTTAGGGCTCTGATTTAGTCATGTTACGACGAAGTTGGAAGATATTAATTTAGAGGAAAGAAGAGTGCTGCCATATGGCTAGAAGAGAGAAAAGTTACCGTGCCAATGGTAGAATAGCTGCTTCATGATTGCTTTCAGTTCAGGAATCGGAGAGTAGAAGTCACTCTTTGGCTGCATGTTAACTTGGAGATGGAATTTTTGAGTATTGATTTGCAATCAGCTTCTCAAAAACAAAATGCGTTAATGTTTAGGCTAAACTTAGTGGTAGCTCCAGTTTTTTATAGCGGGTATTTGGAGTTGCTTCTCTTGCAAAAAATTATGTACAGGCGGAATGTGATGCCATATTTTTCAGGTGCTAATGGAGGTCCTTGAGCATATCGAAGCCAAGCGTATCAATTCCACTAGGATCAAGCACATTTCTGATATTTGGATGGCAAGGATAGGATCGAAAAGGAGTTGCCCATCACAGGTATCTAGTGAAATTCTCGTGTCTGAAGACATTATTTTAACCTTCTTTTACTAATATATATAATATTTGGAATGAAATGGTTTTTTGTCCCTTGATTGTTTCTATTTCTGCTATATTCAGCAGACTCTTATTAATCTGTGGTCATTTCCATGGTCAGGATAGGCTTGCAGTTCATTTAGAGTTCATCCTCTTTTGTCTTACTCAAGGGAATGTTGAGGAAGCACATCAGGCTGCTCTATCGTATGATTTTTTCTCTCTTAACTTATGTGTTGCTCATCCTTGATGACTGGCTTCTCTTTAAATATGGAATCAATCCTTCCTTAAAATCTCAAATCCACTCAGGAATAATTATCCCTTGATTTATGTGTCTTGTGCCTTCATTAATATTTTTTGAATCATGATATGTTGTGGCAAGACAAAGAAGGACGATTACATGCTTTTGGATTTGCGAGACTTGTTAGTATTGTGCATTGATAGGGACCTAGTTTGAATGTGAAACCTCTTTAAGACAGCTTTACTTAGTATTAAAAATGCTTTGTGAATCAAGGTGTAATGAATATGCATCTTGAAGGTTACTTTAGGTAAAAAAGATTGAAATCTTTATCTTTATCGATTCTACCCTTGTGTTTTCTCAGGCTCACACAAGAAGAAGAACTAGGGAGAGATTCTACTTCAGATCTGATATTGGGTTTGACATTTTATCAAAGGTGGTACTCGAGTATCCCAAGAGACATGCAAATAACAGATTTGGAGCAAACTAATGCATGTCAACAAACTGGGACGTTGGAGGAAAGATTTGACATTTCAGTTAGGAATTCAGAGGGATATCCTTCTGTTAATAGTTGCAAGGCTAGTACTTCCTCACAATCCAATTCCGACTCTTCTGTGATGAAGGATAAAAGCAAATCGATGGAAACTAATCATGAAATACCTACAAAAGTCCCTGTGAAGGTTGAGTATAATTTGGAGGAGGAGCAATCACAACATAGTATCCAATCACAACGATTTTACGTGAATTCTTCTGAAGTTGAAGGCCCACTGTCTACTGATGGTGGAAATGTACATTGTGCTTTTTCTTTATCTGATCTAGGTGAGTGGGATAATTTTTCAACTATAATTTTGATGTTATAGTCAGCTTAAGCAGTAGAATTCATGCTAGCCATATAACCCGTCATTTAACAGAATGCTTCACTATTGTGTTTGGAGTTTAAGCATCCATCATTCAGCAAAGAAAAGTGGCATGTGTAATAAGACCAGTTTTTGAAATCGGTGCCAAAATGAGATGGCTGATTCTAGTGGGTTTTGAATATGTCCCATTTGCTTATATGTTCACTCGCATTCTGTCATATCACTTTGTAAAGAACTTTGTAGGCTATCTTGCTCTACTTTGTGTACCACTCACATACTGTCATATTGATTCACGTTGCCTGCACTTGCTACAGTCTATTAGGAGTTTTGGATTCTTCATTGATTCTTGATAGTGTTTCTCATGGTCTTTAAATAGTTGGCCTGGATTCATGGCTGTTACCCATAAGACTGCCACAAAACATCAAGAATTCTGAGGACTTCAACCAGAGGCACTTGGAGATGCTTAATGTCTATTACAAGGACGCAGTAAAGTATTTGCTACGAGCTCTTGATTCATCGCCCACAACATCAGATGCCCTACTTCCTCTGATTCAGGTGTAGCAAAAGTTTCTTTGATGTAGACTCCTGGAATATTTTGAGACATACATTTGAAAGAATGTTTCTTACCCTTCTAATGGTCATCCTGATCCTATCCAATGGTGCATAGCCTTATGTTAATGCTCTTTTTTTAATTATGGCTCCCAAGTGCTTTTAACTTTTTGACTTAAAACAGCTGGGTTCTTGAGCGTTTGCTTTTTTGCTCATTGCCTTACTTGAACAAGTTGATTACGGCATTCCCTTTTTATCTGCAGTTAGAACTTTGTTGTGTATTATGAAATGGATAAGACCAAGTAAGCTTAATCCTGCAGAAATGCAGAAGACAAATCACATATTGGGTCTCTATCCTTACTGATTAAATAGTTTTTTTCATATCATTTGCTTCTCCATCATATTGCAAGTATCTTATTTGAGTTTTCCAATTTTCTGCTAGTTGCTGCTGATTGGCGGCCAAGTAAATGATGCATTGAATGTGCTCGACGAGGTCTGTCATCATGCAGATACTGCCCTTCCTTTAAGGTACTATTGTCCTATCACAAATTTAGGTTTGAATACAAGCAAACAAAATTGGAAGTAACATATACAAAGTTTACTGAATTCATAAGACATAACGTTCTAATTTGGACTCAAACTTCTGCTTTTTCTTGCCTAGTGTCATCATTTCTTTGTCAACGTTTGCCTTTTTTTGTGGAAACTAACATTTGAAATTGATTAGAGTGCAAGCAGCTCTGTTGGAACATTTCACTCGTGGAGATGTTGTCAAGCTCTCATCATGTTATGAAGAAATCTTAAAGAAGGATCCAACATGTTGCCATTCGGTGGCAAGGCTTGTCACTATGCATCAAAGTGGTATGTCCATGAAGTCTTGCTGTTAATCCCCATCCCCCCCATTTTTGCAATAAATTTCACCAATCTAGGTAAAGAAAGAGTAGAAATCTCACCATACTGCACATCTTTCTCATAAGGTGGGTGAAGGTGTTAGTACACATGAAGGTCGGGAAATGGGCTAGGATGTTCTTTGCAACCACATTGGGGATTGGGTGGTTATTAGTTTCTGACAAGGGGAATAGAAGAATTTTTTCTTGGGACTCTAAATATTTTTTGTTTTGTTATGTGGAAAATTGGGTTTGTGAGATTATTTCCGGACAGATGTGTTATCCAGCTGCTTTTGTTTTTCTTCTTTCAGAAGCTATTATTGACATGGTTAGGGGTGGATTATCCCATTCATAGGAAGTTGCTCTGATGGCATCCGTCCAAAGTGGATGACACTTATCCTTGATAAGCTTTATAACTTCCCTTATGTTAATGTCCCATCATAACATGCAGGAGATTATCATCCTGGATCCATGCTGGAAATGATCTCTCTGCATCTGGATGCTACGTATGCTGAACACCAGATATGGAGGGAATTTGCAATGTGTTTCCTCAAGCTTGGTAGGCATGAAGAGGATTGCATGTCAGTGCATCTGGATGGTAAAGAAGGTGGATTTAGGCGAAACTATTCTATTCGTTTTAATAGGATCCCTGACCATTTCCTGAAGGGTTACTTGGGCAAGACTTGGAGGTTCCGGTGCCGGTGGTGGTTGACGCGTCATTTCAGCCATAGCATCCTTGAAACAGAGATTGCAGCTGGTAATTTATCTGATTTATCTCTGAGATGTCTGCAAGGTTTGTCATGTCATGTCATTTATAATACCTTAAGTTGGCTTTGTCAACTGTGCAAATCAATGTCAAATGTGCCATTTAAGTGTGTATATTCTTAACTACTTACCGAAAGGAGATTCAAGACCAGGATCTGTAGGCATGATGGACTTTTTACTCACTCCTGGCTTAAAAAGCTAGAAGTTACCGTAGTGCATGATTCGCCGCCTATCAATGGGTATAGTATTCTGAGAATAGGATGTTCACACGATAGACTGGCCAAATGATGAATAGTGCGACTCCATGAGATAGAGCAGGAACTAATTGAAAATCAAGAAGTGTAATATTGGACTTTGTTTGAGTTTAATTATATAGCCAGTGGTTGTTTTTTCTGGTCTTCAGTTGATTTTAGTCTGAATTAGATTTTATCAGTTTTTTGTGGTGTATTCTAGATTAATCTCATTCTCACATTTGCCTTTTCCCTGCAGGTAATATTCAGCTCCTAACTTGCAAGGCTGCATGTGCTGCCCATATGTATGGGCAAGAATTTGAATACGTTGTAAGGGTTTACAATAGTTTAGAAGAGGGAACTGATGAGTACTTGTTTTTGTTCACGCACTTGCGGAATTCCGTCAGGCTCCAGTCAATCTTACAGCCGAAACTGGCATGACTGTGGCAAGGAAGGCAAGGATAGCGCAGTCAGCATATCTGATTGCTCATACGAAAAGGTTCATGTCTGCGTTCATTATGGAATCGGTTGTTAGGGAAGTGGGTAAAAGCATTTACAACACACGTACCAGGAAGCATCACAGATTTTGCTCCTCCTCTGCTAACATCTCCTTGTATGATTCTAGTTGTGGGTCAGTTTCTTTTTCATTCTTAGGGAGGTTCCTTAGATATCACAGCCGAATGCTTTCAGGCATTTTAGCCATGACCAGCTGTTGCCACTCACTGCAGAAAAACCGAAAAAGAACGGTCCAACGCTACTCGCGAGGAAATAGGAGTTCACGACCTGCCTTGTCACAAGCAAGAGAAGTGCATTCATGTCGCGGATACGCGGCAGGGATGACAGACTGTTTGTTAGGGTAGATTAGCAGGGAAAAGAAGAGATTTAAGTAATTATAAGAGAGAGAGGAGAAATGATCTGAATAGATAGAATTACACTATTGTTTGGATGCAAACGTGGGGAAAGCAAAGAGAACAATTGCAGTGTCACGTAGTATAAACATGAACAGATTCGAAGAGATCGTGTATAAAGAAGCATACTCTTTCTTCTCTCTCACTTGTGCCCATATCTTATATCTACTTCTAGGTATCTAAAATCGGTATATTATGCCATAATGCGTTCTTTCCTTTCTTTTGTCTTTGCCTCTCGCTACCGGACGGAGACCTGGCCTTTCTCACGCTGATATGATCTGCCATTTTGACGCGTGAGATGATGATGCGGGGACGCTTATTTGTGCTCTCCACCACCGGATCAGATCCCCTCAATCTATCCTAAAGGACATTTCCCCTTCTCTCTTGTATAAAATAATTCGAATATCTAGCAGAGCTTCAAACTCTTTAAGTCCCCACAGAGCAGTCACCGACCACAAGAAAGAACTTCTACTTCCGACCACAAGAAAGAACTTCTACTTAAAAATTGTATATTTATGCTAAAGAATACGTTTAATTATCGGAATAAATATTAAAATAGTAGGATAAAGTGGGATACCAAATTCTCCAAATAATAAAGGTGGCTGTATTTAATCCCATCCACTTTGGTATATTTTAAGATAAAATTAAAAATACATTCAACTAAATTAAAAGATATCGATTTAGAGAATTCAATTAATTAAAAGCTAAAAAGGAAAAACCTGTGGCCGCCGCCTTCAGTTCGAAACGGCGAAGTTTAGCAGTGACGCAAACCCGTGAATTCGAAACCGCGATACGGAGTGTTGGGAGGGGGTGGGGGGACGGAATTTCACAGCCAGCATTGCCCTCAGCGTATTGATCAAGGTCCGAGTGGTCGGCAACATTGATGAATTCCAATCTCTTCATCACCATCTTTCCCACTTCCATTTAGAGGATCGTGTCCTCCATGACGATTCTCGTGCCATGACGGAATCCATTTTATATCATTGGATCAATGAGGCGATGCAGGCTAGTTACCAATGTTAGGGTAGATGCAAGCATGGCTTCGATCAATTCGAGAACATGACCAAGAGAAGTTTCTTTCCAACTAGTAGAGGGCATCTCAAAGAGCCAATGATACATACGCTTATGAGAAAACTTCGTAGTACACTGGTTGGATTCATGTGATGTAAATACCTAAAGATCTTTTCTCTTCTTGTTAAGTTCTTTTTTCATATATATATATATAATTTGCTCATCAAATTCGAGTTTATCCCACCGCCTTCTCGACATCTTATCCGAACATATTTGGATTTTTTCGGCACGAAGGACATTCGTGTACGCCAAATAAAGTAGTTTATTATCCTATCCGAACTTACGGTCCGCCCAACGTGGCCCGACAGTCCTTTAATTGAAGGAGAGAATGCGGTCGCATTCGAATTTGACGGGTAGACAGACAAGGCTGGACGGGTTCGGGTTGAAGCCCGGCCACGCCCGAAGAACGAGGCAGCAGGCTACCCGACCCGGTCCGAGTGTACCCACCTGGGCTCATTTACGCGAGTCATCAATGACGTCGCGCCTCTCCTCTAATGCCTTGGTCTCCTCTCTTCTTCTCGATTTCGTTCTCGTTCGCCATAGCTGTTTCCCGTCGGAGCTCGCCGGGATTTTTTTGAACTTCTCCCCGTGAGCTCGCATCGAGGAGTTCCCGCTGGCGGAGGAGCTAGAAGATTTTCACGAGGCGAATGGCGAGCGGGTACAGAGCGGACGACGATTACGATTACTTGTTCAAAGTGGTGCTGATCGGGGACTCCGGCGTCGGCAAGTCCAACCTCCTGTCCAGATTCACTCGCAACGAGTTCAGCTTGGAGTCCAAGTCCACGATCGGCGTCGAATTCGCCACTCGCAGCATCCGTGTCGATGACAAGGTCGTGAAAGCCCAGATTTGGGACACTGCTGGCCAGGAGAGGTGAACTTCGCGTTCCTTGTATTCTTTCTTTGGAGTTTGTCTGATGTGAGTTGCGCGGTCTCTGTCCTTTCCTTTGGCGTATTGTGTTGGATCTGTAGTTTTGTATGTTGCGATTGGTCGAATTCGAATCTGGAAAATGTGATAGTTTAGTTGTAGTGCGAATCTTAGATGCGGATTGTTGCTGACATTGAGGTGTGATGGGTGTATCATGTAAGTGAAGTGGAGGTTAGGCAGTCTTTTTCTTTTAAGGTTTCGGTGGAGTCATGTCTATTATCTTGATTATTTTTCGCGCGCCAGACCAAGTTTATCTCCTCGATCTGGACAAAAAACCGGAAATTGCATAGCGACTGGGGTTCACAAAGAGTTGTTCTGGCTGATCAGATCCCAATTGATTGGGACAAGAGTAGATTTGGTGCTGTAGATGCTAGGTGCTCGTCGGAGAGTCAAATTTGGGCTCTAGCTTGGTAGAGGTGAGGCAATCTGATGAAAGAGAAGTTAATGAATGCGAAGATTAATGTTTTCATGGTTTTTTAACGGCATGGAAGCTGGAGTTACATAGAATGGTTTCCCCATTTCACGTGGATTTAATTTGGTTTTGTGACACATTGCATGGTTTTGAAATCAATCGATTTCTTATCTTCTATTGCAAGTGGGGAAGGTTGTTTCAGAATTACTGGAGGTTAAGACGGTGCTGGGCAACCAATTTGACCTGGTGATGTAGGATGAATGTCTGTAGATTTACCAAATGCTGCCAGGGGCGAAGATCTGAATTATTAGGCTGACTTAATCAAGGTCAAAATTTATGCTTAGTGATTAATGAAATTCGCAGAGAAGCAAGAGTGCTATTAGAAGGTTATGCTTTGATAGGACTAATGACAAGGAGCAATTATGTATGCCTTCATGTGAACAGAAGATCCAATGTAAGCCACTTCCCAATGTTTCATTTCCAACTTATAGGCTGGTATCGGGCTTCTGTGCTTGTTCAGAATGCCACTGCGATAAAACTTTTGAAACTACAGACTGAAATTTCATGATGAGGCTACATTGACTAACATTGTCTTGTCCATAATTTGCTACAGGTACCGGGCAATCACTAGTGCGTATTACCGAGGAGCTGTTGGTGCATTGCTTGTCTATGATGTAACCCGTCATGTCACATTCGAGAACGTGGAGAGATGGTTGAAGGAGCTGCGGGATCACACAGACTCTAACATCGTTATAATGCTCGTGGGAAATAAGGCTGATTTGCGACATTTACGTGCTGTTTCTACTGAAGATGCCACAGCATTTGCAGAAAAGGAAAATACCTTCTTTATGGAGACCTCTGCGCTCGAGTCTATGAATGTTGAGAACGCGTTCACTGAAGTACTCACCCAAATATATCGAGTAGTCAGTCGGAAAGCTCTTGAGGCTGGGAATGACCCTGCAGCTCTTCCTAAAGGACAAACTATTAATGTTGGATCAAAGGATGACGTCTCAGCAGTTAAAAAGGTGGGTTGCTGCTCTGCTTGAGGATTTACCTGTTGAACATCTGGGAGAATTTGATGCGTCCTTTATTCTTCAACCTGGGTTTTGTGAGAAAACACATGGCAATTTAGAGGCCTGTCTCAAATTTTCTTCAGTGGTCTCATGTGTCAAGATGCTTTAGTTTCTCAACTCTCTTTGGTTTCAGTTTTCTACTTCATACTTCTTGTACTCTTTCACATGTATAATTCTTTCCTTTCTCTGGCTCTTTCCTTCCTTTTTTCTCTTGGGTTGTGATTACTCTTAATTATTGGGACAAGCTCGAAAATTGTAATCTGATAGCCAGTTTCTGTATTTGAGGTCATGAGACGTGGCTTGCACGGAGAATAGAGCACAGGCACATGATTTCATTTAAATCCAGAGGAATTCTTCCATGTCCGATGGCATATCTTCTTGTTTGTCCGACCAATTAGCTTGTGTTTGAAAAATTTGGCATTTATTAGTTGAGTTTGAGGATAAAGTATTTTATCCGACGGAAACATCACGTGATCGCCATGACATGGGTAATCAACTGAGTATTTTCTTGCGTGCTGTGAATTTGCTCTCACTTTTAATCGGTCGACTACATTCCATATTACTTTATTGTGGTATATCCCATTATGTAAAATGCCTCCTCACATTTGAGAAAGAGTACAAGCGGGAGCGTAGAGCCTTATGGTGTTGAATTAAGGGATCTTTACTATTTCTGCTGGCATGTTTCTTTAATGTTCTGTTGCGAGAAATTGGGCTGTAGTCACCAGCAAATATTGAATGGACTCAAGACAATGAGTTTCTGGCCAGTCATGGCAGATGAGGAATTTACCATTCGCAAACCTGCCTAACAATTCTTATTCTAACCACGTAAGATATAATGGTAGCCTACTGCCCCAAAGAATCTAACCCAAGTTGCAGATTAGAACGTTAAGGTCTAGAGATCTCAAACACTTGCTCGTAACTGGGTTTTCCATCCTCCTCAAGCATTATGAAACCTTGTATGATCAGAGGCCCATTTTAATTTTTGTTCACATGTTATTTGATGTAATGAAAAGAACCTTATTCCAACCAAATAAAATGGAAAAAAAACCCGAGATCCTTAGCCAAATTTTATGAATTTTCATGTACCTCGATTTCGATGGCAATTTTCAAACTTACCATAACATAATACGACAGTAAATGAGGAATTGTTGGTGATTAGCGAGCTCTTAAGAAAAACTTTGTGGTTAGACCGCTGGTGGATAAAGAAAAGATTTGATTGCACTGGCCCAAGTGGTGTTCACGGGCTGAACAAGCGGGCTTTCACCCGAAAAAAAAGAAAAGAAGAGAGAGAGAGAGAGAGAGAGAGTGGAAGAGAAGGAAGAAGGCAAAACGACATCGTGTAGCGCCTATTGTCTTGTCGCGTGAAGCGCACCAAGACGTCCCTCCCTCGCTCACCCATTCAACGTTTCGGAGTCGGCGACGAAGGGTGCGCCTACGATGAAGCAGCACAAGAACTCCCAGCAGCTCAATCCCAACTGGGCGCAGCTGCGACAAGTATCTCTCTCTCTCTCTCTCTCTGTACGTACGTGCCTGCGCATGTGTGTTGGGGGGTGCTAATGCATGTTTGTTATCACTTGTTTTCTTGATTGGGCAGAAGCTCAAGTCGCATGGCTCCCGACCTCCAAAAAGTTCCGAGCTTTCCGGTTCCGGACTCTCCAAATCCATATTGGGTACGCACAGAGTCCTACCCTTTTGGCCTCTTCACTGTTCTTGTTGGGTGTACGTTGTCTTTCATGGGTTTTCCAGATAGCAACGAATCCGTGTGCTTGTTTTCGAGCCATAAGCCTCTAACGCATGAATCTTCTCTTCCTGCGTTTGATGTGTTTGACTGACTGTCTTAGTTGCTCTGAGGCAAGAAGGCTCATCTGAATTTGCATTCTGTTATTTGATCCGGCTTCGGGGGCTTTTTCCATGTGCAGGGAAACGCAAGGAAAGGTCCGATGCCGAATCTGATGATCGTAGCCCCAATCCCTTGATTCCTGTCAATAGCGATTTCGGGTTTGTTTCTTTTGTTTCCTGTTCATCGTTGCCTTTAATCATCTGAACTCCTTGCCGAATGTCAAGTATTGCTCTGGATACTTCTTGTGTTTATCATAAGCGACTCTGTGGAATAAAGTCATGTCTGGGGTTCAATAGAAGGCTCTAATCTTGGTCCCTTTTTGTGTAATAATGCAGCTTCAAGGCATTAGTAATTTACTTTCTTGTGGTGGGGCATAGTTCCTCCACGGTTATTTGTTGTGCTATTCATAATTCCATAAGTAAATCATACACAGACTGACAGGTGTGATTGCTATGGATTGCGAAATGGTTGGTGTTGCCCAAGGAAATAAGAGCGCACTTGGGCGCGTTACACTGGTATGTGAACGTTCTCTCTTTTTATTGATCAATGGGATATGAACATTCTTGCCTACAATTTACCAAAAAAAGAAAACATTCTTGCCTACTCTGTTCTCATTTTTCTTGAAGAGATGGTAGATATTATCTCGCGTGCTTATTTTATTACTGTACATTAGTGACAAGTGTCAGATACTTTCTATCTCTTAAACTTTTCAGATATCCTAAGCTATCCTAATGCCTGTGCATCTTTATCATATTTCTTCTGTTTATTGCAGATTTTGTGAGAGGTCTGATTAAAAAGTTGAGATGTTAGTTGGTAGTAACTTTGATGTATTGTTTTTACTTTCAATGGAATCATGCTAATAAGAAACAATCTGGTTCAAATTGTATCCACTCCTTTTACATGTATACATTGCATGGACTTCAGCTATCTGTCCTCCTTGTAGTTCCAACTTCCAGATTGTTTCTGGATCCCTCACCTTCATGCTTTCCACTTGGTTTCTGGAGAGTGGAGACAGGAATGGAGCAAATTAGTAAGACACTCTCTTGGAGAATGTGCATGACTCTTATTGGGGCCTTTGTGAGTTGGGAGGGATGACCGTGACTTCCATCAAGTAATAAGCATTACTATAAGAATATTTTAAGGCTTTCCTGACTCCTTGATATTATTAACTGTTCCTAATTAGAGGTTGGGCATGCCATTCACTAAAGTATTTACATCAATTCATTGGAGTGTCAATTGACAGTGCTAAATTTTGTTGAATGTGCTTCATGTGGTCTTTTACTCTTAATTTTATGTGCTTCACAATTTGTCTGTCTTAGGGAAAAACCAATTATTTACATAAGCAAATGTATTATGCTTATTCAACTTGCTCATAACTTTTTCTAAGAGCTAATGGCAGGTAAATGAATGGGGAAATGTTGTATACGATGAATTTGTTCGCCCAATTGATCGTGTTGTTGACTTTCGCACACAAGTCAGTGGAATTCGACCCAGTGATATGCGAAAAGGTTTGTCTCATATTTTCTTCATTTTTTCCATGTTCTTTTTTTATTCCTATCCTTAATTGTGCAGTTAGCAATATTTTAGAACTTAAAATTGCGTATATGATGCCCTCTTCCAATGTTTTAAGTCTTTGTGGGGAGTATTTGAGGTTTCCATCTGGTATTGAATTAATTCTTGTGCTAAGCTTGAACAATATGGTAGAGATAGCAGGATAGCTCCAGTAGGCAGTTGTTGTGGAAGTGCTTTTGAACAATTCCAAGTAATAAGGGTGATCTGGTAAGCTGCATTACGGTTAGAACATTACCTCGTGTCCTTGCCGGAGATTTCTTTTGGATGTCATTACTTTCATGCCGTTTTTTATGGTATTATTTTTGTTCATCCGGCTGTATGGTCAAGACCTATTCAATAATATTGAACGATGCAACAATCGCAGAAAACCTAAAGAACTCCATTCTTTTATTTTATTTCCAGCCAAGGATTTCTGTACTGTTCAGAAGAAAGTTGCTGAATTGATTAAAGGGAGGGTTCTTGTAGGCCATGCATTGCACAATGATCTTAAGGTATGTTGTATCTTGTGGCTGGTGGGTCTGAATGGTGTCATTCTGATCTGGACTATGTTTTCTCTATACCAGGCATTACTGTTGACTCATCCTAAGAAGGACATAAGAGACACCTCAGAATATCTACCCCTTCAGAAGTACTGAATTTTACTCTTGCTAACTTCCGCATGCATTTTAATTGACCTATTTTGGTTATCCTTAGTGACATGCAAATGAATGATGCAGGGAAGGGCGCCGAAAGGCGCTGCGTCATCTTGCAGCCGAGCTTCTTGGGGCTTCCATCCAAAATGGAGAACACTGCCCGGTAATTAGATTTGTCCGGACCGTACTCTCCTTCTTTCCATTGATAGTCCAATCCTATGACCAAATACTATATGCCGCAGTTCTATATTACTTCAGTCATTACCCAGAAATATCTCAATGCAACTTACTTTCCGTTTCATTTAATTATTTATTCCTTCTTTAGGCCAATCATGGTGATTTTTTCTGATAAATCTTTGCTACATTCTCCATAACAGAGCTAATATCTTTGTTGTTTTTGGTATCAGATAGAGGACGCACGTGCTGCAATGTTGTTATATACAAAAAACAAGAAAAAATGGGAGAAAAGCGTCAAAGATCAAATCAGGTTCAAACAAAAGCAGAAGAAACGCAAGCCAAAAAGGAAGCCTGTTGACAACGGTGCTTTGAAAGTTGACTGAACTACAGTTAAACTCATTGGCTGGACATTTCCTTCAGTGTCAATATGCTAGATGCTGCAGATCATGCCTTTTGGACCCTGAAAGAGGAATGTGTTCAAACGAATGCAACATCTTTGAATTGGAAAGGATGATAGGGATCTGCGTTTGCCCTACAAAAGGTTGAAGCTTCCATGAAACAGCTGCGTATTTCATTTTCTAAAAGGTTTTGATTTTTGCATGGACATCATGTTCAGTGTACCAAATGTAATGGAACATTCTGGACAGATTCAGAAATGTACGATTATATTGCGCCTTGTTGTTCAAACACAAGGCGAATTGCAAAGAAAACCTTGTGCATCAGATGTAGCAAAGCAGTCTGAATTGATAATGTCTTAAATTTAAGCATGTCCAGTCGATTAAATCGCGTGAAAACGCCGGCAGTTGATTTAAAAAGCCATCGATTCAATTGAATGTCATTAGTTTGACCATTCGAATTTCTCAAACCACAGACCTCCGTCAGCATCCTCTCCTTCCAAAGAAGCAGCTCCAGCTAAATCACTTTCTAGCCAAAGCATCGATTTCTTTCTTTAGCAGGACCACATCTTCTGAAAATACTATTCCACTTTCACTTTTGCGAACCTATCAGGATCACCATGCCACGATCACTTTGCACCCTTATAAAGAAGAATATCCTGCGATAGGTAAAGCACCAGCTCTCTCTTCCAGGACTCCGGTGCAGGTTCAATGTCATATTTGCTTTAGCATCAAAAGGAAGGCAAGCGTGATTCATTCTTCGCTTTGAAAAATCAGATGTGCTCCTGTTTGGGAGGAGGACCAGAAGAGCTTTCTGGTTTTTCTAGTCTGAATGAATCACTATAAATTGCATCAGGGAAGACTTTCTAAGTTTATCGTTTTATGTGCCCGATTGCTAATTCCAGGCTCGATCAAGATTACAAGAAGAGATCGGTGGGAGCTCGTAGTTGTTCAGATTATCATCTGGAGAAAAGTCAGTTTCTTCCGTCAACCCGCGCTTTGTTATGTGGATCGAATCGCGGGTAGCAATAAAAATTAATTTTTGTGATGGAAAGTGATGAAAATATATGTGAGATGTCGCGGGACTGCAGAGATGCCGGGACAATCATGTTCCCACATAATTAACGTTGTCTCTGCAAATTTTATTTTGCCTTTAACTTCATCATGGTCGTTCACGGATTAAGAATAATAAATGCATAAAAGGTGGTCACTCGCACTCCAAAAGGATGTCACTTTAGGAGCACTAGCCCCATTAGTGCTACCATATTGAAAAAAGAGTCAAGAAGAACTTATCTGTTAAAATTATTTTCTCATATGATGTATGTAGGTATCCATAAGTTTCATTCGGAGCGGATGGAACATGAAGTTTTTTATGTCTTGAAGAGTTAACAGGATATCTATGGTTCCATCAGTATTATCATAAAAAACTTCATGTTCTACATGATAATTTTATAGATATGCTGTTATCCATAAATTACTTTCTCATAAGATGTATGTCGGTATCCAGTTATACATCAAGACATAATCACAATTCCGAACTTTTGAAAAGATTATTCTTTTTGTTAATTAGACAAATGCATGTAGGCATCTGCCTTTGTTATCATAAATGACCAAATCCACTAAACACTTGCTTTTCTTTTTATGAGGCACATAATGTGCATGATTCTTGAGGGGGAGGGATAACCATGTCTCAGCACTATTATAAAGATTTGTTGAAGATGTTACCTGACTCCACAGATATCCTTGACTATTTCTAATTAAAGGTATCACATGCCATTCGCTGAAGTATTTACCACAATTCATTGGAGTGTCATTCGACAGTACTAAATTTCCTTGAATGTGCTTTGTGCGATCTTTTATTGTGATATCTGTCTTAAGAAACACCCAACTTTTTTGTAAGAAGAGGCTTATGCTTATTTGACTTGTTCGTGACTTGTGTATTAAAGCTAATGGCAAGTAAATAAATGGGGAAATGTTCTACACTATAAATTTGTTAGCGCGATTGTCCTGATTGTTGACTTTTGTACACAAGTCAGCAGAATTCGACCCAGTGATATGCGAAAAGTTCTCGTCTTATCTTCTCATCATCATTTCCATGTTCTTAATCTTATACCTATCCTTGATTGGGCCGACAATAAAACTTTAACACGGGTTAAAATGGTGTGTATGTTGATCTTATCCAATGTTTGGGGTCTTTGTGGGGAATTTTGAAGCTTCCATCTGGTATTGAAAATGTCTTATGTTAAGCTCAAGTGTATGGTAGAGTTAGCAGAATAGCTCAGAGTCAATGGTTCCAAGTAATAAGGTTGATCTTGCAACATTTATCGTGCTTGGAACATTAGCGGGTGTCCTTGCAGTAGATTTCTTATGCATATCATAACATTCATGCCATTTTCCTATGCTATCATTTTCATCCCGTATATGGTCAAGGCTATCCAGTGATATTAAATTACACCACAGTCGCAAGGCAAGTCTAAGGAACTCCATTCTTTGCCTTTATTTGCCGAGGATTTCTGCACTGTTCAGAAGAAAATTGCTGAATTGATTAAAGGGAGGGTTCTTGGAGGCCATGCACTTCACAATGATCTTAAGGTATGTAATATCTTGTCGCTGGTGGTTTGAATGTGTGTCATTCTGATCTGGACCATGTTATCTTCATACCAGGCATTACTGTTGACTCATCCTGAGGACATAAGAGACTCCTTGGAGTATCTACCCTTCAGAAGTACTGAATTCTACTCTCGTACATTTTGATTGACCTATATCAGTTTTCCTTAGTGACAAGTGAGTTGATAATGCAGGGAAGGGTGCTGAAAGGCGTTTAATCATCTTGCAGCCGAGCTTCTTGGGGCATCTATCCAAAATGGAGATCAACACAGCCCTGTGATGTGGTTGACTTTATGGCTGTACTCTCCTTCCGTTTATTACCTCAGCCATTACCTGGAAATATCTCAAAGTAATTTCTTTCCCTTTCATCTATTTATCGATTCCTTCTTTATCCTAATCGCAGGGACACATCCTGATGTATCTTTGTCATAATCTCCATAACAGAGCTACTATCTCTATTTTTTTCGGTTTCAGACACAGGACGCTTGTGCTGCAATGTTTTTTTTTTTTTTGGTTGTTGTGTATAAGAAACAAGAAAAAAATGGGACAACAGCGTTAAAGATCAAATCGGGCTCAAACAAGAGCAGAAGAAATGCAAGCCGAATAGGAAGCCTGTTGACAATTGAAAGTCGACCGAACTACAGTTAAACTCAATTTCCGTCAGCTTCAAGATGCTAGATGCAGCAGATCAAGCCTTATGGACCCGTGCAAGAGGAATATGAACAAAGAGATGCGACATGTTTGGATTGGAAAAGATTACAGGAGATCTGCATTTTCCCTACAAAACGATGAAGCTTCAATGAATCGGCCTTGTATTTCATTCTCTTAAAGATTATGATTTAGGGAACAGTTGATCATGTTCGATCTAGAAAATGTAATGGAAGATTGTTGATAGATTCGAAATGTACAATCATATTGCATCTTGGTTTTCAAACTCGAGGTAAATTGCAAAGGAAACCTTCTTATGCATCAGATATAGCAAATCAGTCTGAATTGATAATGTTTTACATTTGAGCATGCAGTTCATTTAATCTTGAGAACACACCCTCACTAAACTGAAAAGAGGTCAATTCACCACAATGTCAGTAGTTTGACAGTTGAAAGCCATTTTCTCACACTGCCGACCTCCATCAGCATCCTCCACTCCTGAGCAAACAGCTCCAGCGAAGTCAGTTTCTAGCCAAAACATCGATTTCTTTCTTTTTAGCGGTCCCAGAAGTCTTCTTAAAATATAATTCCACTTTTAATCTTTCTAAAGCTAAAGATGACCCTAGAATTAATATTTAGTGATTTTACTGAACCTATCGAGATCAGCGGCAATGCCATGATCACTTTTGTTCACTTTAGTGAAGATTCTGTGCTAAGTAAAGCACCAGTTCTCTCTTCTAGACTTTAGTGCAGGGTCATTGTCAGATTTGCTTTAGCATCGAAAGTAAGGCAAGCATATTTTATCCTCTGTCTCTAAAATTTAGTTTTTGTATGGAGGGAAAAGGACCAGAAGAGCTTCCTGACGTTTGGAGTCTGACTATCAGTCGCAACATGGAAGACAATTTTCAATTTTTTTCAGTTTATGTGACTGATTGTCAATTCCTTGCCTATTCAAATTCACAAAAAGAGACCAGTTTGGTGCTCATTGCCGTTCCACTATTGGGAATCAACAATAGAAATTAATTTATCTTGATTTGCACACAACCGCGCCACCCAAATTGCTTTATGATCTGGAGAAAACTTAGTTTCCGTCAGCCCATGCTTTGTTATGTTCAGATCATGGATAGATTTTTGCGATGCAAAGCGATGAAAATGTATGCGAGGTACCATGGGACTGTAGAGATGCCAGGACAATGATGTTTCCACATACTTGATGTTGTTTTCTGCGAATTTTATTTTTCCTTTTGCTTCATTGTCGTCATTCTCAGATAAGAAAAACTGACCTGTTAAATTATAATCTCATGCGAAGTTGTGTAGGTATCCAGAATTATATGGAGGTGGCACAATGAATTGACAAGAACTAGTGGAGTTTCCTTTTACCTTAAGTGGGCAAGTCAAGATTTGAGCCAGCAATTCTTGGGTTGATTGAAATCATCTCGCTTTGAGTCTTAACTAATTTAGAGGAGGGAGATGGTTTGGAGGAAGGAACGCTTGGACTTAACCTTGGTTCATTGTGGGTTATCTATTATTCTTGGCTGTCATCTCTTCCTTCTCTACAGGTGCCTAAGATGTCCCCAGATCGCTGTGATTGGCTATGAGAACACTATCGATTAGCTTGGCAGAAAGAATGTTGCAGGGACAAAATGCCAAGCTTCATGCCTCCTTTGATCTATTAATCATGTGCTTGATGCTGATTTATATTCATAAGTCTAATTTTTATGTGCAGACTGAAGCAAAGAACAGACATATTCCTTTGTCCGTGATCTCGAGGACCACAACAGCTTCGACTTCTCTGTCATCAATTTCCTTGGCTCTAAGCTCCCTAGTTGGGGCATGGCTCACGAGCTCTTCAAATAGCATCTTGACTAGTCCTTTCATACATGGAGACACGAGACCTACTATAATTGCCATCAAGCGCATTAGTCTTCTGATATGCTTCCTGCTCGCGTTTGGATCATTTCTCCAATGTGTGCACTGCCTGTTCCAATCCAATTTCCTAATTTGCATGCCAAATAGCAATGTTCCAGTGAAGCTCGTGCAGAGGGAAGTGATAATAGGAGGCGTATTTTGGTCCCTCGATCTACGCGCAATCTACCTTGCAACCAATTTCTGTTTTGGATCTTCGGTCCAATACATGTGTTTGTTTCCTCAATAATCATGGTTGTGATGTTGCACTTCCTCAATACTAACTTTACCACACTTCATCAATTCCAGCCGGCTTGTCTCCTCTGATAGGACGGTCTTCGAGCTTCGTAGAAAATTGAATCTCAAAGGGATTTTGGATGCATCACAATGTTCTTTAGGACGCCCTAAATCAAGGTGGAGACATTGTCGAGATGGAATAGTTTCTCAAGTCGACAAGATGTTGAAATGATGCACGTCTCTATTTTTTCCGGGTAGCAAGTTGCACTAGTTTGCAGTTTCATTCTTCTTTCCACTTTCAGATTCATCTGCTGCTTTCATATGCATCTTCCAGTCTTCTGATTGTCTATGTATTGTGAAGCTAAAAGCAAGGCAACTGTTCTGTCTATGAGCAAGAAATTGTCAGTCCTCTCCTATCATCATGTGGTTTGACCCCATGATTGATAACCTCGCAGAAAACTGAGTTACCAAAGATGAATTTTTCCACGCCAAATAACTTTTCAAGATTTCTGGATCTGGCTGAGTATCTTGGTAAAAGATGTCAATCCATATCAGCCGCATTAAGAGCAGAACTACTTGTAAACTACTGCAACAATCCAACATCATGTGATACTACTACGCAGATGAAGAATCATTATGATCAAGTTTTTGACTTATGGCTATAGGAGAAACATCTTTGTCACATACGGTTTCAGGAACTATACATCATTCCCCAGCTCGTCAGTTAACTAAGGTTCTCTAATGAATGCTTGATATACTAGTCTATTTGTATTGCTTTACTCACAGCTTAGGATTCCAACGTAAATGATTTCACATCGTGCCTACTCTCCCAGCTATCTGGGTTCCAACCTATTTTGTTAACAGCTTCATATTTCGGGAAGATAATGGCCCCAACATCTGGATGGGCTCTTATCTCTTCTTTCATTGATTCTAATATGAGTGAGAGTCTTCGCTGGGAACTAGTAATCTTGCTCTGGTACTGATTGTGCAAAAAAAGTGCACTTGCCAAAAAATAGTGCCCGACATGGTATAGCGAAATAGTAGGAGCAGGCGTATGGTTATCTAGTATAACAAGATATATATGGTTCCATCGGTAGAACATCAAAAACTTCATGTACTAATTCACCGGCAATATTATAGGTATAGATTCTATTCTATATTTAGAGTAACAGCATAAGAGCTCTTGCCTCTGCTCTGATTCTAATATTAGTAGATACTGCTGTAACCATTTTTCCATCATACGTGTCATATCGAAGGAAATTTGGACCGAGCAAAAAGCAATACCGAAACTCTTCAACAATCTACATGGTGTTACAGAAACGTACTGCTTATATTTTATTTCTCTTGCTGAGGAATGTGTAGACAAGAAAAGTAACCGAACTTGTATCATCATCATCATCATGCCTGACGGTATATTAGTTAATCGTAAACAAACGGATGACAACCGTCCTACCATAGAACCTATAACATATAACATCAACACATAATCACAATTCCAAACTTTCTAAAAGATCATTCTTTTGATTAATGAGAGAAATGCAAGTAGGCATCCGCCATTCTTATCATAAATGACCAAACCCACTAAACACTTGCTTTTATTTTGTGAGACACATGATGTCATGAGTTTGTCCACTATATTTATTCTATTTTGCAGTGTCTAATGAACCTATCTTCTTCTACTCCTTTAGTAAGTGCCACCTTCATCCACAAATTCTCACACACACACACACACACACAAACAGTGGGAGGGAGGGAGGAAGGAATGAGTTGGAGAAAGGAGTGGCTCGATGTTATATTGGTTCCTATTGGACTACTTATCATGTCTTGTTACCATCTTTTCCTGTTGTACAGATGCCTAAAGATCCCTCAAACTACGGTAATTGGATATGAAAACCATTGCACGAAATTGTGGGTTGAGCGAATGCTGCAGGTCAGGAAAAGCAAAAACTTCTTCCGATGCCTCTTTCTGGACAGAAAATATGTGTCTCTACAACTACTTTTGAAGTGGATTATCTCAGAAAGTTCTTTGCTTGAATTTACAGATTGAGGCAAAGGAAAGAGGTACGTCTTTGTCAGCGATCTCCACCAGAATATCAGCAGCAACTTTCCTAGCGTCAACCTCCTTGACTCTGAGCTCTCTTATTGGAGCATGGATTGGAAGCTCCTCAAATAGTGTTTTCACGGACGATTTCATTTATGGGGATACGAGTCCTTCCATGATTTCCATCAAGTACATAAGCCTCCTCAGTTGCTTTCTAGTGGCTTTTGGTTCCTTTCTAGAATGTGTAAGGTGTTCAGTTCACGCCATTTTCCTCCTGAGCATGCCAAAGAGTGCTATTCCAGTGGCCTATGTTCAGAAGGCAGTTGTAGCAGGATATATATACTGGTCAGTTGGTTTACGGGCGATCTACTTCGCGATCAATCTGCTGCTATGGATATTTGGTCCAATACCAATGTTCATATGCTCGGTTACTATGGTGGTGATTTTGCACAATCTTGATACAAATTCAACTGCTTTGCATCACTTTCAGCCTAAAACGGATCTCAGCCTCCTTTGTGAAATGGGCAACGATGTATCTGACGTCCGGAGGAGTTGAACATCCCGAGATTGTACAAGGAACAAAAGGCACAGGTTCTGCTTCAAGCGGTTAAAAAACTGGTAAATACCATGCCCAGTCTGGCAAAAGAGTGGCTGATGAAGTTACGGCTTGAAATGCCATAGATAACCTCGAATCTCAAAAGTTTAGGCGACTGGCAACCACGAAAAGAGTGGAGAAATCCCCAATGAAATCTTGAGGTTTGGGAAAGAGTTGAAGTCACAAAAGCACAGATCCGGTGCTTAATGAATTTCGTATATTTAGTGTTTGCAAGGATTGCACCTATCCTCATTACTCTGATTAGTGGCAATTAGAAAGTCTGGCCGGGATTGATCAATAAGACTTCAATCTTATCTTCAATGCATGAGTCCCAGTACTAACGAGCATATGTTATTTGCTTTTGCCAGTGTATCGCAGAAATAGAGATACAATTATAACGAATTGGGTACGATCATAGATATGGGACGTAAGTTAGAGCAAGTGCAACTCAAAGTTGATTTGAAAGCGAGGCCAACTTAAAACCAATTTGCTTCTTTTGTCAAACCATTTTATGTATGCAGTACCGGTCAAGTTTGAAAACGCTTTGCTCATCAGAACAAATGATAGAACTCATGAAGGTAGTTGGGTAGTAAAACCTGATGATGCTAGTTGCGTACATGCTGATCTTTACAGAAGCAAGGACGATTCGGTTTTTGCTAATGAATTTCGTTCGCTGGATTTTGCCAGAGGAAGGACCCGAACAGGGTTGAAGAGCTTCTTGCCAGAATACAAACATCAATCATTCCGTTTTCCAGAATACAGCAGTCAAAAGTAATTGACTTTGCGAAACCTTCTTGAACACGCAGTAAAGTTCTATTAGGAATAGCTAATCAATCAAGAGTCGCAACCTTCTATCTAATCATAGAAGGCCTTAGGAATTAGTAATATTAACGGGAAAACAAATAATTAATCTTAATCTTCATCACAGTCACATTAGTGTCGAATTAGCAGTTAATTTGTGTATCCAGGTTCAGCATTCTTGATGCACATTCGACGCCACAACTCTGGCCCAAAACTTGATCTGAGCTTTCACGTCTTCCGGCGAACCGCCCTTGCCATTCCACTTTGGGACCGTAGGAGCGTAGCTTTGGGCAAGCCACTCTTCAGAAAGATAAGGTCCTTCGCTCCCGTTGGCATCCACATTCTCCTGGGTCTTCTCTTGCAAACCGGGAAGTATGTTGACGAGATTCGGGTTTAACTGCTTCTTGTCAAACGAAAAGCCCAATTCCTTGAAGCCTTGCACTTCCTCATCTTCTAGATCACTCAGGCTCTTCCTTGAGTTGCTCTTGGTTAGGTATCTTCGCCTCATCTCCTTGTTAAAAGCGATCGCACTTTTTTCCGCATCAGTAAATTTGGGCGATCGATACTTCGACATGCTCGCACTCTGCGTCATTCCCTGAAACCAAGCATATTTCTATATCTGTCAACGCAAGAAACACACAAATGGATCTTTCTGATCAAGCAACCCGTTATATGATGTTCGATCAGTACCTTCGGAGTATGCCGCGGCGGCAAGAAATCGGACAAGTTAAGAGAGGCTTGCCTACTCGGCTTAGTCATCCTAGGAAAATTCTCTCTTCCTTCAAATGTCTTGTCTCTTCCAATACAAGGCGGTAGGGACGGCGCCCTGAGAAGAACCGGTCGCGACGAGTGATTGTGCTTGTCCAAACTGCCTTCCTTCGAACCACATTCTCTCACTCGAACTCCATCCTTGCTGGAAGGTGGCAATGCAGCCGAGACCCGCACTTCTCGAGGAGTCCCATCATCAACCCGCGCTCGTTCCGCTTCGTCTCCCGCGTCCTCGTGCAAGACCGACGGAATCCGAGAGGAGCCGGCTCGAGCATTACCAATGCCTTCCGTATCCACCTCCCTCGGCGAAGGAGGACTCGATCCGCTCGACCGCTGGCTCCCGGCTGGCGTCATTTCACGGTTCGGATCATCGACCGGAGAGCAAGGATCAGAGAAGCATCTCGACATGACGGGGTCCCTCTTCTTCCTATGAAGCAGGTTGCCGAAGAACCAACACTCGTCCACCAATAAATCCACGGCTTCCCCATCAACCGAGCAACCCGCCGCAGAAGCCTCGCCCATCGGTGCAGCCTCCCCAAGCCCCCCGGTCTTCCGATGTCATCACGGCCCTCTCTCCGGGCTAAAATGACTCGTCCCGTGAGCATTAAAGAAGCTGCAGTTGGGGGGCTGACCAGGGAAGTCACACCCATGTGCTCTGCACAAGAAACAAGATTCTAAACGTACCTTACATACATACTCACGCATTTGAATAATCAAGAAGAAAAGGAAGAAACAAATCACGGACGTCTGAAAGCGATCGGGGATTAGATAGCGACAGAGAAAAGACAGGGTCGCGTTCGGCATTGAAAACTGGGATGGTCACGTTGCAGATTGGCGCAAGACAAGGCGACGCCATTGCCAGCCCCCACCCACCCCACAACTTCCCCCCATGTGACGGCCCCTTCTGCTCAACTCAGGATCCGGAGATTGATTCTAATCTTTTCTTTTCTCAACCATTTGTTTATTCATACAGTGGGGGTTGTAGAAATACATTTATGCGACAGCTAAGTCTGCGCCATTCGCAATTCATTTCTTAATGCCGGGGGAAAATGGAGACTTTATTTGGGGTGGGGCGCTGGTTTTTGTCCCTTCCGGCTGGGAGCTGTTCGTGTTTCGGTACATCGACTCCTGTGGCCAACTTTAATTTATTGCCGGCTCAATCATAGAGCGTGGAAGATAGGCGGAGGGAGGGAAGGCTGGTGGTTGAGTGGCGCGGATCGTGGCGTGATTTTTGGGGAGCCCACGGGCTCCCGATCGACCTACCGGCACCCACCCTCTCCCGAAACTGCTCGATGCCTTGTGTTTCGTGTCCCATCTCGTCTCATTTTATGTCGTAATCTGTGGAACTCTATGTACAAATTTTCGAAATAAGTGTGACCGGCCCCCGGCACTTACCACGGACATGCGTCTCGAATCTCCATGCTTTGGAAGGTATGGTTGAGTTTTGAAATCCGCAACAGCTCGATCAAAACGATTACATTCACAAATAGTCAGAAGGTTATTGACTTAATTCGGTAAAATTGAAACGTTTAACATCGAATCAACATCATTATGATATACTTAGTAACTTTTTAAGTATTTGCGATGTTGAACGATTGGCATATGCCTTTGTGGAAACATTAGAACGTCGTAAGAACGGGCGGTCTCACAAATCAAAGAAGATTGCGTGATCTTCAAGATTACAAATGGATTACAATAGTTAATTCATGCATTTCCCTTATTTTTCAAGATGTCACGGATTTTTTACGCATTTTGCAGACTTTTTAGTTGTGTTTTGATAACTTTCCGTTTTATCTATATCTTTCCTTTAATTTTGTTATTCTCATTATATATATGCGCGGATGATATTGTATTCGGTACTTCATTATTCAGAAATAAATACTATATTTTGGAATACCTTCCAAGCATAACTTCCTCTGCTTCAATTGTCTCCTTAATTGGGTATGTTAATAAAGCTTGATTACGCAGACCGGAAAAAATAAAAATTTCCAGTTAGAACAAATTAAGAGGATCCGTAGCACAATAAGCATTAGTGGTAGGACCCAAAATGGAATTATCCCACTGTTTTTCCACAACTAGGAGCATGCCGAGGACACTTCAATCATGGGCCTTTAGTCTGGTTAGGCCCGCCCAAACCCGTTAAAGCCCATTAGCAGGCCGAAGTGCACCCACAAAGCTATCCATCAAGGCATCCGACATTGATGCGTTGAAGCCCGCCCTTTAATCAAGTACATTCCTCGGAAATTAACGGCAACAGACTATTTTCTCTTGCAAATAGCCAAGAAAAATTAAATAAAAAACAACAACAACGCTACCAAAATGACAAAACAACTCATATGGTACTCAATCCGCGCACTCTATGTTCTTACATGACTCATCTTGCTTGATCATATGTTATAATTTGAAAACCTATTCAACTATCCGAATCAATGAATGATCGATGCCACCTGCATATCAAAAAGAATACAACCATGTATGTAAAATCATGCCATAATATTATCGTATTCTTCATTTTCACATACAAAGCGCTACTAAAAATCATTTCATTCACCGCGACTTTCCCTCCGACAATGTCAGCACAACGTGGACATGCATACGCGATAATGGTATAAGGAAAATTAGAAAATTTCTAATGCCGTACTATTATTAGTAAAAGGGCGCTTCTTGCATCAACTTCAAGGTTAAAAACACTTGTACGTTTGTAAGATAATCACACCACCGTCCAATGCGGAATTGGATCATCTGCTTTGGGGTATGGCCCAGGGTAGATCTGATCTTTGGATCACAGCCGTCTGATTGTTGATTGGATGGCTATGAGCTGCAGGTGGTGGGGCCCTACCTTTAATGGGTGTAGGCTCCACCTTTTTGTTTTATTTAAAAAAAAGCATAGCCGTCCGATCAGACAGTTGTGATTTAAAGATCAGATCTGCCCTGGGCCGTACCCCAGAGCAGACGATCCAAATCCGTCCAATGCTACTTCAATATTCTAAATTTGGAGCATAACTGATTATTATATCTTAGAATAAGTCCCCGGTGTTAGAGGAAGCGTATTGATAAATCTAATTCTAAATTTGGAGCATAACTGATTATTATATCAAAGAATAAGTCCCTGGTGTTAGAGGAAGCGTATTGATAAATCTAAACAAAGTTTCCGATTCGTAAATATTCGACGGATTTATGTTTCTTTAACTTGTGATATCCTAGAAGCATCGACATGATTTTTCTCTCAACTATGATCTCTCCGGTGACTTCTTGTAAACCAAAAGACTCGAGGATCTCAATTGTCCGGGTCAAACGTTACTGTCCGCCATCCTCGTTCGGCAGAGAAAAACCAGGAGTTGTTCATCCTTAATCCGTTACATTTGACCACGACAATCCCATTATTCGCGAAATGATCGATCCAACACACGAATCTTGAGGTTCAAGGAACTAAGAACAAAAACCACCACGCGTTGATGCACGTTAAGGAAAAAAATAATAAGACATCTCGCAGACCCTAACTAGCAAGAAGAATTACTGATCACGATGTCGAAGGAGACGAACTCGAGATTTCACATAGCCATGTTTCCATGGTTCGCAGTCGGTCACATGACCCCATTCCTCCACCTTGCCAACGAACTCGCCAACAGGGGCCACAAAATCTCCTTCTTCTCGCCCAGGAAAGCCCTAATTCTCTTGGAAAACCTCAATCTACACCCCAGACTCATCACCTTCCAAACGCTCACCGTCCCCTCGGTTGCCACCCTCCCTCCGGGAACTGAAACCGCCTCCGACATCCCCATCTCCTCCAACCCCTCGCTCGCCGCTGCCGTGGACCTCACCCGCCCACAGTTAGAGGCCTCGCTGCAGGCCATGCGGCCCGACTTCGTCTTCTACGACACTGCCTACTGGATCCCCGAAGTGGCCCGGCCGCTTGGCATTAGGACAGTCTGCTACAATGTTGTTTCCGCAGCCGCGATCGCCATCGTCCTTGTGCCGGCACGCGAGGTGACCCCGGGTAAGCCGCTCACGGAGGAAGAGCTGGCAAAGCCACCCAAAGGGTACCCATCAAAGACAGTCGTGCTGCGTGGCAGCGAAGCCCGATCCCTCATATTCTTATCCCTGCCCTTCGGTGACAACATCACGTTCCATGGCCGCGTCACGACGGCCATGCAAGAGTGCGACGCGATCGCCATCCGGACGTGCCAAGAAATAGAAAGGGACTTGTGTGCCTACATCAGCAGTCAATACGGCAAGCCTGTCTTCTTGACCGGCCCGGTCTTGCCTGAGCCGGCAATAAAGACGCTGGACGAGAAGTGGGCCGAGTGGCTCAGCCGGTTCAAGCCAGGGTCCGTGGTGTTCTGCGCGTTTGGGAGCCAGCACGTTCTCGAAAAGGGCCAGTTCCAAGAACTCCTACTAGGGTTTGAGTCAACAGGCTTGCCATTTCTGGTAGCTCTCAGACCACCAATTGGGACAAACTCAGTAGAAGAAGCTTTTCCTGAGGGTCTCGAAGAGAGAATCCAAGGGAGAGGCGTGGTTCACGGGGGTTGGGTCCAACAGCCACTCATATTGAGTCACCCATCGGTTGGGTGCTTCGTGAGCCACTGCGGGTTCGGGTCGATGTGGGAGTCGCTGACCTGTGATTGCCAGATAGTGATGGTTCCTCATCTGGGTGACCAGATCTTGAACACGAGACTGCTGGCGGAGGAACTGAAAGTGGGCGTTGAAGTAGAGAGAGAAGAGAGTGGGTGGTTCTCGAAGGAGAGCTTGTGCGGAGCCATCAAGAGTGTGATGGATGAGAAGAGTGAAGTGGGTCAGTTGGTGAAGAAGAACCATGCGAAGTGGAGAGAGGTCCTGGGGAGCCCGAACTTGATCAGTGGCTACATCGATAGGTTTATTCAGAATCTGCAAGAGCTTCAAATGAAACATTAGAGGTAGTAATAGAAGGAGATCCTAAACAGCTTCAACTTCGAGTTTGGTAAAGGGCAAAGAGAGCGAATGTGAACTGGCCTTTCAAATTAAGCTTGAGGGTGCTGCTGCTAAATCAGTGATATCATGGAGATAGATTTAACTCATGTAATCAGCGCGAAGATAACTTTCATCTACATGATCTTTAGAATGAATATTCCAACAAGGAAAGAGAGTTTCTTTCCTTACTTTACGAAACTTCTTGGGCCAATCTACCATGACTTGTCTTTTATAGTTGAGTATTAACTTCTTCATATTCAAACAACAATTTTGAGCGAATAGAATAACCCTTGCCACTCTGACATTAATATTGCTTAGATATCACGTGTTATTATAGAAATAAATTTGGCCCGTTGGAACGTCTGTTAATAATTTTACAAATTACAAAATGAGTATGTATGCGAATCAATCACGAGTCTCCTATACAAAAGTCAAATATCAGCACAGAAACGAGCTTAAATTGACTGAAATATCCGAACCGAACTTAATTTACAAAACTCCCCCACAAATTCTTTCTTGATTACTCTATTATAAGATAACAACAGAATAGCTTATGCACCGATTAATACAAAGATGAAAATTGAGATTACATTGTATGCCGTAAAATCCAAAAAATGATAGTAAAAAAGCTCAAATTGGGGTACGAAATTGATATTTTAGCAACGGAGCAAACTGTTATTGGATAAGATTCCTCTGTTGGATTCCTTATTTTGCAGTATTACATGATTTGCATGGATAATCTCACTATAGCTAACATTTCTCGCTTGAAAGTGCTGTGTAATAGAATTGCAAGGTAGCGGGCTGGCTCGAGTATAATCATGGTGCAAGAGCAAACTAGCTTAAGAAAATTAAAATGGGGAGATCAATGCATCAACAAAGGCATTGGCCCCAAAATACCGGGCAATTTGAGTTGGAGTAATTTTGGCTCAAACAAAATCATGGTGCGCTTCTTGTGGTCGTTCATTTCTAATAATTCAAATCAACAGTTTTTTGTGGCTGAAAAGGACAAGACAAATGTGTCAGACAAGCGCAAATTTGAGGTTTTTGTTGTAAAAAAAAGTTAATGATAAATAAATATAATATTTTCTCTAAGATATTTGTCATTGACTAATATTTTTCAAGCGATTAAGTTCAGAAAAATTAAGAGATAGGTGATGGCATATCAGTCAACTTAAGAGAGGACCATTGGCTCAAAACAAGAAAAATTGGGGGACTAGCAAATAGAAATGAGCCTAAATTGGTGGCGGACATCATTGATTCAAATACAGGCACATGGAATTATCAAATGATTAGTGATATATTTGGCAAGCATATTCAGGAGGAAATTCATACCACTCCTCTCAGTTTCATATCCAGAACCGACAGACTAATTTGGATAGGAAACAAATCGGGGAATTTCACAGTTAAGAGTGCCTATTACATAGTACAAGAAGTAAACACAAGATCAACTGATTCCCAAGCATCCTCTTCCTATCAAGCCCCTTGAAGTCTATGGAAGGATATATGGAGTCTACAAACTTATCCTAAAATAAGGCAGTTTATGTGGAGCCTATGCAATGAAAGTCTTCCTACAAGGACTAACTTACATAGAAGAGATATTATACCTGAACCAACATGCCCTCTCTGCTATTAACTTCCATAATCTACCAAGCACCTTTTCTTGTTGTGCAAATGGACAGAGAAGATACGGTCAAACCCTAGTGTTAATATCGATGCCTCTCCTAGATCTATAATAAGGATGGATAAATGGGTTACCAATTACCTTCAATCTGGGGTTTCGGCACATCAAAAATCCATCTTTGTACATCTACTCTGGTTAATTTGGAAAGCTCGAAATGCTCTGTTATTTCAAGGGGCGCAATTTTTCAACGGGCTCAAATAATCAGCGAAGCAACTCTATCTCAACAACTCTTCGAAAAATGGTGCCCACCAAGAAAAGCGAGAGAAGTGTAGCTCACCTCTAAATTGAAAAGTTGGAGGCCCCCAGAGAAGGAGTCCCTCAAGTTGAATGTTGATTGTGCTTGGAAGGAAGGTAGATTGGCAAATTATGTAGTTAGAATCTATAGAGGAGATGATGGAGTTTGTTTTGTTGGGTATGTGAAGCAGATTGCCGCCCTCTCAACATGCGCAGGCAAAACCCTAGCCATTCTACACGGGCTACTCTAGTTGAAGGAAAGTTAAAATGATCCGCAGATGGAGTTATCCGCACAAAGACAATTAGCTGAAAGAAGCGATCTGCAAGTTCACATATCTACAGATTGCTTATTAGCCGTGGATTACATAATGGGCCGAAGTGAAGTCTCATGGGCCATCTCCTCTTACGTTCTGGACCGCTGCTATTGGGCCTAATGAAAGACGTCCACTTAATGTCTGAGCCGCGTCAAGCAAATCGGGCCACAGATTGGGTAGCTAAAACCCATAGTGCGGGGTCTCTTCCCAATGATTGGATTTCAAAGCCCCCGTTAGACCTTTATCTCATCTTTTGTTTGGACTATAGTACTACATGTTATCCACATCTTATTAGTAATCAATGAAGAATTTTTCAACCAAAAAAAAGTTCAGAAAAACATTCTTTAAATCATGTATTTTCAGTTAAATGGAAGAAACTGTAGCCTTTATGAATTTGCTTGCTACTAATGGCGGTCTAGGCACGGTTGCTATTTTCGTGCCAGAAGATACATATTGCTTTATCTCAACGTGTACATATGGTCTTCAAAACTTATGACTGCGGTGGTTTGAACCAAAATTGACAGGTGTAATTACAATCAATTGGAAAGCGATCAGCAAAAATATTCATAAATTCTGATACTTCCGGGTTTCTCATTTTCAAGTCAACGTTGGCAATTTCGAACAATGAACTTTTCACAATCCATCTTACATTTCATTAACTCAAATGAGTTTTTCCATTCGAATACATGAATTTCCTAGATGATTCAGCTTGGACAAATATTTAGAATAAATACACTTTATTCTCATGTTTATTTATCTCGAAAGTACTATGCAATTGTTCCTTAATTCGACTTTTAACTAGCTTTAGCGGTTTTGAATATGATGAGAAACCGAAAATCAAGTACGTTGACAAGAAAAAAAGGAAAAAAACTCATTTTTTGGTCAACGATCTTATTCCTGATCTGAAATAGCAAAAACGAGAAAGATTGATGATGATCAACAATAAAGAATCGGTCCAATCTAACATAAGAGGATCTCGGGATCAATACACAAGAGAAATGGGGAAACAAGAGGAGTGGAGAAGGAAAATAAGACAGGGAGATGTCAACATGGAATCTTCTCAGTGAACCACCGGAGAACCTTGATGGGAAGCTTGAGAAGGCTCACGGCCAGCTTCGCCACCCCGACACAGCATATGCAGCAAGGGCACAAGCAACTCAGCACAGTCCTGTTTGGTCAGCAAAAGAACGTCGTCGCCATCATCTCTCGACGTTAATCTCCAATACGGAGAGGTGTCTAACAGTTCTAGTTGCCCGATCGTATTAACTAGCAAGGGGGGGATGGACGAAAGTAGAAAAAATGGAGATCGAAACTCACCCGAGGACCCAAACGACTGCGCCCACCAGAGACAGAATCACGGCAACGAAGGCGAAGGGCAAGCCTATCAAGAATCCCAGAGGCCTGCACTCTCCCATTTTTTTTCTCCGATCCTCCGAGATATGGGAAAATTCACTCTCGGAAAGCAACACCGGCGCGCGATTCTGAGCGTCGATGGAGATGTGGAGGGCTTGATGTATACGAGGGCCAAAAGGCGACGCGCATTGGACCTGCAGATCGGCGTGGGGTCAATGGACGTTCGACAGAGTCTACCCGCCATGATTGACGATTCTGATATTAGAAGCTTCCTCTTGGTCTCCGCTCTTTTTTTCAGAGCTTTCCATGGCTTTGAAATTTCAAAGAAGCGGGCGAGGCTTGCCTCGGCACTCCACGTGGAACTCAAGAGTCCTCCTGGGCCGCAAATGGACATGTTCAGATGAAGTTGACGATGGGCTTTGGAGAATGGGGCGCTACGTCACGCCCGGGCTCAAACAATTGCAGAAATCCAAATTCCCCGAGACTCAAGCCCGTCCATGCGGTCCCAAGCTTAACAAGATACAACTCCACTATTGGGCCGTTAAACGGTTGGGCCGGTCCATATCTGGTCGAAAATAGTCCGACCAAATTGACCCATTCGACCCGTGTTCCCCCATCTTCATACAACATTTATCTTACAGATGCCGATCCAACTCAACATGCCCCGAGACCGAAGCCCCCAACCATGTAGTCCCAAGCTTTTCAAATCGGAGGCACTCCAGGACGAGCCTATTTCCATTCCCAACCGGTTCGAACAGTCTATCTCGACCCTCGCCCCAACCCCCCCGGTTCGTCTCGAGAAAACGGGACAGGGCTTCGCGCGATTTCCCGGTCCGACGGGCGGAACGAGCTTCTTGAAAAGCCAGGCTCCCCGTGAGTCTCTGGCGGAGCGCGATTATTAGATGAGGCGTAGGGTTAGTAGCGCGGCTTCGTTCGAGAAGTTCTCGTCACATTATGACGGAAAGGTCTTAATCACTTGTCAACGACACCATTATGGGAGGAACCGAATTAATTCGACTTTTTGCGTTCGAGCAAATCGCCGATGAATTCATTGCGCCCCATCAAAGTCGCCCCGTCGAGATTTGACTTTTTAGATTTGCTTTTTAGGAAAAAAGAGGGGAAAAAAAAAAGGGCGGCTCCGTTGCGTACTTTGCCAGCTTGGCGGTTGGGTTAGGTTCATAACTCGGCCGGTCTAGCGTTGTCCGTCAAAGTCAACGAGTCAACGCGACCCCCTCCCTACGCGAAGCTGCCACCGCGTCGTCAGAATCGCACGGCATCATTGTGGTGCGCTGCGGCGCACTACATAAGTACCGTCCCAATAATTCTACCGCAAAAGCGCTCGCACGCCGTGTTAGAAAATTCTTTTTGTTTTAATTCTTTCTAGTGCCCGATAAAGCAAAATTAACTGGAGCTAAAATATTCCCTTTTTTTTATAATTTTTGTTTGTGATGAGCGCATAATTAGCGTCCTCATCCCCTAATTGAGAAATTATAATGAGCTTAATTAAATAAAGGCGGAGAAAACAGACGGACGTGAAGAATGATTTGGAATCCTGAAAAGGTCGCGGCACAGACGCCGCGAGATTTAATTAAACAAGGATTTAAAAAATTTATAAATTCCAATCCGAATCGGAGGGTATCGGCACGGGCACACCGTTTGATCTTTCGATGTGATGGAGGGAAGGAAGGAGGCTACCGTCGCCGCCAGCGTCCGCACTCCAACCCCCGCACGCGTCGGTCTCAGCGCTCCGCAGAGCGCCGCGGATCGCGACACGTGGCGTCCCGAGGGGCGCGCTCGGCCGTCGGATCCCCCTTGGCGACCGGTTCAAAAGCGGCGAATGAGGACCGCGGGGGACCACGCTGAGAAAGCGTCTTTTCTTTCTTCAAAAAAAAAAAAATGGGGGGGGGCAAAAAGGTATTTTTATACTTTGGGATTATCCTTTAAGTTTATCCGGTGGGGGGCGAAGAGGAGGTGGGACGGGGATATAAAAAGAGGATCGCATCTCCTGATCCGCCTCCGCGGCGGGAAGGCGGACAGTGCCGACAGATGTTGGGAACCGCGAAAACAAGTCGTCGGTTGGGATATATGGGAAAGATTTATACTCTCTCTTCTTCTTCTTTTTCCAATTTTATTATTTACGTGTGTGCTCTCCAAGTAATTATTAATAATATCCTAAATTTAATTGCCGATAAAGTCACAATATCTTCTTATTAATCGCGTCTTAACAAAATACACATAGGATGTCTTCTCAGCACCACAAGCGAAAAGAGCGGAACAAAGAAATCCCCCGAACCGTCCGTGGCCAGTCCTATGTCATGCCCAATCAATCTACAAATAATTCGCACAGAATCCCGGTCTAACACAGGAGTTCACCTCTCCCTCTAGAGCTACTTAAAACCAAATCAAAACATGGAATTAGTCGCTGCTCGCGTTAAATATTTCCCGAGCACCGCGCGGCACAGCGAAGTCTCTAGTCTTAACGACGCTCGAGCGTCGTACCGTCGTGCTTTTCGTTTTGTCGGCTTTAAAATTTCTTACTTTTGGTATTAGCCCCTTTCTTTGCCTAATCAAGACCTAACTAACAGATGAAAGGGGGGCAGGGTGTGAAATTAAGGTTCCGTTCGTTTCACGAAAAAAAACTTCAAAGAAAATACTTTTGAATTTTCTGACGTTCGTTTCACAGAAAATAAAATAGTCAAGGAAAAATGAAAAAAAAAGAAACATATTCAAAAGTATGGAAAAATATATTTTTTTTACATCTTCTTTCAAAAGTGACTTGTGATTATCGGCTAATCAATGTAGAACAAGAAAAAAAAAAAGAGAGAAAATAAAATAAAAAATAAAAAAAAATCGATTTTTCAATAATTTTACAAAAAATAACTTTTAAAAAATATTTTATTACATATTACCTGAGAAGAAAGCGTAAGATAAGATCGCGTAAATCGGAGCGGCTATTCGTCTCGCAAAGGCGGGCAGGCAGGAGGCGAGGTGGGACGACTTTTAGGACACCAAGCCGTTCGGCTACTTTTATGATAAAGTCGAAGGGGAAATTAAAACGCTAAAGCCAAAGAGGAGGGGGCATCCCCGGCTTTGAAACAAATGACTTTAAAATAAAATAAAAAAACGCGGAAAGTGGAATTTCCCACCGCATCGCGAGAGCGCGTGCCACGTGACGGGCGCCCCGGGGGGAGTGAGGGGCGGGGGGGCGGCGCGAGGCTTTTTAATAATTACGAAGGGCGCGTGAGTCCGGTCAAATCCCTCGTTGACCGAGCCCCCGCCTCCCCTCCTCGGAAGATCACCCCCCCCCCCCACCCCCGCTCCAGATGCGGTGGGTAGGCGCTGCCCCCACGTGCAGCGCGTGATCCGCACTCGCCCCCACCCCCTCACCCTCCATTTTTTTCCCGGGCCCCACTCCCACGCGGGAGCCGGCCGAGGACACTTTCTCCGCCCGCAAATCACAGCGCCCGCCTCCATATCCCGCGACTTGCGTGTAATCCCGTGCTCCGTCTCGCGATTCTTCGCAATGAAAAATATTTTATCTTTTTTTGCCGATTTTTTTTTCTTTTGCAGCCCCGCGACCAATTAATAAAAATATTCGAATTATTGCATTTTAACGAATGGAGCTCCATATTGTAATCCCTGCAAATTACATATCTATATATTGTAAAATCGCGATTTTTCGTGCCAAAAATCGCATTGACGGTGTAATTGACATATGAGCAAGCACGTGAATAAAAGAAGATCAAATTGGACAGTTGTATGAGCCAAGAAATTGAGGGAGCAAATCAACAACTCAGAGAATTCAATTGCCCGCATGACACATCTTAGGGGACCAAAAGAACAAACCGTCGCGTTATAAAAAATAAACGGACAACAAGTACTTTCGTCGTCCATGAAAATTATTTAAATATAAAATCGTTATCTCTAATGAAAATCTTTTTTACTAATTAATTATTTCAAGCAACGCGAGTGATTGTTTTTAGTACAATATATTGCAATTCGTGAAAACAACTGAACCCGTGATGCAATTGAAATGTAGCACGAACGTAATTAAAGTCAAAGCGGCCGATCCGAAAGTCGGTATACGCAAAACGAAATGTTTGATTAACGACTATACATTAATAGTCGCATATAACTATTTGCATAACCATGAGCTAGTGTCGCGAGTCGATTATTTGGGAGCAGACCTATGTGGTGACTTAGGCTTCTTTGGATTTTTAGAGCACCGTACCCAAGCTTTTACCGAGGATCGTTCGCTTGCTCGCCCACCAAATCGTAGAGAGAGAGAGAGTGTGTTAGGAGAAATAAGCTTTCAAGTGTCGGATATGTATGAATGAGGGGCGGGCTACCTTACTTATACCAAAACATATCTCATCACAGCTATTGAGAACTCGGAGAACCAGGTGACATGATCGGTTTTTTATGAATTGTACACGTTTCTACGTCCATGGGGGAACCTAGTGACGCTAGCTTCACCAAGCAGCACTAATAACAATGTGGAAAATCACGGCCATCGCTTGAAATTTCGGGGCGCAACCAATGGCTTTAAGTGCAGAAAAATACGGCAATGGTACGAAAAGTTAGTCTCGATAGGCTAGCGGTGGCAACTAGCGGAATGATTCAACTCCATAATTCACACCCATAATACTTATTACTCCATAATAAAGGCTCAACAATCAAATCCGATCGAAGGCAAGAGAAAGTTCGCACCGAAGCGACTCATAAACTCGGGAAGAAAATTCAATCCTGAATGTTTTGAGGGGGAACCAAGAAAAAATTTAAAAAATTGAAAATAAATCGCCCTCAACGCATACCGAAGATGTCGCCTGATTAACGACACACTTCCCACGTTCGGCCGTCGCTATAAGAGGGGAAATTTTAAAAAAAAAAAAGCAAAAAGAAAAGAGAAAAGAGAAAGGTTCTATAATTAGCCGCGTTAAGACGAGAGGGTTTCATTAAATTAGTGTGTGTGGGGGGGGGGGGGGGGGGGCCCACGGAGAGAAGAAAAGCTCAGCACACTCGAGTTGCGTTGGCTCTCGCGAGAGACGCCAAGCACCCCGATAACGCGCCCCGACGGGCACGTGGTTCTCACGCCCACCAGCCGCAACACCCACGAACATCCCCCACACGCCCGCCCGCCCGCCCGCCCGCCCCCCCACCTTCTATATATTACAGACCCCTCACTTCCTTCCTTCTCCCAAAACGCAAAACACCATCTAACCAGCGACGCTCTCTCTCCCTCTCTAGACTCTCGCTTTCAGCTCAAATCCGAGAAAAAAGTCTCCACGTCTCCGACCATGGCTCCCCGAGAGAGGCCCAACCCCGTCACCGTCGCCATCAGCCCCAGGCCCAAAGGCGGCATGGAGATCCGCTTCCGCGGCGTCAGGAAGCGGCCGTGGGGCCGCTACGCGGCTGAGATCCGCGACCCGGGCAAGAAGACCCGCGTCTGGCTCGGCACCTTCGACACCGCCGAGGAGGCTGCCCGTGCCTACGACGCTGCGGCGCGTGAGTTCCGCGGCGCCAAGGCGAAGACCAACTACCCCACCGCCGACGAGCTCGTCGTCGCCGCAGCCGCCCGCAGCCCCAGCCAGAGCAGCACCGTGGACAACGCCTCCCCTCCCCCGCCCCCGCCGGCACCGCCGGTCCTGGACCTCAGCCTCGGGGGTTTCCCGTTCGCCGCCGCGTACGCGGCCCCGGCCGCGTGCTACCCCGTCGTCCCGGTGGCGCGTCCGGTGCTCTTCTTCGACGTCTTCGCCCGTGCGGGGCAGGTCGCGGACGACGTCGCCAGGAATTGCAAACCAGGCCGCCCGGCGGCGAGCGAGTTTTTCCCGGCGGTCGGGAACGTTGCGGTGAAGAGCGAGTCTGACTCTTCGTCCGTCGTGGACTCCGATGTGACCCATCGCAGCGGATCCTTCCTGGACCTCGATCTCAACCAGCCTCCGCCGCCTGAGGGGGCTTGATTTTTTTATAATATATTTTTTTTCCGCGGTGGGTCTTGATCGGCGGCGGATTTGCGAATTTTTCGGTGCGGTTCCTTGTTTTCTGTGGCTCGAAGCTGAAGACGGAAAGCGGATCCATGTAGAGAGAGAGAGAGAGAGAGAGAGAGAGAGAGGGAGAGATTAGCCTGACAATTAATTTCGGTTCGGCGGTTGACGATGACGACAAAATTAGATGACGAAGACAACCATGACTAGATATGTATATAGAAGTCACAAATATAACTCCAGCTTTTTTAGCAGCCGGGAAATCTGCAAGTGTTTCTCAGTTTGTTCTTGTTCATGTGTTTTTCTTTTAATCCCTGTAATACGTAGTTCGGATATCGCAAAATGTCAAAAAGATCTGGTCTTTTATGCAAATCTCCGCCTTTGATATAGCTCGCCCTCCTCTATCTTATCTCCGCTCCATTTCATTGGTCGTCGAGTAGAAAAAGAAAACGATCCTGCATCTTCGGCAGGAGATGAAACCTGCGCACGAACCTTGCTGCTTCCAACTTCATTTTAAGAACGAGGAAGGAAAACGGATGTCTTTCTCGCTTTTTTGCAATAAAAATAAATGAATTTTTTGAGCTGGTGCTTTGTCGGGCGGTGATGGTAATCGAGACATTGTGCCGGCAATGTAGCTGAAGATTTGACGGGCCATGTCGTGGGTGGGCTTTAACGTGTGCGCACGAAACATGAGGCGCAAGATAGAGGGACCTCCTCCGTCGCGCCACGTGTCGGTCCCGCCGGTCGTACAGAGGGACCGCACTTACGCCCCCCGCCTTAAAAAGAAATAATAATAATGAAAGGGTTCTGAGAGCGTACAGAGAGGTTCATGATGAGAACCCCGGGGGAAGTCTCTCCCGTTCTTTCTCTGCTGCCTTTGACCGAAGCGAGATGATCAGAGAAAGGCTCGTGATTTGCGCTTTTGGGTTTTGTCCTCCTGGTGCGGATCTCGAAAAAATCTTTCGGTTGATCCGACGGTCGAGAGCTCGGTAGACGGCGGTGCGCCCACGTGGACTCGGTCCAACGTTTATCTCTGTCTCTGTCTCTGTCTCTGTCTCTCTCCCTTTTTTTTGTTTTGAGTTTCTTCTCGGGGGCTAAGTTTTATTTATTTATTTAATTATAGGTTAGGCGGCACCGACGGCTTTTGTTCTTTTGGCTCGGAAAGGGAGAGGGGTCACGCAGTAATTTCCGTGTCGACGAGGTACATGTCGGCTTTTGGCTTGCAGTCGCGTGGCGTTCTCTCGCCGCTCGCCGGCCTCGTACGATTCGTCGTTGTTTTATTTATTTATTATTAATTACGACCTTCGTCGACAGTTTTATCACCGAGCGACCGGTGCGGCCAAAAAGCCAAAAGAAAAAACAAAAAGGAAGGAAGGAAATGGACGTTGCTCAGGCGTCACGGTCTCCCCGTAATTAGGGCTGTGTCCGCGAAAAAGTAGTAGCCTGGATTAATTCAAATCACTTGATTTCATTTACTCCCAAATAGGAAAATTATGGCAAAATAGAGCGATGATTACTGTAGTCTTATTGAAAAAGACCTTGTTGCATTTGTGTATTTCTTCTTTCAAATTCATGAATTTAGAGCGCGTATATAACTGCATAAATTGTTAAGTGTCGTTTTTATGAGGGGCTCGAATGTTTTTATTTTGAGTTTATTGGAAATCCATCGATATAAATAGCAACAATCTGACTTTTTTACGTGCTATTGACACGAGGGATACCGTATATGTTGAAAAGAGAAGGAAGGGGCAGGATGTTTAGATGGGGAATTAATCACTTTTACCATGTTCACATTCACTTTTCGACTACGTGACTATCGATCGAATGGCTTTTCAACAATTGTATGATTAGTCAAACGTCTTTAGGTGAGCAGTTATCTTCACCGAGATGTTAAAATCCAATTCTCCAAGACGGCATTGGGTAGTCGCACGTGTTAAGATGAGAAAAACCACCTACTTTAGTTCCGTTGAATCTAGTTTAGTTTAGGTCCTGTATCGAAGAGACTGGAGAAAGACTTAATTGGTCACGAGTCACTAAACGATATTATCGCATTTTTTAACGAGATTTGACGTGTTTTTAGTTATTCGCAATGTGAGTGTAATTAATCATAAGAGGTTGAGGAAATCACAAATCCGCTCGTGTTAGCTAAGAATAGAAGATGAAAAAGGTTAATTTTGGATATTTTAATTTGACTTTCTTTTTCAATGCATGTAAAAGTTATCATGTCGAAAATTGTTCGAGAAAATATTTCTTCGGAAGACGGTAGAAAATAAAAAATGATGGAAAAATAAAATACTAAAAAAGAACGAGGGTATTTGGAGTCTAAGCACCGAGTATCATGACGAAACGACTTCGGAGCATTTGAATAATTTAGTTCGGGGGTTGAATAAAGAATGGAATGAGATACTAGCGAAGACTCGTTCTACAGTCCGAAGGGGTTAAAGACAAAAAAGAAGAAAACGAAGGAGAAAAGAAATCGGGGGGATATTGCGAGGAAGGGTCCACGACAACGCCGGTGGGCCCCGCGGCGGCTGGCCTTTTCGGGCGGGACCCGGTCTTCTCGCCGTCCTCTTGCTACCCGCTTCGGCATTCCACAGGCGCAAAATCTCCTCCGACTCGCGCGGGACGACGCGTGGGGGTCACATCACGTGACGGGCCGCACGTACCCCCGGGCCCTTCGAGAGGGGTGGGTGGTGGAGCGTGACGTTCTCGATCAGGGAGGACAGACAGGAAAGCCGGCGGATCGGCGGGTGGGGGGGTGGGGGCTCGGGCGGCGGGACCCACGTACCGACAAAGAATCAACGCCGCGGATCTCCCCCTAATCTATACATGTTTGGAAAACCAGGACAAATTAATATATTCTCGGACTAAATCCAAAAGAAAAAAAAAGTTAGAAAATTGGAAAATGAAATCCCGAAAACACCCCCTCACCTTGACGCCTGCTATCAAACGCTCCCGTTTCGCCTTTGAAAATCAACGATCTATATTTAAAAGACGAACGACCTCTTCACGACACCTCTCTCTCTCTCTCTCTCTCTCTCTCCATCTCTATCTCTACGTGCGAGCTTTGCCCATCGGTGTCGTGATTTCTCTAAACTGCGGTCGGCGTGTCTCCCCCGCCTCAGAACACGCCGCCGAACTCGACCGCTCATCTAATGAAATGATTTGCACTCCACAATCTTAAATATTTTAATTAGATCTCACAATCGAGTACTTAATTAAAAAATCATTTTCATTCATGATGTGTTGATTAATCATAATTCGAGGATGACCGTATTTCGATCTACCACGTACTTTGCCTGTTTTGATGGGTTACGGGTTATTTTGAAGAGTATTATGGTCTGTTCGTTTGGCGGAAAATATTCTTCTGAAAAATATTTTCCGGAAGCTGGACTGTTCGGGGGTGAAAAATATTTTCCTAAGATTTTCCAATCAACCAAAGATTTCCTTCTAAAACAAAGGAAAATGTTTTCCGTTTTTGAAAAGCGAAAAACATTTTCCGGATCTCCTCTCTTTCTCTCTCGTCGTGAGTCTATAAGCAATTTAATTATCAGCAGTCAGCCGCCGCTCACTGCCAGTCGCTAGTCGCCGGATAATTTCAAAAAAAAAATCCAAAAAAAAATTTCAGAAAATTTTTAAGTTTCAAATGAACGCCGAAAAAATGTGTCATTTTTCAAGAAAATAACTTCATGAAAAACATTTTTCGAAAGTGTTTTATTTTCCGCAAAACGAACGGACCCTTGATTAAAAAAGAAAACGACGGCTATTTTATGAGTTTTGATCGATTTGACCTTTTTCTAATGGATGGCATTATGGGTGAGCAAAAATAGGGTGGGTAGGTTCCAAACTTGGACACTATTCCCGAACTTATTATAACCGATCTCCATTTTTTTGGACAATGTACTCTATCCTGTTTGCAATTGACTCTGTACTCAATCCACCCTATTTTTTCGATTCGTTTCCAATGTTAATCCTATTTATATTAGAACCTGTTTTGCAACCGTTCATCCTATACGATTTTGAATTTTATGTTAATATAAGATAAAACAATATAGTTCTTCTAATTTATTTTGAAACATTTAGCACTTATAATTAAATAAATAAGTAAACTTTTTGACTATAAAAAAGTAAGGATCCACAAGATAAATTATCATAAACAAAGTCATAAGTCAAAACAAAAATCATAACATTACATATACATTAGCAACAAATATGGATATAATTTTAGTCTTATGTTCACAATACTACATGAAGGTTTTCATTTATCTAAAATGGTTAATAAATCTTTGGGGCAAGCATAACTCCTCCAAAAGTCAACCCAAAGTGAAATCAGGCAAGTAAATTCACGTGATACAAAATCTCCAACAAAAATTTAAAATTCCTATATAAAGAAAAATTAACAAGAAACCATGTTTAAGAAACATATGCAAAAGTTATGATTTAATAAAGTTTATTTACTTCGAAAATCGAAATTTTCGCTAAATAAATTTTATTTGGATTCATGATTTTATGGTAGGTTTCAGACTTGGAACTTATACCAAACCCTGTTATAATCGGTTCCCCTTTTTTTGGATCATGTACCCGACCATGTTTACATTGAATTTTGTCCCTGACCCTATCCAGAACACGATTTATAGGGTTTTTGGACCTTGGGCCGGTTCGGAAAGATGACTTACTCGATCTAGTTGCATACTCCTAGATGGCATAGTTAAGTCTCTCCGATTTTTTTTGAGTATCGGAGTTTTGAGGACGTCGATGTTCATGTCCCTCCGTCGCGCGCGGTCAATGACGTTCGGTGTAAGATCGCCACGTGGAGAGGTGGAAAGGGTCTGGAATCTTCTTGGTTGGTGGACGTTCCGGATTTTGGGCGGCCGGTTTGAGCTTGACTGCTCGATAGCTTTTGTTCTGCTGAGCTGTCTCCTTCCAAACCGCTCCCGCCGGCTCCTAGTTTTGCTCCACCTCTTCCCTCTCCCCTTTGTCTCGCCCTTTTTTATTGGCTTAATTATCAATATCGACTTCTTCTTATATATATATATATATATATATATATATATATATATATTAAAGCTTGATTATAAAAGAATATATAAATCGAAGCGTAGAGGAGGAGGAGGGTCGAAGTCGCGGCAATTGACGTTCGGCATCACCCTCGTTTCACCTTATCAGAATCTAGCCTCTTAATTTGAATCCCATTCCCAATCCGAATTGGCTCGTATTCCGCATGATCATCGAACGAGCTGTAACTATTAGTCAATTTACCAAGTCGAACTGAAGTCGAAGTTCATCGACTTGTCGTCGGAAAAATTCGTGGCCGGAGACACGCCGCTAATCTTTCTTATGTGGGTTGTGCCGCTTTAATCTGTTTCCCATCTACTCGCGAGCTATCTCCATTTCCGTTTATCGGGGTCACTTATATGTTTAAGCTTAATCGACTGCCCAAAACAGTAACGATATAGATGACCGATTGATAAAATATAGAAGGGAGGATTTCGCAGAATTAAAAAATTAATCTAATTGAGGTATAGGAAGGAACGTGACCTTCTTGTCTAGTTTTATCTCTGTCGTCTTCCGCTTCGAGAAAATGAATCGTAGCTCTGGGAATTAGCTTTGGATGGTCTTAGTAACGAAGTCGTGCTTCGATGGAAGGGAGCATCTACGTTGAGCTCTGAGCTCTGGTGGTGGCGAGACACCCATGTCCATTGATGAATGATACCGGCACCGCCAGAAGATCAAACGGACGTAAGGCCCAATTTCGGCACTAACTATCAGCCTGAAAATGCCTAAAGCCCATCTAAATTTATCGATGGTGGGCTACGGAGGCCCAGAAAAGAAGACGACGAGGGTCCGCATGCCGTGGCTAAGTCAAAGCTCAGGCTGAAGAAGAAGAAGAAGAAGAAGAAGAAGAACTACACGTTGTTGGTGTTTCTACTGGGCAGTAAACTGCGCATTGTTTCTCCCTGTTTGAGCTTTAATCATCTAGTACTAATGGCGTAAAACGTCGCCCGCGAGCAGCGTCAACCTGGAAAGATCTCGTACCAGATCATGTTATGAAATATTAGTCACTACATAAGTTGTCCTTGCGTGATTTATAGATGAAAGGGAAGTGATTTATGGCAAGGACTGTTAAGTAACCATGAATCTCTCCCCTCGCGAAGAACTGTCACCCAGTGGCTTAATCGCTTGATTCCTCATCTTTTCGACCTAACAATTCAATGTTCTCAAGATGGATATAATCTTTGTGCAAGACTTTGATCATTACCCATTCAAACCTTCTTTTCGCCATTTTTATTCACAGCTAACCCCCGCGCTCTTTTTTCTAGTAATTACAACATGAATCTCAAGGAGATAATTCATCGCTAGGCGTGATTAGTGTGGGCATAATCATGGCGGAGAACGGAATTTAAACCCTTAGAGTAGGATTCTATGTCCATCTCTTTCCTCTCTTTTCATTTGACTGGAGGACGTTGGATATTTGGTTCCTCTACTTGCATTTATTGTGATCCAACAACTCATTTGAACCGCGTTTTCAATGCACTTTCATGTGTCCAATGTGAATAGACAGACTGAGCATTGCCGACAGCAGAGGAACAGTTTAGAAGTTTGTGACGGATGGACATTCATAGTTAATCCGATGGACATTCATAGACAGACTATGCACTCGTACCTCGTTTAGTTTTGCGTAGGTTTGGACTTTGGCGCAAGGAAAAGAACCTCAATGGATTGAAGACCATATCGACAGGTCTTCCATCTTGCAAATATGGCATATCTTGTCCCATGGATAGGTTGTTTGGCGATGCAAGACAGAGACAATGGGTGATCTAATCCCAAGTTAGCAGTTGACGATGGTTGTTGCGGGTGCATTGCAATAACGTGTTGATTCTAATCAAGATAAGTTGAGACACAAGAATATCTGTATTAAAAGGGAGCAAACCTAATGTTGAGTGGGAAAATTGTCAGGATACATGTCGGGTTCCGTTACAGTCTCACATCGGAGATTTGATGCGATGTTGGAGTAGTTGATATATCTTAGTTGGCTCACAACTCATTGATTCAAGCTTTTGAGTAAATGTATGTCCAATTGGATGTATTGGTGGACTCGGGTTTGTTACCTCTCTGGTGATTGGCCAAGCAAAAACATCGGATTTCTGCTACAGCTCCCAAAAATGATATGAATAGAACATTTGCTTACACAAGCTCTTCCAACATGCACTGAATTCACTATATATATATATATATATATATATATATATATATATATATATATATATATATAACAACATTAAGCAAAAACAATAGACGAAATGAAGGAAATAAACTATATGTGTAATGAAAATTAGAGATTGTAAGTTGTATCATGCCACTTTATTTGAATGATATGATACAGTTGACCAAAACAAGATTAACCAATTTACTTCATTTAAAATCTAAATCAAGTCAATAACTTAACCACCGACCACCAACGCTGACCACCGGACAAAAGCATGCCCTCTTCTAGCAAGGCTCGATCTCTGGCACCACCTGAAGGGTCGCGATGCTGAGCCCTGTTCTTCCTTCCCGTCTAATCACCATCTGCTTTGCTTGTTCTCGCCGTCGACTCCCCAGATTTTTCCCGAGTCTCGAGTCTTGTCCCCGCCCGCGCTTGACCGGAGCCCTAATCTCGGATCTAGATCTCGAACCTTGGGCTCGCTTGACACCGGAAGCAGGAGCCGACGCAGGTCTCTTGCCGGCACGAGGAAGCCATCGTGTAGCAAGCAGCTAGCCATTGCCGAGGTCCGGTGACTAGCTAGTCAAAAAAAATTTCGAAATTTAGGATCATACCAAACATATTTCTATTTTTTTTTTTTTGCTTAGAAACTTGTCCATAGAATTGAAATAGAAAAAAAAATTGAATAATATTGTTTTAGAGGACAAAAACTTTACTAAATGCACCCTTAGCAGGCTAATAAAATTGTCTTTCCGAAGCCTAGAAAATGTCTTTTGGATATAAAACAATGTAGATAATTTTGTTGTTGTTGTTGAGAATTTATAGAATAAAGATTGAACTGCAAGTATTTTCAAAGTGTAGAGTCTCCACTGTTGCATCTACTATGGCATTTACATTTAGTCCGGATATAGCCATCTCGATGTCTATGTCTTATCATAATCTGTCGTCATATAACCACTGATTCGTACACATTACGTGGAACATCTTGAATCACTAGTATCGCGTGTATCATAACAATTGACGCACGTGGTTCGCGAGATGTACCAGTTGTCAGTGACCCCACCAAAATGTGACATAGTAAAGGTCCATGCCAGAGATTCAATGAATCCAGCAGATAAATTTTCTAAATAGATCTAAAAGGTCATGTCTGACCAGACTCATGTGCTGGCTCGCCCTGCAACTTGACCATCAACATAACTTGCCAAAGCTACAAATAGTCACCTTGCATTTCCGCGACGACTTTGAGTACGGATTCCATCACCTTCCTGGACAGTAAACGCTTGTCGATTGAATTGATCTTCGTAACTTTCAACCTTCAGGGTCTCCGATATCGTCGCGTGTCGCTGCACAATCTTAGGCGCCAAAGATCCAACGTAAGACCAGGGACCCAACCCTACGTTTCTTCAATAGTAGACCGCTGAGTAGGGTTTTGAGGTATCGAGTTTGTCAGCTCCCCAATTCGTTAGATTCATCCTTGACCCGGAACTCCACCGCATCGGAGTACAGTAGCTCAAAGTGAAATTAGGAGGAGAGCTGATCCCAGAAATCAGATGAAGAGATCGCGACGCTGTTCACTTCACCTTCTCATCGTTCTGTTTCTCCTATCCATGCTGAGCACGAATGGCAGATCCTGGCCACTTAAACATTAAGATGGCAATATATAGTGCGGACCAGAGGATGTATTCAGACATCTCTTTGATGTTCTTTGAGCAACATTTCCGTTCTTGAAGAACTTCAATGGCCAAGTAAGATATCTCAAACATTACATACTGGTCAGGTGTAGGCTAATTGGGATCTTCTCAATTTGAAGTTAAAAACTCGGGGGTGGCTGATTTTATCTTCTTCCTTTTATGACGCATCGTGAAAATTTGATTTCTTCGTCAACGTGACGTGACGTGTCTAGTAATTAAACCACTTTTATCTGCTCCTCAACCACAAGGAAATTACACGAGCGATCCGAATTCCAGTCAAACTACGAATTTTATCGGCTCTCTCAAAGCCAGTTGTGTTTCTCGCATGGACACGTCAAATCTGATGAAGACATCGCACTAATAAATAATATGCACATCATCATCATCATATATATTACCCTCGACTGTAGATTGCTAGAGCATATGCATATGTATTTCACTAGCTTATAGATCGCTAGGGCTAGCTAGGGTTAGGGAAATGTCAGTCTGGATCCACTAATTTGGAGCTGGACGAGAATTCTTCCGGTTCAAGCTTCGCATGATTGGACTAAAAATGACAAATCAACTCGCCCCCGGATTTTACAGAACCCCCAATGAAGTTCCATGCAAAACATCTGTCGACGTCCCTGTCCCGTCTTCAGCTACCCACGACTCTTACGTTATGTTGACCCGTGCCGCACGTCTAGGCTGCTGGTCGATCTCCACGTGATGAAACAAGTTGCTCTCATTTCCCCCCGGGGGGATGGTCGTGGGGGGAAATGAACTTATCCTCGGTCAAATTCGATCGGAAATCTCGATAACCCATTTCGCTTCTCGAACCGGGGGCGGCGAAGAAACCCGGTCGCGTACGACAAATTAGAGGCAAGTACGATCGGAAGAAAAGAAATAGGTCCAAAGACGCGGTCGTCGGATCGCGGCGCGACGTACAAAGGCGGCCGGAAATGATGAGGTGTAGAGAAAAGTGGGGAGCGGCGGAGGCTGAGTGATCCCGTCGATGGATGTCGCCGTCCATTGGATCGGAGGTGGCCAGGGTCGAAACAATTGAGAATGCTTTACATTTGGAGGCTTATGGGATGAGCGCAACCGGACAAATGACTTTTGCCATTGGCTTTTGCAATCATGGTCATTCAATGATAAGAAAATCGGAAAAGGACGCTCCCGGACTCCTCGTTCAAGATCCCCTTCGCCTTTGAGATCTTTTCTCCTTTTCGTTCCGAATAATCTACTTCAGTCTCCCAAGCTCACTCGTTTGGGTCTAATTCCATCAAAAAATATAAAAAAAAGCCCCAAACTTTAAGTTCAGTCTTAATTCTAAACCAAACTCTTTTTTTTTTTATCTCATGAGCGCAATTCCAAATCTAACGTGGACTCCTTTTTTTCTCGGAGAAAAACTCTAAGCTTTAGACCGAGTGTCGAATGTGCACCGGATTTTATTTTTTCTGAAAAAATCATCGACTTTCGATCCGTTGTCAAATCTACTCGTGTAGTCCAATCCCAAATTGACATGGTATTTGTATAAATCTACGTCAATTAGGTGACATGGGACAAGATGGAAACCGTTCTGAAATATAATAATTAAGAATAATGAATGATGTTTTTGGATGAAGGGTCAACCTGGTCAATTTTGAGATTAGAGTGCAAATTGATTTTATTTTTTCTCTCAAACAAAAAAAAAATATTCGGGGGCAAATTCGATACTAGACCTTAAATTTGAGAATTTTTTTTCTAGACAAAAAAAATCGGGGGATAAATTTGAGACTGAATGTAAAATTTGGATTTTTTTTAAGACAAAAAAGAAAGTTTGGAATAGATTTAGGATTAGATTTAAAAATTTATGATTTTTTTTGGCAATTAGGTCATTTCTCGTGGGGACGAATTTCATGATTTTTACACCAATCTTTCACTTCGCTTCGCTTGCTACCCTCTCTCCTCCGTGCCTGTCTCTCTTGATGTCCATTGCGCTGATCGCACATGGGCGTTCACATCCTGTACCATGGAGGAATTCCCGTCAATTTTGATGGTTCCTCTTCGACAGCACCTCATTCACATCGGCGGACCAAATGGACCGGATCCCCTTTTTTGCTAGAAACTCCCCTCCTATCGCGTCACGATGGTATTGTATCCTTCTTGAATTTACCTTATAAATATGGATTAGATACGTCAATAATCGACGACCCGGAAGGGATAGCTACCGAAGATTGAAAGGCTGGTCCAGCCGTCTTAGTACTGTGACCGGAGCCTGATCGCAATATTGCAGATCGGGGTGGGGCGGCGCGAGGACGTTGAACGTTTTGATTTTCAGGGCTTGATCGTGACGACTGGTATTTTCTTTTTCCTTTTTTTTTGCAGGATTGCGCCTTTTGAGCGTTCGGGCTCGATGGGCTGAGGAGGGGCGCTGATCGGAAATGGGCGGACCGCCGATTTCCTTTGATCATCGCCGGCCGAGATCATTCGAAGCGATCGAGAAGCTCCCATCTTCTCGTCTCGCAGGAAACGAGATTTTGCAAAGACTTCCACCCCCCCCCCCCCCCCCCCCCCCCCCCCAACTCCCCCCTGTTTCAAAGGGGAGTCGGGATTTGGAGGCGGGGCCCACCAAAGATACGGTCGTGGGGTTAGCGCGAGCCCTGGGGCGGTCAATGCGGAGTTAACCCCCAGCGCCTACCTAATTCCACGCGCTCCCTCCCTCCACCACGCGCTGACGAGGAGCTCGCTGAAGCCGTCGGGACCCGCTGCCCCCGGTCCGCTCCACGTGGGCATCCCCCAATGGCCCGTGGCCCTCGCGCGTGGGACAAGGGGCGCGTGCCCTGCGCGGGAGGGGATGTCGAACGGAGGGGACGCAGAGCCCCGCAATTCGTGCGCTTCTCAGGGTTTTCCCCCCTTTCTTTTTATTCTTTCTTTTTTAAAATAATTTTGCATCTCGTGAGGAACGGGGCACCGACTCACTGCCACGGCACGTGCGCACGTGACGCCATAATCCGCCAGCTTTCACTAAGCTAAAAAGGCCACCGGCCCCCCAAAAGAGACCTCCCGATTTCCTCCCCCCCCCTCCTTTTCTTCCTCCTCTTATTTATTATTATCAATAAGATTAGCTACTGCCCTTCTCCGGTCTATTCTATTCTATGATTACCCATTTAATTAATTAATTAATTAATCCATCATTAATTGATTAATAATCTTTTCCCGTCCGTCCTCGCCCCGCAGGATCACACCATCAAAGCTGAGACGGCCGAAATGACCAAACTGGGCTCCCCCTTAATCTGATTTCGTGGATTAAACATGAAATTATTCGCATTCGCTCGCATGAATCGACACGTAGGAATGGGGGGCGGGCCTCGACGCGTGCGTACGCACGTTTCTTGGCCGCCGCCCGCGATCCATTTAGTCGTCGAGATGTACTCACGAGTTCACGAATTCGGGGTTGTGAGCGCATCGGGTTCCCGTCGCGGGCGCTCGACGCGGCCGACGGGAGTTAATAGAAGAAGCGGGAGGCGATGCCAAAAGCGATGGACGAGGGCAAGATCGACAATGGCGGAGCTGTCTGTGGGCAAAAGGAATTGCGAGCCCCCAAAAAAAAAGGCGTTGGCTTTCGCGTTGGACCGTACGAAATATTCAAACATTGATAACCCAAAGTTGCTGTCCTTGCGACTGACACAATAACAATATCATAATGACTTAAAGATATTCACGACAAATCTAACCCCCCCAAGGCCACTCTCCCTCTCCCTCTCCGAATCCCCCTCCTCCTCCTCCTCGCTTTTGACTGGTAAAGACTGTAATGCGCCAGCCCCATCCCCTCAGCTCTCCTCCCCCCGCACAACTTGTTTAAGCCCCCCCAAATTGGGGGCGCTCCGCTTATAATAAGCCCCAGGTATCAGAAGGATGCAGAGAAGAAAAGTGGGATCGAAAATGTCCAACTTCCCCCTCTTTTGGAACGAGAGCCGCTCCTGCTCCGTGTTTTTGCAGGTTAGGTTAGATGAAACCTTGATCATATGGAATGAAGCGGCTGCTGAAGGTAGATGTCAAAATCTTGCATATCTAGGGTCGAGCGGGGTTCTGAACATCCTCTATGACGGGCATTCACTCGCATAGATTGAAACCAGCTGCAAAAAGATTAGTCCGACATAATTCGAAATTGTAACCGCACGATGATGATAAAATGAAGAAACTATCCGTAACTCGGCGAGGGCATTCGTCCTAGGAGCTGGGGAAACCATTCTTACGGTCGAGATAAGAAATGCGCGTCTTGTCATGCATGATCGCCCATTACTCATGTGATGCATGCTCGGTTGACTTTAAATTTAAATTTTCAAAATTCTTCATTTTCGATTCAATGTGGTTATTCGCTTGCTCGATCGATATATTTGATGCTTTACCGTCTGAAGACGGTTCTTATAGGATATATAGGCCTATAGATAAATGTCGGCAAAATATCCATGCGCCTGAGGGTGATCACAGTGAAATTCCTGAGGAGTTCCCCTTTTAAACGGTAGGGAAACATAGAAGAGGATGGTTGAATAGTGGCGGGACCTCTCCATTGATCCAACAACACAGTGCAGGGAGTAAAAAGGCACTAGACAGGGAAGATATTAGGTCAGACTTTAAGAGACGAACCAACCAAACCCTGCTCACCCCAAGGGAAGGGAAGGGACCCCAACAATTCCCAAACGAGGGCAGGTGTGCCATTGGGCTCTTTCTCCTTTTACAGCTTCCTGGTCACTTTAGAGAGAGAGAGAGACAGAGAGAGAGAGACCCCACTGGTGGTTCTTCCTTGGGTTAAATAGTGACAGTCGCATCGAGTTTTCCCTCATCAGACTTTTTTCGTTTCTGTCTTTTCTTTTCCTTTTTTTAAATCTTTAACCATCAAATATTTCACTTTCCCAGAATGTTACAAGAAGCGGATGGCCAGGGACAAAGTGGGGAGAGAGAAGGGACAAACGGGAGAGAGTGCGTTAGAAGATGAAGAAAGGGCCAGAGTCTCCATCTGTGGTTGCTAACCATTGCAGAGTCGCCAAGCAATTAAAAAGGAGGAGGGAGATAGAATAAAAATTACAACAAGCACAAGGCATCTCTCCCTCAGTCTCAGAGTCTTGTTTATTGTTAATTTAAAAACAGAGAGGCAGCAGAGGAACAAGAAACAAGGAGAAGGAGGGGAAAGGCAGAGAAGCGACATTCAAGAAAAAAAGATAGAACAACAAGTGCAGACCCAGTCTGTGAGGGAGCTGAGGGGAAAGGGGGAAAAAGGCTAAAAGAGGAAGGGCCTCTTGAGAGAGAGAGCGAGAGAGAGACAGAGAGAGGAAAAAATGGTGGGCTCAGGAGGAGTAACAGATAGGAGTAAAGAAGCTGTGGGGATGATGGCCCTTCATGAGGCCCTCAGGACTGTCTGCCTCAACTCTGACTGGACTTACTCTGTCTTCTGGACCATCCGTCCTCGTCCGTATGTCTCTCTCCCTCTCTCTCTCTCTCTCTCTCTCTCTCTCTCTCTGTGCGCAAGTCTTTTGGTTTGTGGGTGGGTTCTTGCTCGGGTTTCTGAGCTATTTCCTTAAATAGGCATCCTTTCATTTATTGCAGGAGAGTGAGGGGTGGAAATGGTTGCAAGGTTGGCGATGACAACGGCAGCTTGTAAGTACTCTCTCTCTCTCTCTCTCTCTCTCTCTCTCTCTCCCCTTCCCTCTGTTTCTCTCTCTAGTTGCAGCGATGGCAGAGCATGTTGAGAAAAATATTAGAGGCACCTCATGCTTCTCAGCTCTTTGGTGCAAGTTCAAAAGGAAAAAAAGGCAGAAGTTAAGGGTTTTGTTTCTTCTGATTTTCCCGTGATATGTAAAACCGAAACAGGGTAAAAGCAGGGGGGAAGAAATAATCTGCTGACGGTTCTTAGATGTTAGTTCAAGTATAGCATGAAATTAGATGGCATTTTATGATGGGTCTGCAGATGTTGGCAATCTTAACTGGTCTTGTTCCTGTGAGTTCTATACAAAGGCCAGGTCATGTACTGTGATTAATCGATCGGCTCGTGGAAATTTGTTTGTTATGTGGTTGAAGGATGTTGATGTGGGAAGATGGATTTTGCCGAGGAAGAGTAGGGGAGTGTTTGGAAGAGATGGACGGAGAGGACCCTGTGAGGAAGGCCTTCAGCAAAATGTCCATTCAGTTGTATAATTACGGAGAAGGGTGGGTACTGGGTAGGTGTTTGGTAATATTGGCTCTCTCTCTCTCTCTCTCTCTCTCTCTCTCTCTCTCTCTCTCTCTGCGTCTTCTTCTCTGGAGGGTGGGAGCTAAAAATTGCGGTGGAAGTGGAAGGAGCAGTCTTACGGAGGTGTTCCTGATTTTTTTAGGCTTGTTTAATTTAGGTTGATGGGGAAGGTTGCTTCAGATAAGTGCCACAAATGGGTCTTCAAAGAACCTACCGAGTGTGAGCCGAACATCTCCAATTACTGGCAAAGTTCTTTCGATGCTGTACGTTCTAAAATGTGCTTCTCTGATTTTTTTTTCTTTGTGACAAATTTGTGGACTTGCATTTCAATCGCGATCAAAAGTTGGGGACATTGGAAATCCAAGATTCCTTCAAAAAGGATCGATGCTAACTTCATTTTGATTTTTATCTGATGCAGCTTCCTCCTGAATGGACTGATCAGTTTGAGTCCGGCATTCAGGTTAGAACATTCAGATTGCTTTAGCTAGTTTAACTGTACATTCCATGATGTATATATGATTTATCTATATGCCCATCTTGAATGACTACGAGTTTGCTTCTCTCATCTTTGACCAGACCATTGCTGTAATACAAGCTGGCCATGGCCTTCTGCAACTGGGCTCCTGCAAGATTGTAAGTTAAACATACTAGGATGGAATGGCATTTTCAGTCTGGTGCTTATCTATTAGCTTTTTTGCTAAAGCAGACATTATTTTAATTAGAGAAGAGAGCAGCAAATTTGTTTGTTTAATGTCATTGAGGGAACTATTTCCTTTTTGCCAGATACCTGAGGACCTCCACTTTGTGCTTCGAATGAGGCACACTTTCGAATCCCTTGGCTACCAATCTGGATTTTATCTTTCCCAGCTTTTCACTTCAAACAGAAATAATTCCTCTTCTTCAGCCATCCCTTCGAAGCCATCAACGATTCCAATCCGTCCTCCTCCACTCTTCAACTGGGGCCAAAGGCCTCTAGGTCCCCCTGCGGCTTCCATGCTTTCTAATCCTCATTTTCAAAACTCGGCCAGGCTTGGATTTCCTCAAGCAAAAGACGAAACCCACATGTTCCTCCTCCCTCACTCGTCCGAAACCCCTCGGATAGAAGATATGATGGGGGAACATGATAATGACATCAAATGGCCAAATGGGTTGTCTTTTTTTAATGCTCTCACAGGGCGGAGCGATGATGCGAAGCTATTGTTTAACCACGAGGGTCTAGGAAACAAGCCGGACCAAAGCCACCACTCTCTTTTTGTGGAGGGAAAGAGTCCCAATGCAGAATCCTCCAGTATGCAAAATTCTGGTGCAGCGAATCCCAACGAGTTCCTGAGCTTGGATAGTCATGCACAGAGTGCGAGAAAGATGGAGAACAAATTCAAAAGGAGCTTTACGTTGCCCGCGCGAATGGCATCCTCTTCTTCAACTCCCGTTGATCACCATCCCGAACCTGGGATGTATTCAGACATGGAGACCTTCATGGAGTAGCTTTGAAGGGTCCACATTAGGATGAGATGAGGGAGAGACATTGTATCTAGGCATAAAATTATTTTAGTTAATGTCCTTGTGATGAATCCTCTGTTTTTAAGGTTAGTTTTTGCTGTCTCTAGCTTTTAGCACCAATACCTTGGAGTTTTAGCATTCATTTCTTGCTCTTTAACCCTATCCGATCTTTGGCCTGAAAAACTTAGCTCTTTTTCTATTTTGTCTTGGCTTAGTACAAAAAGTTTTATGTCTGTCGTCGCTTGCGTGAGCTTCAGGCTTCAAGAATTTGTCTTACGTGTCGAAATGGTGTTTTGTTCTAATGTTCTGGTGCATATCATCTTTGAACACTCGTAATCCACTTCGTATGTATAGGACTGATCGAGGGATTGACCCAGCTAAAGATGAGACGGATTAGGACTTCTTTCTTTCTTTGGCTTGTTCCTTTTGCTTCTTCCTTCAAGTTTTTTCCTTGGCTGTTCGAGAGATCGGTGACGTTCTCTTTTATCTTTGTACTAGCGAACGGGAAACGGAAAATAATTTGCGCGAGCGCTATGGGAAGAAAGCTCTGTCCGTGGGACATGTTGAAGGAGCTTTCCCAACCGATGATCCAGATCTTCTTCCCTTACTGTTTCGCCTTTGTTTTTCTACTTTTCCTTGATACGGCCATCTCATAATCTTCCGCTCTCTTTCGTAGCAGTATCTCATCATCTACCCTCATTTTCAGCGGAATGCGATGCGCCACACCAGTTAGACAGGAACATGTTGATTTTGACCGGTCCGATTTAACACTCCCATGCCATCTCGTGGTTGTGGAAAAATGATTGCATGTGAGCGGAGACGACAAATTCCGCCAATGTTTTATGCAGGTGGTCGCAATCTAGAGAGTGAATGGATTACAGGTAACGAATCTAAGGTATGACCTTAAGGTAGACTTTCTGGTTGCAAAGCAAAATGAGGTAAGTCCTGTGACATTACGTCGTACTATGTTAAATTCTGTAATCCCATGTCATTCGATTTCTACCGTAGTCTCTCGTGCTAAATGGGTTCTGCCAAGCCGAAGTACAGGAAAGGAGTCACAAATGGTCAGTCTATGGAAATCGGCACTGAACCATTTTGCAAGGCCTTCATCTCTTCCTCCGAGGAAGCTCCATTAGTAAATACAGGTTACGTAACCTGTAAAACATCGATAGCACGAGTACCGTAGCATTTTGATCTATATATGCCTTAAGGAGTTATCAGACTGAAACATTCGAAGTAATGAAACGAGGAGCTCCCCCTTACCCATTCTGGGTATATAGAAGATCCATTATACCTAGTTTCATAGTAAGAGGACGGCACAAGAAAATCGATTGATGATGTTCTTCTTTTGTTTTCTGTTTTTCTTTTTGGGCATTACAAGGAACTGTTATCACGACATTAATGTAAGTTAAGAGAGCCAACTTAAATCAAATCAAGAGGAGACGATACAGCCCATCCGAATAAAAGAAGAAAAGAAAGAAACACCATACACCAACGTTCGAGCTTGAGCTTGGTCACAACTCTCTGAAAGCATCTTCTCTCCTAGAAGTTTCGACTTCCAATGCATGGCACTGCATGCAGGACAAAAAGAACGAGCGTATCAATTTCCTTCCAAAACCAGTCTTAATCCTTTCCTTTTCTTTAATTCTTTTCACTTCTTCTCTCACAATACCTTCACATAATTTTGTCGTCCTCCTTCTCGAGGAAGAAGAAGAAGAAGAGCAAGAGCCCTGGCGACTCAAAGGTGGCACCGGCGTGATGAACTGCCACCTGTGAGATGTCCCGTACACTTGAGCAGCCACAGCTTCACTAGTTCGTCTTCTCTTATCTCTTGCATTATTGCTTAGGTTTTTGGATGAAACCCTGGTTTGGTACATCAACAGCGGCGATCTGGCTCTCTCGGAATTGTCGGAAGAGCTCCTCCTCGCGCTGCTGCAGCTGCTGCTCCGGCTGCTGTTCGTGCTGTTGCTCCTGGACGACATCAGCGACATTGAGTCCTTGCTGCTCATGCTGCTCGCTCGACTTGACGCGCGCGGGACGACGGCATTGGTCATGGTTTTGCATGGGAAAGAATGCGGCAAGAGCCTGCCGTTGAAGAAGAGATGATCAGCTGGTGAGTTCTTGCTGGATTCGCCAGAGGGCGAATCCGGGGTCGCAGACCCGAACTCAAACTCCAACTCAGTGTCCTGGGATTCAGATGGGGTGCTCGGAAATGAGAACCCGTCGCTGGAGCCACTCCGGTGACGGTGAATCTCCATCGGAGTTGAGTTGGCTGAGAGGAGATTGCCTGCATATGGCGAGAGTATGTTTATATACAACAGCACCTCTTCAACAGGTCGATGCTTCTCTTTTGGGGGACGCGTGGCATTTGGATTGATGTCTTGGTGGTCAACATTATGAGGTTCTTACTTGGCAGCTCAGACTTTGATTCGGCATAGTCAAGTTTAATAACGAATCCCTGCTTTTGTGGGATCTTACAAGGAAGTGTGTGTCAAATGATGGTAAGCTAAAAAGCGGCCGCTAACATCAGCCCATGAGTGAGTGGATCATATGCATTTGATCCCACATTTAACAACTAAAATCATCCGCTACTCATCTTTCTCTTCGGCCAATAGACAAACGGATCTTCATTCTCTCATTGTCTGCTCTACTTTAATCTTGGTGTCCCTCGCTTTTGTTCCCTTGAAGACACAGTCTCCCAAAAATACTCCTTTTAAGTAAAGCGAAAGGGAACCCGCATCTCATGAGAAAGAGAAGGAAAAAACCCGCGAAGCTGGGGTGGATTCATTTAGTTAAATATCAAGAGCATCTGTTGGGTTGGATCTTGCGCCCCTCTATATCTGGTAGTGATTTCTCCGATGCGATGGCTCGTGAAGTTTCCTCGACGAATTCAGCAATTCGAGCACGTAAGACTAATGCGTATCAGTCTACTAAGCATACGAGTTCTTGCCAAGATCTCGACATCTGACGACGCTCTCCTCCCTCTTTCTGGTCATCAGTTCCACCTGTCATCCCTCGCTCTTATTTGTCTCATCAGCACCGCATCGCACAAACCTACATCTTGCAGCTCCTCCACAGGGGCCAAGAACGTCGAGAGATGAGTCGGAAAGTTTCCCCATAAGCACTTGCCTAATGCATCCAACATACAAATGTTAAGTTGCGCTTGCCTTCCACTTAAGCATTGTAATGATGCGATCCACGAACTGTTACTTGCTTTGCGGGGACAAAGAACTCTTTAGTGGGCAACTTTAGCCGCGTCAAACAGTGCAGGATATAAGCAATTCCATCAAAAGCTGATCAACAATCCTTAAAAAAAAAGGATTAGAGGCAGCTCCCAAAAAGAGTTCCTTGTCTCCCATTTAGGTTCCTTTCAGAAGGGCCCGACGCGATCATCATGCCGTCTCTTGCTTTATCTCCCCTACCAACCAATCCATTTCCCAATCTCCCTTTCTTCATTGCTCTGATTACGCCATCTGGTTAAAGATGGAACAGAGGTAGCAGCATAGGTGCCATCTGGCCAGCCAACTTGGGTACTCAGTTGATCCGGCAATTGGGCTCATTGATCCTTGGTGGCTGAAGCGGTGACGTCATTTGGGCCGAAAGATTCGTGATGGCCCAAGAACACTTCTTCTTTTATTTACCAGATGAATGTTTTATGGTTGTGATGCAGCTTCCAGATTGACGAGAATAGGCCCATCTGAACGTATGCGATGAGCAGTCGACCGCCAGATTAAGAGAGCCAGTGAATCTCGACAGTGTCGATCATTGCCGAACGAGATTGATGACAGCGATCATTCTGCTGAGCATGCACTCACAAAAGCTGGAAGTGTTTATGGTCTAAATTATAATTCTTAGACCGAGTTTTAGACCGTGTTAATCTAATTAATTAGAAAAAAACCAAGAAAGAGATATGAAAGTAAAAAAAAAATTGGTGCTGATTATTGGTATTTACCCGTCCAGTTAGTCTTCTTGAATTTTCTTTTTATAAATTACGTCACTGTATACCAAATGAGATCATACGTCAAGGAGGAAAGTAGAGCGGCCCCTTGCGTATTACATAGCTAGAACAAAGTGTGTAAGCGTTGCATGTTTGTGAAAGATTTCACATGTAAATGATTTTGCAGGGTCTATTCATGGGAAATGGATCCCCTGACTTAAGTTAGGGGCGTGACTCAGGGGAGTGGAGCAATTTATAAATTATTATTTAATTAAAACTGTATTATACAGATGACGGAGAAATTGTATGCGGTCATGTGCAAGGAGAAAAGGCTGTCTGAAAATGTCAACTTCATTTTGTTGTTCATGACATACGAAATATTGAATTTTTTCCCCCAAATATCCAATCACACGAAAGACAATGAGGAAATTATTGATTTGCACATTCGTGTAGTCCTTGAAATATATTAGTTAATTGAGAGCATTTTCGAAAGAAAAGAAAAAGTTCCCAACAACCTTTCAGAAGTTCCCATTAACCTTTCTTCTAAAATCGCTCGTAGTGATATATTATTTACGAGTCACTGCTCTAGATTTGTTTCTCATATTTCATATTTAAGAAGATGCTTTTTGAAAATGAATTTCCAAGTCAACCCAGATGACATCTTATTGAATTCGAAATTTGGATTAAAACAATGGTAATTAACATTAGCTTTCTTCAATTGCTCTTAATCTAAAGAAAGTCTTTCATATATCTCGTTCAGAAATTTTCGGTTTTGCCCTCAATCTTCAGTTTGTCGTACTTAAGAGTCTTCCATCTGTAGCGATCCTAGAACTTGCACTCAAGGCACTCAATTGTGAATGCTCAAATAATTTGCTTAGGAATTTCTCATATCTCAATTGTCAAGAGAAAATTTTTGAATAAAGGATTAAAGAAAACGGGTCCGTAACTCAAATAAAAGTTAACGATTTTAATAAGACTAAAAAATATTAGAGCAACGTTAAGACTGGATGAAAAATTGATGGTTTTTTTTTATCGGACAACAAATGTTAAGATAGAATTGAGAGTAAATTGAAAGTTGAAGGGTATTATTTAAAAGTATTAGTATCACAAAAAAATCTCAAACTTTGTCAACTATGACACATTTACCCTAAACTTTTTTTTGTAACACGAAAAACCCAAAAGTTACCCACTGTGACACATTTATTTCAAACTTTTTTATCACAAAAAAAATCATAAACTATATCTCTTGTGACACATTTACCCTAATTTTTTTTCCTTTTTTTTCAAAAAAGAAAATAACTTGACCAACAAGTTGCATCGGTCGTCAAAGCTTGCCAACCACTCTAAAGGGCGGTGAAGCCCTCGCCTAAATCTAGGCGGGGTTGCCTCCCCCAACATCAAGGCAGCCCTGCCTAGAGGCAGCCCCGCCTAGAATCTCTCTCTCTCAAGCTTGCTTCTTCTTCATCTTCAAGAACACGCCCACTAGATCAATCTCGCACCATCTCTTCAAATGGGCATAGATGATATGGGCAACACAGGCCTCGTTCTAAGTCTAGGCCTCGAGTCGCCCTTCAAGATCGAAGCATAGAGGCAAGCCAAACGGGCGGGCAGGAAAATTAAAGGGAAAAAGGACGGGGAGGCGTTTCCGTAAATAGGGGGATTTTATTACATGGTAGCCGTCGAGTGGCTCCGTGGCTTTCCTCACGCTATGCCTTTTTGATGTGAGCAAAGCTACCTCTCACGCTGTGCCTGTCCTCGCCGGCCCTTGTTGGCTGTAGGCAAGGACTGTGGCGGCCTCCCTAACCCCCGCCGCCCTCGCCTGTGGCAAGCAAGGGTTTCACCACCCTTTAGAGTAGCCGTTGAGCTTTGGTCGTCGGTTAAACACGTTGATTAATTATTTTTTTAGAAAAAAAATGGAAGTAAATGTATCACAGTAGAGGAAATTTGGGGTTTTTCTTGTTACAAAGAGAAAATTTGGGGTTTTTCTTGTTACAAAAAGTAGTTTGGGACAAATGTGTTGCATTCGAGAAAATTTAGGGTTTTTCTTGGTATTAACATTATTTAAAAATTTATAAATAGCAACGTGATTAAAACAAAATGCAAATATACGCGGCTGACTCACTGAGTAAAGAAAGACCGGGGACGAGTCCTGCGCCGTGTCGCGTCAACGCAGCACTGATACTCGACGATGACTCATCTCCTTCTCACGGCACACCTGTCTCGCCCTCCCTCCACCTCTCATCCCTCTCATCCCTCTCATCCCTCTCTCTCTCTCTCTCTCTCTCTCTCTCTCTCTCTCTGTGCTCTGCTCGGCGTCGACTCGATCCCATCCAAAATCAGCCAACATCATACATTTATATATTCGAGTCCCTCTCTCATCGAACGAGCCATGACCGGCAGAGAAATCCTCCACAAGATGAAGGTAACGTACCCCTCTCCATGTCCTCGCTCTCGTGTTGCTTCCGCTTCTCCGTTGGTCCCCGGACCCGCGGTTACGTGAGTCGTCCGGAGATCAGTGCTTGGAGCACCTGGAATACGGGGAGGGCGTCTCCGCGATTGTGCTCGTGGTTGCTTGAATAATGTCGGAATCCGAATAGGGTACGGAGATCGCCTATGTTTAGGATCGGGTCCTTCGGAACTTCGGGATCGCGTGGCTGGATCCTGATCCGGTCGTGCTTCTCGAAGCTCCGGCCGTCGTCTCGGAAAATGGGAGATGCGCGCGGTGTGGATGAGCCGAGAGAATTTGAGTGGCTCTGGGGAGACGTATGCTCTAGCGTAAAGCACGTGTTAAAGAGGCTAGCTAAAGCTTGACCTACATACCAAATGTCTGATTTGTGTGTGTAGAGAGAATGGTCGGAAGATAGTTAACTCGAATATGGGAAATGCTGTGGGAGGAAACGAAGTAGAAGAAAACCACCGTGTTTTTGATTGAGAATGTGGGGTTTCACTAAATCCAAAACTGTACACTACTTTTCTGCTATAATTGCTGGAAGCACTTGAAGTGAAGAATTGTCTTTGGAAAAACAATGAATTCGCTCGTCATTTCTCAATTTTCTGTTCATGGTGCGTGTTGCGAGCCAACTTACGGTCTGGTCTAGTTCTTGAGTAACCATGAGCTACCATATGCTTCCATTGATTATTCCCTGTTTGTTGGAGACCGGGTATCTTCGTCTTATAGCAATTAGAAATCTATGAGGTGGCTCGATATGGAAGGATTACTGTTATTGTGTCATGGCAGGAAAAGGTTGGATTAGGCTCGTCCACGGCCGACTCTGGAAAGGGGAAGAGTAAGATGTCGAAGCACATCACGCATGGTTTTCACCTGGTGAAGGGGAAGTCATACCATGCCATGGAGGATTATGCAGTTGCGGAGTTTAAGCAAGTCGACGATCACGAACTTGGTTTATTTGCAATATTCGACGGACATCTGAGCCGTGAAGTACCTGATTATCTCCGGTCACATCTGTTTGACAACATTATAAATGAGGTTAGGATGCTGTTTCGGGTTGACATCTTTTATCTATATGGAAGATGTGTCTTCATCTGCATATTCTCTTCCTTTCCACGATAAGGTCGATCTCTGTAGATAACTTTTTCCTTGTTACAGTACTTAAAACGTGGGACTTAGATGTAGAATATTAATCTGAATTGGGCTAGATTCCACTAAGTGTTACGAATTACATATGTACTGAATAACTTGACTGTCGTTTATCCCTAGGGTGGTTCTTTATTTTTTGAAACATTGCTTTTAAAATTTAACTTCTGTATCTTATGAAGAAATCTGACGTTTTCTTTTCCCCGGTTTCTTGCAAGTAGCCTGGCTTCTGGACGGAGCCAGAGAAAGCGATCAGGCGAGCATATCGCGTTACTGATAGTGATATCCTAGAAAAAGCAGCTCAATTGGGTAAAGGGGGCTCAACTGCAGTTACTGCAATACTGATTAATTGTCACAAGCTAGTAGTGGCGAATGTTGGAGATTCCAGGGCAGTCATCTGCCAAAATGGTGTTGCCAAACAATTGTCGGTTGATCACCAACCCAGCACAGAAAGAGAGAGAATCGAGGATAGAGGCGGTTTTGTCTCAAACTTTCCAGGTAGTAACCCTTCTACATCAGGCTAAAACCATCCGAGCCTGATCAGGTGATCGGATTTCCCAAGTTTAGAAAAGGAAGTGCCTTAGATTTTGTGACTTTGTCTTGTTGATAATATTCAGGAGATGTTCCTCGTGTTGATGGGAAGTTAGCTGTGGCGAGGGCCTTTGGTGACAAAAGCATGAAGGAACATCTCAGCTCTGAACCTGACGTGACAGTCATGGAGATTGATGATGATACAGAGTTTATCATCTTGGCAAGTGATGGACTATGGACGGTACAGGGCCTACTTGAGTCTGTAAATAAGTTTTCTCTGTTATATTTGGATTGAGCATTTTTTGCAATGGGTGGTGAAAGAGAAGATTTATTGTTAAATTGTCTTTTGCATGTACGTCGATGAGTCTGAAATTCCTATTAAAATGATGCCAGGTAATTTCAAACCAGGAAGCAGCTGACTCTATAAGAAACATAAAGGATGCTCGGTCGGCGGCGAAGCACTTAACTGAAGAGGCACTGAGTAGGAATAGCAAAGACGACATATCTTGCATAGTTGTGAGATTTCGCTAGTTTGCAGTTTTCTTTTGGGTGTTTTCTCTTTAGTTGTGGCTTGGCAAAGCCGTGATTACGTCTTTTTGCTTGTTTCTTTGGAATGATCACCGGAGTCTGCTTTACTCTTCATGTACGATAACATTGCACAACCAGATTGTGTCCATGTCCTATGTTGCCATCCAGTCAAGGATTTGTGTCTCCACAGTTTCTCACGTAATGAAGTGCATCAAGATTCGAGTAAATTACCAAACATGTAACCTCTATGATTTATAACTCAGATTATGAAACGCTGATACAAATAAGTAGCCGATCCACGAGCAGTACCTAACCCAGAGAACAGTCCATCATCTGCAGTGGTACTTCACAATGGTCACTTTATTTAAAGAGCCTAGGGATTGCCTTCAGCACAGGTAGTTATGGTGACAGCAGTCGTAGGGTGACAGAAGAGAGGGAGCCTGTAGACAATGGAAATTGAAGCCTCATCTTATCTGGAAATGCTTGAAAGCTGTGTTCCCTGGGATGGCAGTTCCTCTTCCTCTTGTATCAGCCGGTCTGCAATGATTTTCCTTCAGCTGAGGACCTGACGTCCTATGGCTCGAGCCTTCTGCATAGTATTCGCAAGAGCTCTTCCTGCGCCGCTCGTTATGTCCGGCCAGACGCCGGCGGCAACTCCTCTTCGATTCATCAAACTCCATTAGCTCATGGAACCTGCATATTCCCCATGAAAATTTAAAATGGTGAAGGTAAATAGACTGGACTTTTGATTGCACGTATGAGGACACATGAGTAGTTATTTTGAGGTTTAACTTTCCTCGACGGACCTGCTGCATTGTTGACAGAACCTCTGACGCAGCCCGGCCACCATCACCACCGGCGCTTTTGCATGCACTTCACATACCTTATGGCGCCGATGGTAGCGCTTCGCGTCGGTCAGGTCGGTCCCGCACCTCTCGGCCTGGCAGCAGGGTGGGGATGCTTCGCGAGAACCGCTTGATCCCTTTCTCCCATATGGACCTTTCTTCTTCTTCTCATCATCGGGTAGAAAGGGCTCGACTTCATAGTTTCCTTGTCCCTCTTCTTCATCTAAGTCGTCGTCCATGTCGTCTTCGATTGCGTCGTCCAATTTCTTCCCTTCGAGACGCTTGGAATTTATCATGGCGGACGGGGTAGTGTGTTCCAACGAGGGTGATGATGCGATGGAGGGAATTGTAGGCATGTGTTATATAGTGAATGAAAGGCAGGCATTGGAAAGTGAAGGAGAATGGTGCTAGGACCACCAGCTCAATTTCCTTCCCGGTCAGTACAGTAGGTGGAAAGGTGAACTGGGCGCTGATTGCCACGTGACTTTGGAATAAGGTTAGCTTGCGTAATTTTTGCACGGGCATTACTAGGATCGAGTGTGCCTTAAGAAAGCCATCATGTCTTCTTCCTGTCTAACTACGAAAGATCTTGTCATATCTCAATGGTTAATTCTCCTGATTCTGGTGCTGCGAACCCACCGCATGGTCGGACCTGATGCCCGCACATAAGCACTCGAAATATGATTGGTCTCATCTAAGTAGACAAGCAACAGACGCCCGTAATCCTCAGACGAATAACGAATGCGGATTATGACGTCTGGCTGGTGTGCAGTCAAAGAGGATGATAAGATTTCTGGGTTCTCTTTTTCCCTCGTTTTGGATCCATCTCATGAAGTCATGATCCCTTCTTAAGTCGGATCGGCATCAGTGCACAGGTTCTTTTCTTTCTCTCTCTCTCTCTCTCTCTCGTCTTCAGCTTGAGTTCAAGTCGACAAGGACAGATCAATTGTGTGAGTGGAGCTAAAGGACATGGAGAGGGAGGCCACACCGTATCGCGGTTTCACCTCTTTCAGGTAGACATGCAGTTCACTCCAGTCGTCCATCATTTTCTCATTCCCGTGGGCTCTCGTACGGTGTAGGTTCTCCTTTTTATTGCTACTCAACCATGTATGCAGTTTCGAAACCCAAAAAAAAAAAAAAAATAAATTTGTTGATGCCCAGTTTGCCACTCCATTTCTTCCCTACCTTTGCTCTCTGCGAAACATCTGGGTCACTCTAGTCCTCAGTCCTCCACGTTCAGTGGGTTCAGCACCATCAAAATCGTATTGAGCACGGCACGGCACGGCCCGAAACATCACCTCTTGTCGTCATAACGAATCAGTTGCGCTAAGCCGATCAATAGGATCCGTCAAATTCGAAAAGCAAAAAGAGAACCCCGCTCGAGAGAGTTAGGGACTCCGAAGGGCACACCTTTAGCCTCGAATATACCTTTCTGATCATGTCCTTTGAGGACCAGTTCTTTTGTGAGCACTTTAAATTCCCATAAATTTTTTTCCGCGTCCCTGCTTTTTCACGGCCATCATTTTAGCTCTCCAGAGGTTAGTGCACATCCATCTCAAACGTTGAGAGTCGGATCTTGGTCCAAACTCCCTTTTTTTTTTAGGATTCTTCTGCTCTTCTTCTGCCAACGTACATAATATCACCTGCTTCTATAAGGTTATGAGTCCCTCAATAGAGATCACGATGAACAATGATGGACGAGAGCTATGAGTTCTTCTCTTAACACCCGCATGACATGCTTAAAACAAGCTGCCATGTTTCCATTGTACTTCGGAAAGTCCTAGTTGTTATGGGGAGGGCAATACTTGTTAATGCATAATCGGTGATGGTTGGATTGGTCCTGAAATCAAAGGTGTTTGCTTAAGGAGGCTTTGAGTTTCGGTGGTTCATTTGCAGTGGGGAAAAGTAGAGAACCAATATATACATAGTCATAAAGTCGGCTTTTGCCATTTCTAAAGCTTGACGCGTGTCTGTATGATATCGACGAAACCCGAGGCGCGCGACGCCGTTCACAACTGCCAAAAGCATCCTCGCCTATGAATCTTAATGTGCCTTTTTCATCCACTGAAATTTTGACTCGAGGAGCAGCACCTTCTTTCCATATCCATTCCTCCGTAAAAGGGGCTTTTTGCCTTCCCCTCCTTTGTTCTATTCCGCGAGAGCCATAGAGGTCGAGTCAACCAAAGAACGCCGAGTGGCGATTTCGTGTTTCAAACTCAGGGCGGACAGCTGCGTTCTTCACTAATCATTGGTATGTTTACACATTCGACGCGGGATTAGATGAGTCAAGAGCTGTCTGCTCAACATCTCGAAGCTTATGTTTCTCCTGAAGAGTTCCTGAACGTGCAATAACAAGAAGCGGAGATCCACGGTAACCCGCCCTCCATCCGAATATCAAGAGAGTGATCCCTAGAGAGCGAGTTAGAAACAGAATCATCGAATGTTAAAAAGAGATACAGCTGTCCGATGAGACCCAACCGAGTCCCTATCCATGGCCGTGGTCCTCGCACTTCAATTCTCTCAAAGAATTCGATGGAGCTTTAGCGTCGATGTATGGTACTGCTTGTACTAAAAAAAAATTCCTGCTTGTTGAAAGTGAAGGATGAAACTGATGATAATGTTCATTTTCCCTTAGGGCCTCTTTGGTGAAAGTGACACTGAATTCTTCACGATGACGTTTCTCTTAAAACTTTTTTTAGTTGGATTTTGTCATCTTCCCTGTGAGGACATATGCCCGTAGATTTTAGGGAAGAAGTAGACACAGTATCCGATTCTAGGGGCGCGACAGCAGGATAATGCATGGAGGATGCAGGCGATGCATGTGAGTCTATGCAGAGACTTCGCACGAGTTGTCTGGCTCAAGTACTTGTCCTGTGATCCATCGGCATGTTCTGATTTCTCAGATCTTTCTTGTACTTGTCCTGTGATATTATGATCTCTCTTATCTTTCTTGTACTTGTCCTGTGATCCATCGGCACTTTCTGATTTCTCTACTCTTTCTTTACGAGTGCACTAGCAAACTGTCGTGTGGCACGGGTTTGAGATTCTATTAGTTATATAACTCTACATATGGATATCACCGTAAATTTGAATTTTCTCGAGAGGAATAATATGTAATAATTTGTAAGATAATAAATATCGGTGTCGACTGAATTTTTCGTGAGAGCTTTTGTGAAGTTCTCTTTAAAGTGATTCAAATCCTGTTACGATAGATTTAACAAGAATATAAAACAAAGTGCAAGACATAAAACTACAATGCTTTTACTTCACTGCATCACGATGAAAGTACAAGAGAGGATGGATGGTAACTATCCTCCCTCTTGTGGGCATCTTCGCTATTGTGTCATTGACCAACTGCGCAAAAAGCTAGCGAGCTTATTTGCGGAGAACCCTTTTCAGAGCAAATTGTTTTTTTTTTCCGCTCTCCCCATTTGCTGCTCTGCAATCTGCAGAGGGTAGGAAGTGATTTCCTTATGACCATTTTTTAATAGGAAAAAATCATCAAAAACCCAAAACTTTATCCCGTACGATATATTTATCCTAAACTTTTTTTTGTGACAAGAAAAACCCCAAACTTTATCCACCGTGACACCCCAAACTTTTTTGTGTGACACGAAAAATCCCAAACTTTTATCTACTGTGACACATTTACCTCAAACTTTTTTTTTTCTAAAAAAGTACTCGGTCGATAAGCTTCACCGACCGCTGGAGCTCACTGGCCATCTCCAGAGGGTAGGTCGGCCACGAGCGAGGCTGGGTAGGTTGCCACAGCCCTCCCTGTGGTCGGCGAGGGCCGCCTAGCTCCCAGTCCTGCCTTGCCTTGCTTCAGAGTTGATGGTTTTCCCATGCGCGCTACCTGTTTGACGAAATGCGCAAGTAAGCTACACAGTGTTTCCTTAGTGCATTTTTGTCAAACGGGTGGCACGCATTAGAAAATCTTGACTTCAGAGCAAGGTAGGGCAGGGCAGGGCCTCATCTGGCCATGGGCAAGCCCTCGCTGGCCCATGCCGACCCTTGCTGGCCCATGCTGACCCTTGCTGGCCACGGGGTGGGCCGCGGTGGCCTCCCCAACCTGGCTCGTGGTCAGCAAGCTTCGGCGGCTGGTGGAGTCGCCAGCCAAGTATTTCTTTAAGGAAAAAAAACTTGGGGTAAATATGCCGCAATTGATAAAATTTGAGGTTTTACATGTTATACAAAAAAGTTTGGGGCAAATGTGTTACGGTGGGTAAAGTTTGGGGTTTTCCTTGTCACAAAAAAAAAGTTTGGGCCTGGAAGAGGATTATTGCGCCTGGGCAAGAGTTCAGGCATATGTTCCGATGGGGAGTTGGGGATGGGAGGACTATCTCATTATGGTTTGATCACTGGCACCACAGTGGTCCGTTATACACTTTATATGCCGATCGGGACATCTACCGCTCTGGCCTATCTAGGAAGGCCACGCTGGTCGATTTTTTTGTGGCTCGAGGACGGGATCCTTCTATTTTGCATGAGTTGGGACCGCTTCCTGTTTTGTCTGACTGACGTGATTATTTTCGGTGGTTGGGGGACTCTTCCGGAACTTTCTCCGTGGCATCAGCATGGAGTGTTGTACGTCCGACGGGTCCGAGAGTTCCATGGTCTTCATTCATATGGAAATAAGGCAATCATTCGAGGCATCAGTTCCACCTGTGAATCATGACGAGAAACAGGCTACCCACCCAGGTATTCCTGTTATCTTCTGGTAGGATAGAGGATGGTTCGTGTGTTTTCTGCAATGCTAGGCTGGATTCCATAGATCATCTCTTTTTTGGATGTCGTGCCACTGCTGGGCTTGCATCCTTTTGGGCCCAGAATTGTCAGATTTCTTGGAAGCAGGGATCGTGGCAGGAGACGCTTGAGTGGGCTATCAGACATATATCTGGCAATCACTTCCATCAGAGTATTGTTAGATTCTCACTGGGAGCCCTATGCCATATTATATGGACGGCACGGAATGACGCCTTATTCCGTAATTGCCGAGTCTTCGTTCCAGTCATGAAGACGAAGCTTATCATAATGGTCAGAGACAGAGCCAGATTGTTCCAGCCTATTATTGACACTCCCTGCAATAGGCGGGTACAGGAGAGGTGGCATATTGACCTCTCCATTTTTTGTGATAGCTGATTTACTTAGTTTTCACTAGTTACAGTTTTATGTAGTTTTAGCCGTTTTGGCTTTTATTGGCCACTGTTTAGGCCTTCCATTGACTAGATGATGTATTTAGGCGTCCTTCTTTGGATGTATTTTGCTTTCTTGGTACCCTTGCACTCACACAGCTATTGTAGTGTTGAGTGTGAGTTTTGTGGTACCAAGACATACGCCTTGTACAGCTTTGCATGGCAAAATCTATATAATACTTACATTTACCAAAAAAAAAAAGTTTGGGATAAATTGGGGTATTTGGTAGTTTTTTTCCTTTTCCAATTTCATAATATTTGAGTTTTTTTTTCGTTTTTTCTTTATGAAACTTTATGTATTCTTTTTTTCGTTACCATATGATGTCTAGCTCGAGAGTTGATGGGCATTTCATCATCTAATGCGTCACAAAAAATCGTTGGTTATTTTGCGGAATTATACAATATTTGCAGTTTATGACGTTTCTTTTTCAAGAATGTATATCTAGAATTCTCGAAACAAGGATATTCACATTAAGGTGGTGAAGAAATATACAGAGGAACAAGCTACATTCCCATGCCTTACGTGGACTGACGTTATATTTACGTGTCGGCAACTCGACTAGAAGTAGTCATCATCGAGTTTTCGACAATGTATATCTAGATAAAATGAAACGCTGACAAGATGAAAACAGCTACTAAGTAGTTATCATCAAGTTTTCGACAATGTCTACCTCGACGTCTCTATTTTCACAGACAGTACTCGTCAATTCAGGGGAAACAGTTGGTAACTCGATTAGAGAGAGAGAGCGTTGACAATGGTGGAGATGAAGACTATCGGCGTGGTGGGCGGCGGCCAGATGGGCTCGGGGATCGCCCAACTCGGCGTCGTCCACGGCTTCCAAGTCTGGGTCTTGGACAAGGACCCGCAGGCCCTCGCTCGGTCCGCCGACTACATCGCCGCTTCGGTTCGACGCTTGGTCTCCAAACGCGCCATCTCCCAGGTTCCAACTCTTTCTCCCATCGCGCTTTAGAATGAGGTCGCGATGCTCTGCGCTGCCGATTCAGTCGCGTCTGGTCAGTCGCCTGAGCCGTGCCCGCTGCGTAGACCTTTTTTTTTTTTACGCGCTCTCCGAGAGGGAATCATGGTCGCCGATTCGATCAATAGCGTGTTTATCAGGGGAGGAGTAATCTTATGACCTATCTGTTCTTGCGATTAGGCGGAAGGTGATGACGCCCTGCGCTCCCTCCACTGCACCTCGAGCTTGGAAGAGCTTCGGTCGAGTGATTTTGTCATAGAGGCTATAGTGGAATCTGAGGATGTCAAGAAAAAGCTGTTCTCTGATCTGGATAGGATTGTTAAGCCCTCTGCTGTTCTGGCGTCCAATACAAGTTCAATCTCCATCACTCGCTTAGCATCCGCCACGACGAGACCCCATCAGGTTGTTTTCCATGTCTCCTCGCATTATTTCCCCTTTTCCTCCCACTGTCGAAGCTGTTGGCAGTATTTGACGCCGTGTAGCTGGGAATTGCTTCACATCTGACTCGATGAGCCAAAAACCAGTGGACATGTCCGCACGCTATGTGTTCCGATTGGTCTGTACCAATAGTAGACCACTGTGGGTGCTTTGCCTAATTGGGCTTGTTAAATAGAACACACGGCCGTGCTTGGTCTTAAGTGCACAAGTTCGTCGTCAGTGTCTTGCTGCTGCGGCTCTGTTGCCAAGACATCACTATAGATCGTACGTATTCTGATAGATGAAAGCAACTTCTGTTTCCTTCAGGTCATTGGCATGCACTTTATGAATCCTCCACCTTTGATGAAATTGGTCGAGATTATTCGGGGTGCAGACACATCAGATGAGACATTTACCATCACAAAGACTCTTGCTCAAAGGTGGTTTGCAGACTCTATCAACTCACTACTTGAAATAGTTTCCTGTTCTCCATGCATTTGCAGGTGCATAATGACTTTTGTGTCGCAGATTCGGAAAGACGGTCATATGCTCGCAGGATTACTCTGGCTTCGTTGTTAATAGGATCCTGATGCCAATGATAAATGAAGCATTTCATACTCTCTACACCAGTGTCGCGACAAAGGAGGACATTGATGCTGGAATGAAGCTCGGGACAAACCATCCGATGGGTCCTCTGGAGCTCGCAGATCTTATCGGGCTGGATGTCTGCTTGTCGGTAATGAGAGTACTCCAAGCGGGATTCGCAGATAGTAAGTATGCTCCGTGTCCTTTGCTAGTGCAGTATGTTGATGCGGGTCGCCTGGGAAGAAAACGAGGTATTGGGGTATATGACTACCGCAAAGTACCTGAGCTGGTTAAACCATCTGCTCGACTGTAAGTGTTGATCCCTGGGGAGAAATATAGAGGTGGATAGTTCCATGTAAATATGAAGTGGATACAGTGAATAAGATATTGATCTGGCGTGACCTATGGAATGTGTGCAGCACTCTTGGAGAATATCTTTATATTGGGGCACTCTTCCATAGCCATTTCTGTCAAGGATGGAAACCCAAAGGCGAATTTGTGGGGGATAAGCTTACAAGGCTGGATAGTTGATAAAGTTGCAAATGTTTTGGTTTTCCCATAGGTTAGATCAGCTCACTAGTATGACTATATTAGAAGGCAAATCGATGGAAGTTGTATTAAGTGATGGGAAAACAAGCAGTAGAAGAGAATTCTTTTGGGAACCATTTGGGATTTCGTTATATTCATCCAGCCTTGTGAGTTTCTCCACCACAAATTGTGTCTCCGTGTCTCCATCTCGGCAGGATTTGTTGTGTATGGTGTCCCAAGATGAAGATGTTCTTCAAGGGCGCCGTATATATTTTGCATATAACTCTAGAAAGAAGTCATATTTGAGATGCTTTTACTGGATATTAGCATTCATACTTTCTTCCATGTAGACATTATATCCTACATTAATGGAACTCTCCTCATATTGTTATCCTCAATTTGGATGGAGTGATTATAGGAAGAAGAAGAAGAAGGGATTTAGATGTGTGTGTGTGTGTGTGTGTGTGAGAGAGAGAGAGAGAGAGAGAGAGAGAGAGAGAGAGAGAGGATTTTGAAGTGATGAATTTTGATAATGTTTGGACGCCAACGAGGAAAAGTGGATGAAAATAGACGTAAAATAAGGGTATGAGTACGAAAAGCTAATAAATGAGTCGAGCAAGATACAAATCTGTCTAGATCCTTTCATATTTTGAGAGAGATTGTCCTTTTCCTTTTTCTCTTTTCTTCCATTTAAGCATGGTTGTGTTTTTCAGATAATTTCTCTGCCTTCCTAATCACCTTAGATATTCCACCTCTCCTGAATATGCTTCATACTTTATTACACTTATTTTTTTTTGGTAAATTTTATTACTACACTTATTGTCGGCAGGCAAGGACAAGAAAGATGCTTAATGAAGATGATCTCATGATTCACCAAACATTTACTATGAAGCCGGGGCAAAAGGTCAAACAACAATCATGTATAAAGGATGTGTTTATAGTGTGTACGGGACGTCATCCTCGGCTAGTATATTCGTTTATGCGGACTAAATCTGCCAAATAGTCCATCATTATCTCACAAATCTCCCTATGATGTCTTTGATTCACACACCCAAATCTCGCGTTGTACACTCAGTCCTTCGCAAGACTATCTTTAGATTCCATGAGAGCGCCTATGGTGTTTATCGTATCAAACCCCTCACGAGGAAAATTAGGAGGTGGCAGTGCCCGTGGAGTCACTTGCAATTGCTCGCAATGGGCCAAAAGGAAAAATGCTTGACCATACTGCTTGCCAGCTGAGGATTCTTTTGCACGAGACAAAGGATATGGAAAAAGGGTCCCTCCTATCCAAAGCTTAAAATTCCCTGTGCATAGACCTACAAAGAGAAGCCCACATGCCGTGTTCCCTTCGGAATTGTAAGTAAAATAGATGAATTAACACCACATTAGAAGATTTCTCATGTAAATGTGGGAAATGACTGCAAAGATGGGGAAAATTTGTCAATTTATCGAAAGAGAAAACCATATTTAGAAAGAGGAGATCATCAAAATCATGGATTGACCCACCACATCTTCTCCTCTTTCTAAGCTGGCATTATTGGGCAAGCAACTTTCTTTCTTGAAAGCGATTGAAGTGGAATCCAATGGGCACCATGAGAGAGAGAGAGAGAGAGAGAGAGAGAGAGAGAGATCAGACCAAACAACATTATTTGATGCGAAAGAAGATAGAAAGATAACAAAAAGGCCGAGCCTTTTAGTATCCACAAGCACACTAGTCATTTGTGTCTTGGATGCAGTTCTGTGGAGACAAAAGAGAGGAAGGAAACGGAGGTGAAGGTAAAGCAAGAGGCCGATGAAGTTCTTGTTTCAGTGTCCTTGCTGCTCTTGCTTCTGCTTCATGAAGTCCAAGAGTGGCAAAGCCAAAGTCAAGGAAGTGGAAGCTGTAGCAGCCAAGGAAGAGAAGAAAGGGGATGCAGAGAAGAAGGATTGACGCTCTCATAATGTGAAAAAACCCATATGTTCTTGTGCTTCTTCCGTTACTTCTTTTGGCCATCTTCTTGATGGGCCTCTTCTCTGCATTATGTTGCCACCAGCCTGTAAGCATGCGCAAGCAAATGCGTATACCATTTTATGTTGAAGCTGTATGAAGCCTCTGTCTAATGACTCGAAATCAATGTGGAAAATAAAGGGTCTTTGTCCTCGATTTCATGATCTCTTCGTAAGTAGTGCTCACTGCTCAGTCATTTGTTGAAATGTCGCCGGATCTGCGGAATGATTTGTGTCAAAAAAATTGGCTCAGAGAATTCATTAGTGGGATCTGGCTACAGAAAACGACCTGCGGAAAAGGAACTCTCACCGTCAGGTCACTACTAGGAGAGCTATAAATGTTGCATTCTGGACCGGAACATAAGTCAAGCTGGGCGTCTGTTTGTCAGGAATGTCAACTGATATAAATTGCATGTATTTGCAGGAGATAAAACTTTTGATCTAAGAGTGAGCTCACTGCTCGGCTCAGGAATTCGGTTTCAACTTTGCCTCCTACTTAGTAAAAAGAAACCAAGTAGGCATTTTCTGGTTCCGGGTTAATCATCTCTTCACAGGCTGCATTCCCCTGCCAAAACTTATCCCTCAGATTCGAGAAACATCAACCTCGATGAAAATCTCGTACTGTTTATAGGCTACAATCACTCAATGGTAGCCCCTACTCTCGGATACAGAACTCTCTCTTCGCTTCTCTCAACCAAGTCCAGAAGAAGCAGGTTTTCTCTTGCTTACCAGAGGATTGTTCAGTTTCCGAATCCCTGGAGTGTTGCTCTGACATTAAGAAAGTTTGACAGAGATACTAGTACCGAATGACTACATAAATCGTTTATGAAGTCAGATCTACATTCAAAGATAAGCCGGTGTTTATCCCCAATTGAAAGGACTCCGATCCAAACACAAACAATGTTTGTGTGAATTATGGATCAAGCTGTAATGTTTAGTAAACGAATTACGGATCAAGCTGCGTAGAAAAACATCAGGACGTTTTCATCGAGTTAGCCCGACACACTTCATGGTTGTTGGTCTGGTTTTTCCTTTTCCTTAAGGTCTCGTGGTCCGATTCCTGATCTCTGCTTTTTCCTTTCCTTTTGTGGGGCGGCATTGCTGCCGACCATCTGCTCTACTTTCCTTTGCTCCGTTTTAAGAAACAAAAATATGAAGAAAATTCAAAATCTATTATAATTTTGTTCAGTTCTAAATTTAATTTTTTCCAAAAAAAAGAAAAAACCAAACCAGGTGCCCCATAACATTTACCTCAAGCTAATTTTCGTCTTACAAAAAACACTAAAGTGGACGCTTTCAAGCCAGAATTACATTTTGTTAGTATTCTACTCGATATCCAATAGAAATGTGTATGTGCCAACGGGAGTGGTACATGACTTCAAGATATATCCGACGTGGAGTCCGCAATGGAGAATGAAAATTCACGTTTATTGATACGTATGCATTTTAACGAAGGGTATATTTAGATTAGGATAATTGGGTCGGGATTTGTTGTGAAACAAAAAAAATAGTTTGGGACAAATATGTTATGGGTTGCTAATTTGAAATTTTTTAATAGACGAAAATTATAATAATTCTATTAAAAAATCTCAAATTAGCAACCCATCACATATTTGTCATCTATCCATGGGTAACCCAACTGGTTAGGGCGAACTTGGACTTCTTTAAGGTCTCGGGTTCGATTCCCCGGTGCGCGCAAGCTGGCCCGAACACTTTGGTTACCAAAAAAGAAAAAATAATTCGTCATAAATGTATTGAGGGTATCACTTATAAATTTTCGTGAGATGAAAACTAATTCGGGTAAATGTACCATGTGGCATCATTTTGCGATTTTTTTAAGTATTAACCCTAAGCTCAAGGACGATGATTTTCGGTAGGGGTGAGCAAAAACAGGGTGGGTAGGTTCCAGACATAGACCCTATACCCGACCATGTTATAACCGGTTCCCATTTTTTTGGACCATGTACCCTACCCTGTTTGCATTGGACCCTATACCTTACCCACCTTGTTTTTCCAGTTCGGGAACAGGGTTAACCCTGTTTATTTTGGAACTCGTTTTGCTCATTATATACGACTTCAAATTTTATATTAATATGCGAGAAAACATCTAATTTATATTGTAATATTAATCACTTGTAATTAATAAATAAGTAAACTCTTTGATTAAACAAAAATTAAGGATCCACAAGGCAAATTATCATAAACAAAATAATAAGATAAAGCAAAAATCATAACATTACATATATTGGTAACAAACATGGACCTAATATTCTTCTCATTACCATAATATTACGTGAAACTTTTTATTTGTCTGAAATGGTTAACAAATTTATAGTGCAAGCATAAGTTCTCCAAAAATGAAATTAACATAACTCATCATTTAAAAATGAAATCAGGCGAGTCAATCCACGTAGTACAAAATCTCTAACAAAAACTAAATTTTATGTATAAAGAAACATCAACAAGAAACCATGTTCCAAAGAAATATACAAAAATTATGATTTAATAAGTTTATTTACTTATAAAATCGGAGTTTTTATTAAATAAAATTTATTTTATAATGATCAGAAACAAGGTCCAAGGTTCAGGGTAGGTTCCACACTTCGACCCTGTACCCGACCCTGTTTTAACCGGTTCCTCTTTTTTGGACTCTGTTCCCGACCCTGTTTGTATTGGACCATGTTCCCGACTCTGTTTTTAGGATGGGCCGGTCCGGGAACAGGGTTTACCCTGCCCCGTTGCACACCCCTAATTTCCGGCGCGAAATCATACTAAAAAGAATGGAAATAATCTTGAATTCGATTTAATGCCAACACGATGACCGCGAAAATGTGAAAGCGGTCTGGAGGTAGCTCCAAATCCATGAGGCTAAAGTTTCACGATACTATTTACAACTTTAACTATTTCAGCAATCAACAGTGGTGCAAAATACCAATGGGAACACGATTTGTAACATTGCATGAATCGCCAACCGGGTCATGTGTTACTTTCTCATAATGCTGACAGGACCATGTACTGGGCAAAACCTGTTTGTACCCTCTCGTGGCCTCCACCACCGTACAGTCGCTTCGTTTCTCAGCACTGGTCTTGTCCGAAATCAGCAATGTTAATCACACGATCGACGGATGCAAATTTTTTTTTTTACTTTTTATGATGCGGTAACATTTCTATTTTTCGATAATAAATTTGGTAATATTAATTTATTTTTCTATTTTCCGAATTAGAAAAGTAGCTTGGAAATATAAATAAGAAACAAAAAAAAAATTCTTGCTCTCGGGAACAATTTCTAGAGATAAATTAAATTTTTTTATTTTTCTTTTGTTCATCTCTTTTGGCACGGTCACCTCCAGCCGTTCAGAGCCACCATTGACTACTAGCCAGTTAGCCATTGCCGTCCTTTGATTGCCTGACATCGTCGACTGCCGTCGCCAACCACCAAATGACGGCGGATGGCGTGAACGAGAATAAAAAATAAAATAAATTATACCAAACATATTCATACTATTAGAAATTTTGTGAAGTTATCAAATATTTTATTTTATTTTATTTTGAAATTATTCCGGGAAATAGAATTAAAAAAGGGATGGGCTGACCTGGTAATGAGATTTGAAGGTCCGACCCCCCCTTTCCTCCAGCTGGGGCGATAAATCATTTAGGCAAAAGTCAAAGTGGGAAGCCCTCGAGTAAATGCTGACCTTTACAGTTACGACAGGCGCCCACACCGTCGTTAATGACTCTCTGTCTAATCATAATCAACCGTTTGGACATTGGACTTGTCGGTTGGGGAAGAATGGAGCTCGGTGCACTGTTCAACATGCACAGCAAGATCACCACGTCCCTCCTTCACGTTTGATTCGCAGCAGAAGTTGGATTTTTGGAACTCTTTAGAGCGCACCGGACTGATCTCATCCGAGTTTCTCCGTCTCTTGTCACAATGACCATGGATGGAATTTGGCTTCACTGGGTCTTCGTCGCTTCTCTAGGCTGAGCTTGATGTTGATTTTAAATCGGGCTGTGATCCTTTTATTTAGAAACATTAGTTTCTTATAGCGCATGAATAAGATTCTTTCTGTTGAATGAGAACCCATAAAGGATTTGAACTTGAACATCGCGGCGAGTGAATACTTCTTACCGAGAAGTTAGGTCTCGACTGTTCTTGAAAGATACCTGAAAGAAGAACTGCTCCCCCTTGACGCTCGGAGTAACTTTTTTTGTTTCGAGCAACTAATATACAGACAACTGTTCCCCTTTGCTGATACAATCACTCAATATTACAACATGGATTCTCAAAGATCTTCTCGTTTAGTACGTTCAGAGCCCCATAATTTGATGTGGCAAAGCGTCTGCGACACATTGCGCAAACAAGAAAATGCATAGGAGATTGTTGCTGTACTTATCTTTCTCCAGCTATGAAAATCTAAACAGCGTTAACCCCACTGGGTGTATTCATTTATTTGCCTTCGCAATACTAAGTACAGAAATTTTCCGTTGAGCCACTATGAATTAGGGGGAGCGTCTTGAGAGACGACGAATAAAGGACGGAGCTGATTTATTGCACTTGCCATATTTTGCAGGCCTCGACATCTCGACAGCGGTAACCTCTTTGGCAAGTCCTTTATATTTCTAACGCCGACCACCTTCGGTTTCCATCGTCGCGCCGACACCACCCATTATTTCCTTTGATCGCGTCCCTCTTTCTTCCAGGAAATCTCCCAAACATCAACATTTCCCAAAAAGCCTGCCTTTTTCAAGATCTGCAGCATCGTTCTCTGATCTCTGTTTCCGTATATAACCCTATTCGCTGATCTTACGTACCCGGCAGTTTTCTTAGGCGTTTTCTTAGGGTCTCACGCCCTCTCAAAGTGGTCGAGTCCCATCAATGGCGCCCCACGCGTGTTTCTGCTTCTTCTTGGCGGTTTTCTTCACTGGTCTCGCTCGTTCTCAGGGTAACAAGTTTTGGGTCGGAGGCAAAGATGGATGGGTGGTCAACCCTTCCGAGGATTACAGCCACTGGGCTGGAAGGACCAGGTTCCAGGTCAATGACACCATCTGTAAGTTACTTCCATAGCAACTGTGAGAGGAGTTTTAGAAGCAACGGTCAGTACATGTCTGACACAAAGAGTAAATTCTGCCAAAGTTACGAAAGCAAAAATCTTAACTGCACCTGCACGGTCTGTTCATGAGAAATTAATTCGTTCTTGGGCAATTCACTTGTTGTGAATCTATTTCTTTTGTTCGTTTTTGATCAAATAAGAAGTTGTGATCTGACGAAAGCTATGAATCTTAATTCACCCCGTGTAACTGATAAATAAGAAATGACTTCTCGGTTGTTTTCTTTGTTTGGGATTTATGTAGCCTTTAGGTACAAGAAGGGAGAGGACTCTGTGTTGCTAGTGACCAAGGACGACTACTACAAGTGCAACACCAAAAGCCCAGTTTATCACTGGGAAGATGGGGATTCTAAGTTCAAGTTTTACCAATCTGGTCCTTTCTTTTTCATCAGCGGCAAACCAGGTCACTGTGAGAAGGGCCAAAAGTTGGTTATTGTCGTCCTGGCCGTCAGGACCGCCCCGCCGGTGGCCACTCCAGTGCCTCAGCCTCCCGTGGCGGTTCCGCCTCCCAGATCGCCAGCCCCAGCCATGCCGCCATCATGGCCTATGCCGCCATCCGCAACTCCCACACTGCCCCCATCGATAACACCCGTGGCCGTACCAGCAGTATGGCCGCCTGCGCTGGCGCCTGCTTCGCCACCTTCTGCTGCCAAACCACCAACATCGCCGTCACCGGCAATTGCACCGCCTTCGTGGTCACCAACCTCTCCCTCTCCCTTTTCTGTGCCACCGACCTCGCCATCCCCCGCCGTTAAACCTCCAAGTTCAGCGCCTTCACGGGCTCCCACCGTACCGCCTGTGGTGTCGCCAATCTCTCCTTCTCCCGCAGGCGTGCCTCCCACCTCACCATCCCCCGCCATGAAACCTTGGCCTCCGAGTTCAGCGCCTTCTCCGGCTCCTACCGGACCACATCATCATCTCCCCTCACCATCCCCCACCATCAAACCTTGGCCTCCAAGTTCAGCGCCATCACCGGCTCCCGCTGGACCACATCACCATCCCCCCTCACTATCTCCCACTACTAAACCTTGGCCCCCAAGTTCAGCGCCTTCACCGGCTCCAACCGCTGCTCCGCCATCTTTACCTCCGTCGTCGGCTCCGGCACCTTGGGGTCAACCTCCGGCTTCGTCTCCCACGCCATGGGTATCTCCACCTTCGTCATCACCAACGTCGCAATCTCCACTGGGAACATCGCCAACGAGTGCCCCGGCACCGGCACCTGCTTCTGCACGGACTATAACTCCTACAAGCTTATCTGTGGCGACGGTCACTATCCTGTTGAGCACGAGTTTAGTGTACTTGCAAATAGGTTGAATAATTATCGAGTGTCTAGGTTACTCTGTTGAATTTTATCATGATTTCTTAGTGATATATTGTTGGATTTTATTAACTTTCTCCATAAGTAAATTTTTCTGGCTTCAATTTGCACCTGTTCTTTGTCAGAAGATCAAAACTTATATCCCCAGTCTGTTACTTCGTAGTTCGTCATGCATTCGAAATCATGTTATCTTCCCAGACATGAGTTTCTTGGAGAGTCGAGCTAAATGACCTTACATGCTACCTAGGTCATACGTGCGATTTGCAAATCGAGTTACATGGTTAATGTGGTTGTGGTGGTGGGCGAGGTTGGGACATTATGAAGTAGCATCTGAGAGGGTCTATGAATGTGTAAATTCTTAGAGATGGATCCCCAAATCATAAGTTGCCACTGAGTACAATTTTAAGGGTTCGGTCCAAGCAATTTTAACCGAGTTTTAAAAGCATGGATTTATCAATCACTTGATCATCATGTGGACAATCATATACACTCACACAAATTCTTTTGGATTCACCTTCTGAAAGTGCGCGTTTTCCCTCTTTTCTCGGTTCCCTTTCACTGACCATTTTATCTTTCGATGGAACCTTTTTATCTTGTTTCTTTACGGTTATCGCCCTTAAATATTATGAAACATTGCAGCAAAAATCAATATATGAATGCCGACGTGCATATTGAATTTGAGATGGGTTGTCATTTATGTTTTATATTGTATATTCAATAATGGAGGGTTAGAAAATAGTACATGTAAATTGTACTAATCTCTATTTAACCGCAAAGAATAGTTGGGACTTAAAAATGAGGCAAGATTTCAACATCACTCAACTGAAGCATCTTTAGTAATTCAGATGGGCTTAGATCCGATATTGATATAACATAAATTGCTTTGTTATTTCCTAATTAATTGAACCATGATCCAATTTTAACTATATAGAATAGCGCAAGATAATTGCTCTGAGTTTGAACCCGCGTCCCTTCATGCGGCAAGTCATGGGTATTTTTCCGATTTAGAAACTGAAATTACGTTGAATTTTCCATGACAGAGTAAGAGGGGGAGGGTTACTCCAACTATCGATGGATCCCACCTATTGCAGTCCCATCTCTCATAATTACCCACAGTTGGCCTGTTGAGTTGGGGTCGACCAGGTAACCCTTTAGATGCAAAAACGCCATTAGTGAATAAACTAGAGGTTGACAAGCATTAGACCTTTCATCGAGGCCCGGCTCATGATGTATCCTCATCAGAAGCTTTATACTCCTCTGTTCACGTCTTCTATGGTAAAAAAGGGATTCGCCTTCCGGGATTGAAAGCTTCATGCTGTACTTTTGCGATGTAGTTTAACGTGCATATGGTGATAGATTGTTTCCTTTTCGAACTATTGAGGCAAGATGCGGGCAATCACCGCCATCTTTCTTGGTATATATCTCGGTCATTTGTCCCTTTTCCATGCCCCGAACGCGCATTAGAAAGACCTGATTTGCCACGCGTCAACCGGATGCAGGAGTCATTCGCAGCGTCGGCATCCGCCTCCTGTTCATCACCTGTCGGCAAGGCTTGATCTGTTCCTCTCTTTCACTTGATCTTTTCCTTTTCTGGATGCCTGCATAAAAGAGCTGTACGGAGTCGAAAGAGTTTTGACTTTTCCTGGCCCCAACAGTGCCTTAGTCGTCACCTCCCATGCACGTACACGCCCATGTGCTTTGCTTTGTTCAGGACTGTCATCACGTAAAACGCTTACGGTTGAACAGTAACAACCGCGAATTGATTGTTCTGTGCGGCGTACGGACACTAATAAAAATAATTTTTTAGAACTTTTTATGAATTTTTCTTTCAATTTTGCCGATGGCCAGTCTGGAGTAATGTTTGGCCGCTAGAGGTGGCAAAATGGGCTAAGGACTCATATTTTACCTTCGCGAAAATGATGAACCGCTTGTATTAACGTGATAATCCAGATGATCCTGCATCGTATGATGTTTGTTTGAACGGAGGAGGTTGGTCTCCTTCCTTCTCTCTCGCCAACTGCGACGAAGATGATTCTCTCTCGTTCAAAGCTGTTCGTCGAGGTGGGCTTGAGGAGTTCAAGGATGTCGCGACGAGCCATGAACATGGATCTTGTGATGGGCCTGCTTTGACCAACCATGCCCCAAGATCAAAGTCAATGGGAGCAGTTGGACCAATTTGGGCCTGTTTAAACCGGCTCAAGCCCATTAAAAAAAAGTAGAAGGGGTTCTTTGACTTATTTATTTATTTATTTTATGTTCAAGTGGTAACCCTTATTAAAAGTAGTTAAAATTATTTTCACCCTCCTTTTTTGATATTTTAGCTCCTTAATTTTTTTTTACTCAGTTGATTATCTTTCTCGGGAAAAAAAGAAGATTGAAAATCAATTTGGGAGGCAAGACATGCCTGAAGCACGCCTTCCCTCCGCTTCACGACATTCATTCGTTATTAATGTGCCGTTTTTGCACTTCAGTCCCGAAATAACCACGTAATTTAATATGCAAACCACCCAAAAAAAAAAAAACCGAAAAATGAAATTAACAAGAAAAGCAAAATCCCAATTAATACACGTTCGCCTGGAGAACCAAAAACGAATCTCTCTTTCTTCCGCGCGAGGACGGAAGGCTGCTCGGCGACGCAGCCTCCACTTTGAGCTCACCATCTCCAAATCCCCCTCTGTCTAACTAACCAGATGGCCGCTGTGACGGCGACACCGGAGAACGGCGGGGGAGTGGCGACTGCTTCTCAGGCGTACCTGGAGAGCAGAGCAGTGAAGGACGCCAGGAGCTTGATGTCGGAGCTGTGTCGCCACTTCTACACCCTCGGTTGGATGTACGGGACAGGCGGCAGCATCGCCGTGAAGGTCCACGACGACTCCGTTCCGCGGCCTCACCAGCTCATCCTCTTGTCCCCTTCCGGTACCATACTGTCCTTCCTCGGTGTTCGATCATCAGCTCGATTCTTCTCTAATATATCCCGATGGCGCGTTTTTAGGCTTGCTTTTCTGTCTTCAGCTCGTAGACTGTTTTCTGCAATGGAACGGCATTTCCGTTGTTTTCTGAACTAGTGAGGAGGCGGTTCTCTTCGCGCCTAAAGGATGTTTCCCCTACAGTATAATCGTGAGGGGACCTGATTCAGTCAATTCTCCTGCTGATCGTGTCTTGATCTGTAGTCACGTAGCTAGCTTTGGGCTCAAAGTCTCTGGTCCGGTGTGCATTAAGTACTTCCGTTTTCTACTCGATGCTGAATTGTTTTTGAGAGACGTGCTTATCAAGTTAGTTGAATTTCTTTTCCTATGACCGAGTTATTCAACTTCATGGAGTTTGCAAGATTATGTTTAAAAACTTTAACCATTAGTGCATTGCATGTAGGCGTTTTGGCTTTAAGGCTGAGCTTGTGAATTTGTCTTTCGTGCTATGTTTTAGGAGTCCAGAAGGAGAGAATGGAGCCTGAGGACATGTACGTGTTGTCTGCAGATGGTTCGATCTTGTCTTCGCCATCTCCGAAGCCTTACCCAAATAAGGCACCGAAGTGTACAGACAGCGCTGCTGTTTTCTTGAAGGTATTTTCTGATCCATAACAAGGGCTGATGGAACGTTGGGTTTCTGTTTTCTGCCATTGCTAGTGATCTTGATTCTATATAGTTTTGTCATGTCAATTTTCTTGTCCACCATGCTGCTAAGATGGCTTGTTGTACCATTGTACGTGAAGCTTTAATTTTGTATTCATTTTGAAATGCTAAGAATGTTCAAATTACTCAGGAATGAGGGAGAGGAGAAGAGTATGCAGTTTTTTAAAAGTTATATATTAACGCAGCTGACATGTACTCCTTTGAGTTCACTGACACTTTCTTTAATTAATGCTGCTCCGTATTTCAGTACCTTTCCCTCGATGTGGTTGCAATTTGAATTTGTACTTTTTGGAATCGATGTGGCTTGCTTTGGAGTCATTTCATCTCAACTAAGCGAGATTGAATGTGTAGAACATAATGCAAGTTTGATGCTGTTTATTTCTTAAGTAATCATTTCCTGGCCACTGCGTGCTTGGTAATATTGTGCTAGTTTTACTTGGATTATTCCCATAATGACTATAACTTCCCCCCCCTCCCTGTACACTTACTCCCTGAAAACTCTTTATTTGTTGAAGTTGCTGACTCATACCTCCTCCTTTAATGTCAAGATATTCGAGATACGCAATCCTGGAGCGGCCATCCACAGTCATGGAATGGAATCATGCCTTGTAACCATGATCAATCCCTTAGCAAAAGAGTTTAGAGTAAGTTTTCCAGGTCCTTTGCATGTTTATTAGATACGGATAAGTTCATAGTAAACCCCCTTGGACTAATGTTAGAGTTGGTAGCTTGAGGAATTAATTAATAGAGACCAAAAGGAACTTAACCCATGAGGGGGGGATGCTTCATGACAGTCAATGTACACTAGATTGAGATGCAAAAGAAATGTAGTTGATACAGGTTCCCCAGAATGGTTGTTGACCTCATGAAGAAATCACTATGATGAGTCAATAGCTGAGTTGGTTGGGAGAGCCGTTTTCAACTCTTCAATGGGAACCCACATGGGTGTAGTTCATCCCATTTCACTGTTTAAGTGGTGTTGCTATAGTCTCACTTTGCTTCTGCTGTCACCTTACTGATTACTTTCACATAACATGCATGGTGATTGGCCTGCTCTATCTGAAACATCATAATCACTTTTGGGCTGCTTTTGATTACTTTTCCCTTTTCAATTTCTTTCCTTCTTGTACTTTTGCAGATTACTCATATGGAGATGATTAAAGGAATCCAAGGGCATGGTTATTATGATGAACTTGTGATCCCAATCATAGAAAATACTGCTTATGAATATGAACTCACGGAATCTCTTGCAAAAGCGGTGTGTATCTTTACATTTTGGTTCCAAGTGGGTGAGACTAAAGATGTTCTGATAACTAGATTCCAGCAGTCGTTAGCTTGTGACTGGATGTTTGATCTATAAAATTGGGACATACTTGTTGGATGGTGTGAAAATTGTCCTGTTGTTCAAGCAACACAACATTCCATTGTCAGTTCTATAATTTGAAATTTTTCTTCCTATCTTTCGTCTTGATGAGTACTTTTTGCTTTAAGTTATCATGTATTACTGGATGCTTCCCTAGATCTTCCGGGAGTCTGCCTAGTAGAGTGCTCGTATGCAACGGATGGCTATAGAGGATCATTGTTCTTTGAGTATATACTTATTAATCACATTTAACATTATATACCTGTGTTGGTGATGCCCTTTTTCAGATGGAAGCATACCCAAGATCAACAGCTGTACTTGTTCGGAACCACGGCATATATTCATGGGGAGATTCATGGATCAGTGCTAAAACACAGGTTTGTGTTTTCCACATCAGGATTTAAATTGGTGAGATTGTTGTCTAAAATTTTTCTTCTTTTCACATGAAAAAGAAGGTGGTAAATTTGACATCAAAAGGAATTCCACATTCTAAGTTGAAAGAATATTCGGTCACAAGGCTTGCAGAAGTTCTAAACTTCTAGTTATGCCTGGAGAAACTATTCCCATTACCTCAGTGTATCCAGATCTCTTTGCTTTGCCCAATGATAAGTTCTTGTCATGCGCTGAAACAGATGCTTTGTGTTGACTACTTTTGCAGATCTGTTGTAAAGGATTCCCCATTTCAGCATCACTCTTGTTCCTCTAACCTTGTGAACTATTTTTATTCTCTTTTATTCATGCCATTACTTTTTCAGGCTGAATGTTACCATTATCTCTTTGATGCTGCAATCAAACTTCATCAAATGGGTTTGGATTGGTCGTCTCCAAATCATGGCCCTCTTCAATATGGCAAAGGCACATTAGCTGATGGCGGGCAGGCTGGAATAATTGGATCTAGTCTCCTAATCAAGCCACTTCCAGTATATTTCTGAATTCTCTCCCCCTTTCTTGTAGATAAAAATCACTGATTGTCAATCATGATACTCAGCATATACCGTCTTGATCTTGATACATTGCTCTTTTGGCTTGAAACTTAAAGAAACTTTGGATGTTCGGTATTTAAGGTCAGGCAACTCTTTTTCTTGCCTAATTTGTCTGGTTGCAGACCTGCATTCTTCTGGACATTGAAGGAACTACTACTCCAATATCATTTGTGACTGATGTTCTCTTTCCATATGCACGGGATAATGTTGGAAGGCATTTGTCTGCGACATTTGAAACTCTAGAAACTCAAGATGACATCAAATTGTTACGGAGCCAGGTAACTTTGTGTTGTGCTTTAGTAATGAAACTGTCATATTTCCACACTTGTGATGGTCGAGACTATTCATTGTGCATGATTAGTATATGCTATAAAGAGGATAACTCAAAGGTCAAGATTGTGTATCCTAATATTGCTAGAAGACATGCTATATTGATACCTTGATGTTCTAGATTTTGGTATATCTGTTTATAGGTTGAAGATGACTTGGCAAAAGGTGTTCCTGGGGCCTTGCCCATTCCCCCAGAGGATGTAGGGAAAGAGAAAGTGATAGCAGCTTTGGTTGCTAACATTGAAGCAATGATAAAAGCTGATCGCAAGATCACGGCCCTGAAACAATTGCAAGTAAGCATAGGCTGATATCATATTGTGTTTCTTGTAATGTTTTTGAGAAGTGTAGGCAAGCAAGACAGGCTTATTTTGTATCGTGCAGGGTCACATATGGCGATCTGGGTTTCAGAATGAGGAATTGAAGGGAGTAGTATTTGAGGATGTACCAGCGGCTCTTGAAAAATGGAATGCCCTGGGCATAAAGGTAACTTCTATTATGCTGTCTGTTCCTCTTACATTCATTAATCCTTTTTTATGCGGCTCTGTGTCATCCTTTTTGTTCTGTACTCTTCCTGGATGAAATAGCTGATGCCTTCTTCCCTCAACATATTTATTTTACATATCTTGTTTTTGCAGCAACAGCTGATTTTTGTTACTCAGTTAAATGGGATTTTCTTCTTTCCACTCCATTGATTGCGTGAAAATGGAAATGGTTATACAAGTCAGCTGTACTGATGTCATTTACGGTGTTAATCAGCAGCTAATTATTGTGCAACAGGTATATATATATTCTAGTGGCAGCAGATTAGCACAAAGACTCTTATTTGGGAATACAAATTACGGAGATCTGAGGAAGTATCTTTATGGATTTTTTGACACTACAGTGGGGTAAATGTCTTGCCTAATTTCTTGTCTTCTTTTCTTTTATCTTGTTCTTTTTTGGTCGAATTTTGCCGGAGAATTTTTTTTTTTGGTCCTCTTTTTTAGTGAGAGCTTTTGTTCTACCCTGGTACTGGAGATTTATTTTATGGCTTATCTCTCTTGTGCATAGGAACAAAAAAGAAACAAATAGTTATGTTGAGATATCGGAGTCATTAGGAGTTGACAAGCCATCAGAGGTATTATTTCTGACTGACGTCCATCAAGAAGCTATTGCTGCAAAGAATGCAGGTAATCTTCCATTGAAACATCTTCTATTTAACTCTTTCTGTACATTTTCTCTGGTGCTATGTGGTGCACGGCTTCCTTTCCAATATTTTGAATGCTTAAGGTGTCTAAAGTTCAGTCTTATATGTTTAAATTCGTGAAAGAAAAGTAGGTATTGACTCCCAAGGGAGAGAGTAGAGGAGTCCACTTAGTAAGTGGTACGATAGAGATTACAACCACACTCGAGTCTCTGAAACATTTTCAGTGTTTATTAGCCCCCACGAGAAGTCTTTGTATTAGCTTTGTAATGACAAATTGGCATTGTCCTTTATTTATGGAGAGTGCTGACATATTTTTTCAGTTGAATCCGAATGACTCCATCTTCATGTTTTTCATTGCCTCCTAGAAAGAACATTAATTTAGTGAGTTTTGACTATAAAAAGCTCTCAGCTTATGAACAGATAAGGAAAAAAAGAAAAAAGAAAAAAGAGTTGGTTATGATGCACTTCGGCTCGTCTTCAATTTTACTGAAGTTAATATACTTGGAGAATCAGAACAGATGCATTTACTTATTCCTCATGTCCATGTCTAATCATATTGAGTATGATCAGAAAATTGCTTAAATCTCAATTTTACCTTATGTGACTACCCCTCTTTTCCATCCTCCAGTCAATATTTGCATCTGTTTGTTCTGTGTCTGGTTTCTCAGAACTTTACCATGCATTTCTGCATGCTAACATTGAATCTTGATCGATGCTGTAGGCCTTCAGGTGATTGTCTCCGTCCGGCCTGGAAATGGACCTCTTCCAGAAAATCACGGGTTCAAAACAATCAATTCATTCATGGAGATCTGAAGGCAGAGTTTGGCTTAGTTATCCTGAATCTGGTATTGATAAATGGCTCTTCGATTTTCATGTCATTGCTCACTTAATTGGTTATGGATCAGATGTGTGTTGAGTTTCTTCCCATCATCGTAGCAAGTTGACTGCATATCAACCTTTATTGTGTATTTTGACGAAGAAAACCCTTGGTTGCCTGTCCCCAATGTAGCCAGTGGACCTAGTATATCAAGGAATGTATATACATGTCCTTACTTATTTTCATACATGGAAAACAGAACATAGCCAAAGAGAAGTGGCCATGAAGTAGCTACCTCTTTATCCAAAAAGAGCATTTCAGTCGCCACAAACTAAAACTGGTGAAGGAGATGTCGCCATGTGTTAGTCCAAGCAATTTGGCATAATAAGTTTTCGGTCAGTAGCACTATGTCATTCACACCTTTCACCAATAAAACTTGAATCCATGTTTCGGTAAATACCACAGCATTCCAGTCGACATCATTGAACTGCAAAAGCGAGATATGCATGCTAGGTATTGGCAGAACTTTTAACCGCAGCCTTTTTGTGCCTTCTGTAGGAAGAAGATCAACTTAGGCAAATAGATTATAGTTACATCGGTTTTTATCTTTGTAATGAGCGGCAAGCAAATGAGATACAGCTGCTTGTTCCATCGCATTTGGAATGTCATTTCAAGCAAATTGGTAACTGGCTTGATCCCAAATGCTTTTTGATAAAACAGCAACTTGCTTTCGAATTATCATCAGTTCCCAAATGCGCCACTCTGCAAGCATAAGGCGTGCATTGTCCTGTTTCCACGGCGGGGGGGTCAAGCGCATGTTGCTCTTGATCAGTCCAAACCTCTTCAAGGGCATCGATACTCTTGATGACCCATCAGTAAAAGGGCGATGTTTACAAGCATTTTAAGACCTTTTCGATAATTTCTTATGAAATGCTACCATAATTTTAATTTTCAAAGGCATTGATAATGAAATTTCGCCTTCTAAAGTAACCTTTCGAAGCATCCTGAGACACCTATTGATAGGTTGAAATGGTCGGAAAATATTCAAATAGCGGGCTAGCTTGCTCGGGTCATAGGGACTGAACTTCCCGATCTACCATGCGAGTATCGTTTCATAAATATTCACGAACATGCAACGGAACCATCATTTAATGAAGAGGTAATTGATTGCGAAGTGTGCTTGTTTAATAAAACAGGAGAAGACAGACTGGGAAATGCGTACAATGATGGTGGGCATGGCACAGATGATGTTCTAAAAGGAAGGCGGCAGTATCTTATTGCATTTTGAATACGACTCGCTCACTGAAATGTCGCAATTTTAGACGGGGACGAATCTCCATTGTATCTAGCGGTGCTCTTGCGTCCCTTACCTTCCCAAAGTTTAGAAAAATAGTTGGGGGGTTGCCAGAGCTTTTCAAGTTATGCTCCGCTATTTCAGCTTTCTGCTCCCCCTTAAATCTCGCAAGAGAAAGGAATCGAACATTTTTTTTCTATTGATTAGCCCCCGCAAATTGACCTAGAAAGCTCGAAAAGCAATTGTAACATCATGAATATGTGGGACTATAGATAAATAAATGGACTAAACGTTAATTCTACCGAGGACGATGTGAGAGTTATTAGAATAAACGTACTCGAAACTTTTTTGTCTGGACCCATACCTACTTATCGACACATATCGGCTTCCAACAAGCAAAAGATGACAAGTTGTATCCAGTTATGGCAATAAGTTGAGAACTTAAAAAAATCAGAATAATTGAATGTTCCCAACGCTTTAAGCTACTCATGACGAATTATAATACATTTTTGCAAAATGTCGTAATCTTTTAAAATTAGGATATTTCTTTCACATTAATTTATTAACACACCTTTCAACATTAAAGTTACATTATTTATATACTTGCGATGTTTTTAAAAATCGTAACAACTATTTTGAGAGAAGTAAAAGTGTATGAACCATTCGGAAATTCCGCACAATAATGCAAGGAAAAGTATCTTTACGGATTGTTATTATTATTTGCTTGGTAAAACCCATGCATATGAAGCTCGATAAGTGAGCAAATTTAACAGTTTGATTAAAATTACTCGAAACTAAAAAAGATTTGTGTAAACTTTACATAGACTCTCGTTCCCCGTGAAGTTCACAAAGTAAGAGCAACAGCTCTAATGACAGGTACGGAAGTCCCAAAACGACAACATACGTCGCGTCGTTGGGACGAGAAAATTGACCGTTTATACAAAACAAAAAGAACTGACGCACCCTCAGACAGACTCTGTCTCGCACCTGCGCGCTCCCCCAATGGCCTCTTCTTCTTCTTCTTCCTCCTCTTCCTCTTCTTCTCCTCCATCTCTGCCACCAAACGCTCCTCCAGTGCACTAACACTCGCCACCATCCCCACCACCTTCCTCAATCCCCCACAAAAACCCTAAGGAAAGCCCATTTCACTGAAGCACCAACCCACATTGCTCTCTTGAACGCAAGGGTCACAATGGCAACAGCAACACGTACGGCTCTTTCTCTCTTCTTCTTCTTCTTCTTCTTCCGAGCGCTCGCTCAGACTAACTACACCCAGACGGAGATCGAGGCCCTGCTGTCCTTCAAGCGCAGTCTCCACGACCCGCGCGGTGCGACGGACGGGTGGGATGCTTCCTCGCCCTCCGCCCCCTGCGACTGGCGCGGGGTAGCCTGCTACGCCGGCCGCGTGCACGAGCTCCGCCTCAGTCGGCTCCAACTAGGCGGCTGGCTAGGCGACTCGCTCGGCGACTTGTATGAGCTTCGCAGGCTCAGCCTCCATTCCAACGTCCTCACCGGCTCCATCCCCCGGGCGCTCTCTCGGTGCTCTCTCCTACGCGCCGTCTACCTGCAGTACAACTCCCTGGAAGGGGAACTCCCCTCAGCGATCCTCAACCTCACCAACCTCCAGGTTCTCAACGTCGCAAACAACCGCCTCTCCGGCGGAATCCCCGGTGACACGCCCCCGAGCTTGCGGTATCTCGATTTGTCGGCGAACGAGTTCTCCGGCGAGGTTCCGGCGAACTTCTCGGCGAGCTCTCATCTTCGAGTCGTCAACTTTTCGTACAACCGGTTCGTGGGTCGAGTCCCTTTCGGTTTCGGAGCATTGCAGGAGCTCGAGTACTTGTGGCTAGACTCCAACCTTTTGTTCGGAACTCTTCCCTCGGCGGTGGCAAATTGTTCCTCACTCGTACATTTGAGCGTCGAAGACAACATGCTTCAGGGCTTGCTTCCGGGGACTATTGGAACGATCCCTAACCTTCAACTTCTCTCTCTGACGGGCAATAATCTCTCCGGTTCAATTCCTTTTTCTTTGTTCTGTAATGGTTTAGCTAACTCGAGTTCCCTGAGGGTTGTTGGTTTGGGGTTTAATTCTTTCACGGGTATTTCCGAGCCGCCAAGTGAGAAGTGCATTACTTCGCTGGAGGTTTTGGACCTTCACGAGAATCATTTACTGGGTGTTTTTCCATATTGGTTGACGTATACGTCGACGTCATTGAAAGTGACTGACCTTTCTGGGAATTTTTTTTCTGGTATTTTACCTGCTGGTATTGGAAATCTGTCAAGACTGGAGGAGCTTAGGTTGGCTAATAACTCTCTAAAAGGGGTGGTTCCAAATGACATTTCGAATTGCAGCTTGTTGCAAGTCCTTGATCTTGGGGGAAACCAGTTCTCGGGCCAAATTCCAGGGTTTTTGAATCAGTTGAATAGCTTGAAAGTGATATCCTTGAAAGAGAACAAGTTTGCCGGCTCGATTCCACAGGGTCTTGGAAGTCTTCTGGGGCTCGAGAAGTTGGATCTTAGCGATAATAATCTGACTGGAGGTGTGCCAGAAGAGTTCATGCAACTCAAGAATTTGAGTACTCTGAATTTAGGCAGTAACAAGTTCTCTGGTGAAGTTCCTTCCGGTATTGGGGAGTTAACAGGTTTGCTAGTTTTGAACTTGAGTAGTTGTGGATTTTCGGGAAAGGTCCCTGGGAGCATTGGGAGTCTCATGAGGTTAACAACTTTAGACTTGAGTAAACAAAATCTCTCTGGGCAGTTGCCAATTGAAATTTTCGGGTTGCCGAGTTTGCAAATTGTTGCCTTGGAAGAGAACAGTTTATCCGGGGATGTTCCTGAAGGTTTCAGCAATTTAATTTCTTTGCGGTATCTGAACCTCACATCTAATTTGTTTCGCGGCACTATTCCAACTACTTATGGATTTCTTCAGTCATTAGAAGTTCTCTCCATATCTGGAAACAGTATTTCAGGTCCAATTCCAGAAGAGCTTGGTAACTGTTCCAATCTTGAAGTACTTGAACTTCGTTCTAATAGATTGACGGGTCAAATTCCAAGCAGATTCTCTCGCCTCTCTCATTTGGAGAGGCTTGACTTGGGTCAGAACAATTTAACAGGAGAAACTCCTGAGGAGTTGTCTCAATGCTTCTCTTTGACTACTCTGTTATTGGATTCGAATCACCTTTCAGGCAATATACCAGATTCTTTGTCAAAATTACTGAACCTAACCTCATTGGATCTTTCTTCTAACAACTTGGGTGGAAATATTCCAGCAAATCTTTCAGCAATACCGGGATTGGTGTACTTAAATTTATCACACAATAATCTTGAGGGAGAGATTCCAAAAGCACTGGGTTCTCGATTCAACAATCCTTCTGTATTCGAAATGAATGGAAAATTATGTGGCAAGCCCTTGGCTCAAGAATGCCCAAATGTGATTACCAGGAAAAGAAAAAGGCTGATTCTTTTCATTGCTCTAATTATAGCAGGAGCTTGTGTTTTGGTTTTATGCTGCTGCGGTTATGTGTACAGCCTCCTGAGGTGGCGAAAGAAGCTTAGAGGAGCAGCTGGGGAAAAGAAGCGAAGTCCACGTTCAAGCTCAGGAGCAGAAAGGGGCCGTGGAAGCGGAGAAAACGGAGAGGCAAAGCTCGTTATGTTCAAGAACAAGATAACGTATTCAGAAACGATAGATGCAACCAGACAATTTGATGAGGAGAATGTACTAAGCCGGGGAAGATATGGGCTTGTCTTCAAAGCCTCCTTTCAAGATGGGATGGTCCTTGCAATACGTCGCCTCCTCAATGGGTCGATCAATGAGCGAACATTTCGTAAAGAAGCGGAAGCACTGGGCAAGATCAAGCACCGCAATCTGACAGTCCTGCGTGGCTACTACGCTGGACCACCCGACATAAGGCTCCTTATTTACGATTACATGCCTAATGGGAATTTGGCCACTCTCCTTCAAGAGGCATCTCACCGGGATGGGCATGTTCTCAACTGGCCCATGCGTCATCTCATCGCGCTTGGAGTTGCTCGAGGGCTTTCTTTCTTGCACTCAATGACCATGGTTCACGGTGACTTGAAGCCTCAGAATGTGCTATTTGATGCAGATTTTGAATCCCATCTCTCTGAGTTTGGTTTGGACCGCCTGGTCTCGGTCAGCACAGCCGAAGCCTCCTCCTCGGCCACACCAGTGGGCACACTCAGTTACGTGTCACCTGAGGCGATGCTATCTGGGCAATCAACAAAGGAGTCAGATGTGTACAGCTTCGGGATCGTCCTATTGGAAATACTAACTGGGAAGAAACCGGTCATGTTCACTCAAGATGAGGACATTGTGAAATGGGTAAAGAAGCAATTGCAGAAGGGTCAAATTTCAGAGCTAATTGAGCCTGGTCTGCTGGAGCTGGACCCAGAGTCATCAGAGTGGGAAGAGTTTTTACTGGGAGTAAAAGTGGGACTTCTATGCACAGCACCCGATCCACTTGACAGACCATCCATGGCTGATGTTGTACTCATGCTTGAAGGTTGTAGGGTTGGACCCGGTATTCCCTCTTCAGCTGACCCTACTTCTTTGCCTTCCCCTGCATGAGAAGGGAAATAAAACAAAGAAAACAGGTCATCGCGTTTTCTTCTGGTAAGAAAAATCTTTACTTCCTTCCAAATAACTGGATAAATTTTTACCAAAAATCATCAATCATATACCCATCTGATTCTGGATTGAGTGATGTCATTTTTCAGGTAGAAGCGTACCCAAGTTTGACAGTTGCGCTTGTTCAGAACCACAGTATATATTCCTGGGGAGATTAATGGATTAATGCTAACAGGTTTGTATTTCCCACTTAAGAATCAATAACACTGTCGCTAGAATGTTTCTTCTTTTTGCTCGAGGAAAAAAAAGGGAGATGCTAGATTTGATAGAAAGGAATACCCAGCCATTATGCTTGCAGCAGTTCTAGACTTCAAATTATGGCCAGAGAAAGCCCTCGCCACCACCCCTACTATTGTGGGGAAGGGCCGATGGGGGTCGCTGAGCCCTCGCCATGGGCCGGCAACCCTCACCGATGGCAGGTGAGGGCTTGGGGCAACCCCTGCTGGCCATCCCCACTGTAACCGGGGGTGGCGGCAACAAGGGCTTGCAGTCCTCTTGGACTCTCCTCCTTTTATTTAAAAAAAAACTAGCTAATTTTAGATTTAATTTAAATAAATTAAAAGCCATATAAGATTAAATAAATTAATTGAAAAAAAAGATACGTGACTAATTTTTTTTAAATACCATATTATGATAGAATGTCACGTAAATAAAAGTGACCAGAATCTCTGTGATAATTTTTCTTTGATTTTGCACATAAGTGAATCGATCATAACTTTTGACACTAAAGTGAGCGCTATTCACGAGTTTTAATACTCTTGATATCCTTCTCCTTTTTTATTTTTGAGAAATACGTTTTACTTTCCTATATTGATACCATATCTTTTCAGGCTGAGTATTACCATTATCTATTTGATGCTGCTATCAGAATTCATCAGATGGGTTTGGATTGGTTATCTCCGAATCATAATCCTCTTCTGTAAGGCAAAGGAACATTAGCTGATGGTGGGAAGGCTGGAATAATCGGTCTAGTCTTCAAATTAAACCACTCCCAGTAAACTAATCATGGAGATTTAAGGAAGTATCTTTATGGATATTTTGACTCTAGTGGGGTAAAGATCTTGCATTGTATATTATTTTCTTTCTTTAATCTGTTTCCTTTTTCTAATTATATTTGCCAGAGTTGAATGAGAGCTTCTGGACTATGGTATCAAGAGCTTCTCCCTTTCATGTATAGGAACAGAAAAAAAAGCCCAAAGTGTTATCGAAATATCCTAGTTACTAGGTTTGATAAGCCATCAGAGGTATTATCTGTAACTGGTATCTATCAAGAAGCTATTGCTGCAAATTAAAACATCATTTATTCAAACCTTTTGTATGCACTTGATATGGATGGTACTGATGAGTTGTAAGGCTTCCTTTTGAGTCTTTTGAATGCTCAAGCTGTCTGAAAATCAGTCTTCTAAATCTTTACCTGATATAATTATCTGGAATTGCAAATTGATAAGTTCAAATTCTTGTCTGAAATATTACACTAGACTTGCAAGACATTTTCAGCCACCACAGAAACTTTTTCTTATAAAGGTCTCAATAAGCAGATACTTCAAGTACCAATGCAATTGTAAGGGACATGCAACTATAGACAGTTGAGAGAAGTTTCCTTTCTTTCGTTCTTTTCTTTTCTCAAGACCTTTGACAGAAATCTTTTTATTTTATTAGCCAGGCCTTGACACTATGGCATTGTCCTGTGGCGTTGTCCTCCATCTATTCATAGTGCTGATAAGAGATTTTTTTTTCAGTTGCAATAAAACCAAATTACTCGAACTTCATGTTTTTAATATATACTAAAAGAAATTTACTTGAGTGCAAGTGACCATAATAAACTCATAGTTTATGAGCAGAAACATAGCACATGCCCTTTTGCATTTCTCGTCCAAAATGTCTAGTCAAATTGAACATGACCAGAAGACCACTTAAATCTCAATCCTATGCGACTACACCTCTTTTCCATTTTCCCAGTCCATATTTGCTGCTTGTTTTGTGTCTGGTTTCTCAGAACTATAGTGACCATACAGCGTGCTAACATTTCAATCTTCATCAAGGTGTGTAGGCCCTCGGGTGATTCTCTGTCCAGCCTAGAAATGGACCTCTTCCAGAAAATCACGGGTTCAAACAGTGTATTTATTCATGGAGATCTGATGATATAGTCTGGCTTTAGTTGCCTGAATCTGACTTGGATAAATGGCTTATTTATTTTGATGTTGTTCTGCTCCTATGTCAATTTATGGATCAGATGTCTAGTTCGTGTATTCTTTTTCGATTACTCATAGCTAGTTAACTGCATATTAACAGTTACTGTGTATCCTGACAAGGAAAACCTCTTCAATTTCTATCTCGCATGCAACCAGTAGACGTAGTTTTGAGGAATGTATATACATTGCCTTATTCTCATACATGAAAACAGAGCGTAGCCATAACCAAATGGACATGGAGTAGTTGTCTCTCTATACGAAAAGAGAATAGTGTCAAGTGCGAGCTAAAATTGATCAAGCAAATAGCCACACATGCTAGTCTAAGCAATTTGTCATAAAAAAATTTCAGCCAGTAACACTGCATGTCCCTCAACACCTTTTGCCAATGACGTCAGTAATGTCGCACCAAAAGATTGTGTTTCGTGTTTTCCGCAGGATGAAGATCCTCTCAAACAAAAGATTGTATTTTGTTGGACAATGACCTTGTGATATCACTTCGTAACTTTGTCATGAGAGGCAAGCGCAGTAGATGCATTTGATTTTCCCATTGCATTCGAAATACTATACCCAAGTGAAGTTGTCTTATTCTAACTGGCGTTCAGCTCGTGATTTGATATCACTTTCAAATAATCGGGCAACTGACTTGATCCTCCTCGAGTGGAAGGTCTGCGGTGCATTTGCGATGCTGAACATGGATGTTGTGGCGATGCAGATATTTCTCACCATCGCTATGCTTGGTTTCCCAAGTTATCGTCAGTTCCTCAATGCACCACTTTGCAATCAGAGGACGATTACCGCGTTTCCATCGTGGAGGGTCGAGGTCAAGTCGCTCTTGAAGAGGGCTGGGCCAAACTGTCGAAGAGCAACGACACTGTTGATGACCCACTTAGAAAAAGACCCGAGTGTCTGAAGACATTTTGGGAAACTTCTTGTAATATGTTCCTATAGTTCCCATTTTTAAGTATCCATAATGAAGTTTTACTGTTCTAAGTAACCTCCACGGGTGTCCTGGAACACCAATCAATATGTCAAATGATAAAAAGCTCGAATGGTGCCTTTGCTTACACGGGCTATAGGGATTGAACTTCTCGAATAACCATCAAGCACAGAGATATGCACTCGGATATGCAGAACTTGAGGGCACGTGCAATCTTACCGATAATATCGAGGTTTATTGATTTTACCTGGCCGTGTGGGAGCAGTAATGTATTATCCTCTTATACATCTGGTAAGATGGGAACCTCCATTGTGGCCGTGAAATTCATGGTATGAGATGGAGCTATCGCCTTATGAAGAAGCAATCGACAGTGAAGTGTGCTCGAATAATAGAACATGTGAAGACGGACGGTTTAACCTGCTGAGACAGTATAATTGACGGGAGTACATAATTTTTCACTTTATGCACCCTTTAAGAGTTCCTCTGAAGTCCTTCAGAAATCACTCGTCCATGCCACAAACTTCTTTCAGATACGATGTTAATATTTCCACGCGCGCGCGCGCGCACGCACACGCACACACGCGCACACACACACACAGCATAATCATTCCTTTCCTGTTCTTTGGCTAGAATTGTAACTCTGAATATCGTCTCTCTTCATCTCTCTGTGAAAGAAGTAGCACCTGAAGTTGTAGGGAAGAGCTGCAAAAGCTTTGGTTCGGCATTTCCGGAAGACTTTCTCGGGGACGGATGCAAATAAAAACCCTTATCAGCTACTGCCTTCTCCTCGTCGGACAAGCATTCCGAAGGAGGAGAAGACTTGTAAAAGGGGTCTTCCCTCAAAGGTGTGACAGGGCTAAGCACAAGCTTATTTGGAAAATCCAGTGCGCTTGGCGACATCTCCGCCTTACATCTGGGCGATAAGATCCCAGGAATTCTCTGAGATGAGTTACCGGGAACTATAGTGTTCATGATGACACAGTTCCCGGGGTTGTTCCTCCTCTCATACAGCTTGGAACCTTGCTTTCCAGGACTACCCCTCGTAGGCGGTTTCACACTTCTGGAAGGAGGCATCGCCGGACCTTGGATCGTGGTCGAGGCTTGTTTTGCTGTTTCGGATGATCCAGTGAGCATCTGCACTACTTGCTTAAAGGTGGCAGTGTCCGCTTGGACAAAGGTCGTCGGGCACGGGTCGGACTCGGGCCCGAAGATGGATTTCGGAGCGAGTGGCTGGGTGTATTTTCGCGCCACCCCATTGTTGGTGCAACTCATATTGCTTTTACAATGGCTCGTGATGTTTCAAGGAGCTTGTGGATTGGAGCTCTTAGTCTATGGATCGATGCTCTCTCGCTCGAGGCTTAAGGTGCTTCGCCCATGAGAGAGAGACGGAGACAGAGAGACAGCGAGATCATTGCCGGGTGAAAGGAAGTCTCGGAGAAAACAAGGTTTTGTAAGAACCAAGTAGATGAAAGGTAGAAGAGCTGTACTTCAAGAAACAGCAAAAAAACCACAAAGAAATCCCACTAAATGGACGGCGCATGTTTCTTATCGTGCAGCTTACATTGTTTACAGAGTCCAATGTGTAATGAGTTCATGCGACATTTCTTTTTTCAAAAGTGAGAAGTGCATATTTTGAATGCAGTTCAAGATTCTCTTGCTTTTAGGTGAAATATCACTATCGGTCCATGTATTTCAGTATAAAATTAAGATTTGTCCCTCTACTTTTTTTCCTTTTCAAATTTATCCCTATACTATTTAAAAAGATATCACTAATTATCGCAATCAGTTTGATGATAAAATTTATTGACACGACTTAACGCTATTAGAAATTTATTGATTTCATTTTTTTTTCTCCTTCTTCTCTAGGTGCAAACGTCATCATTGTCTTCCTCTTCTTCCAATTAAATTCTTCCAATTAAACCCCATAAAATCCAATCAAAAGCCGACATAATGAACACCCCCATCGATGCAAAACCCTGAGCAGCCATGAATGTGACACGAAGTTCAAGCGGCCATGACCACGAGCCCAAGAAATCTCCAACAGCCGTGGCCGGAAGTTCAATGAATTTCCAGCCACCATTATCAAGCTCGACGGAGCTTAAGTGGCCATGGCTGCGAGTTTGAAGAGGCTGCTCCCCTCATGATGCCGAGCTCGAAGAAGCTCTAGGCGCCATGTCGAGAATCTCTCTTTCTCTCTCTTCTGTTGGCTAATGTGACATTGCCACATCAAATATTTTGCGACTCATAATAGAAGGCATATACTCCGACATCTAACTCAGCCATCCGTTGGTCTACGTTAGTAAAAATGGACTAGCAATACAAAAGTATTAAAAAAAGGGCTAACAATGACACATTTTAAAGCGTATAGGAACGATTATGTAAAGAAGAAATAGGTACAAGGACAACTGTTAAGTATTGGACAAGAATACAGCGAAGGGACCACCGATTGCTTTGTTCTCTTTCCCTCGCCCCCTCTCACACACGCATACACTAAAATTTTTTGGAGGAGAGAGAGGGTGGGGGGGCGCGCTTGCGATGCTTTAAAGTAGGTTGCAAGAAAATAAAGTGAGGCACTTGAGGATCAGAAAGGCGAAATAGCTAGGCAGACTAAGAGATGGGTCCTTGGGAAAGGAATCAACATTGTTGTCTGCGTCATTCATTCATTGACCTCAGAGCCAACACTGCATCTCGGTATGCGCTTGTTTGGCTGAAAGGAAATCACGTGCTCTTCCAATCGAACGCTTAATTCATCAAACAAGATCAACCGACCTTCGGCTGAGCTTGGATAAATTTGCTTGATGAGCAGTAAAATTACAATATCAGAGAAGCAAAAAGAGCATCGAATTCTCTTCTCCAGTATATCAGAAGGGGAAAGGACAGAGCAGAAGAGAAAACGGGAGGGAGGGACCGATTTGTCCCTAGTACTACGATGCAGACAACGTGGGGATGAACTTCTCTAATGGCATGCCTTAAGCTAAGAAAAACCTTCAAAATTGTTTTAAAGTGAGAAGGGAAATGATTTAGAGTAGAATTGATTATTCTTCTTAATTTTGGCTCCTCTAAACTAAGGAGAGAATTGTTCAAGAACAAAGAGTCGGCATCTTCAACAAGTTTGTCACATAAAAGCTTTTTGATAGCTATTTTTGTCGTTCGCGGATACCATAAGATTTCATGTGAGGGCTAGACATGCTGCACTAGCAATTACTACTGCTGAGTGATATGCTGTTTCGTGGTAAAAAAAGTGAGAACTTCCCAATTATCAACGTAGTTAAGAGAAAACATCACCCATTTTCTAATCCATACATTTTCAGTATAGTGAGGATTTAGCCTAATCAATGGTCACTTTGTAGCTCTTCCTGACAGAACTTGAGCTCGGAAATGGTTCCGACTTTATCAATCTCATCTCTAGTGACTGGAAAGAGAACCAAAAGATATAGTAACAGACCGCCATTTATTTTTTTAATCATTTCACCCAAAGATTCAATGCATGAAAGTTCCCTCGGCGTGGTACACGTCCAACTAGATGATTATACTAAACTGACTACACATTCTTTAAGAAAATAATCCTGCAGAATAGCTACTAATCTTCATTGGCCGGCTTCATCACATAAAATTTATTAATAAAAGGTGTTTCTTATTGCTTATGCTGAGAGCTTTTAACAAGAATATGGTAAGATCCGCCGTCCTCAGACTTATCGACTGACAATGCTGCAGCTCAGACTAATGTCGAGCACATGCTTTAGCTTGAAAACAATGCAATCACTTGCATTGCAGCTCTAGTTATGCGGTTCATGGGGCTCGAGACTGTGAAGTCAGGCTATAGAATATAATTTGTGCTTCTTGACTAGCGTTAAAAATGTCAGCAGAAGAAACAACTCGACCACAATGTCATAAAGTTTCTGCATTTCAAATCAATACCATAACACATCGTTAATTGCTGCATGCACTTCAATATACTGGTTCTTTTAATCTAAAGTTTACGAGGCAAAAACCATACTGATTTTAGTCTCTAATTTATATTTTGTCGATCAAAATATCTATGCAATCAAAAGTCACAGTTGATTTTTAATAGCTTTACACGTGGGAGCTCACCCGATTGATTGTGGCCTTGTATGTGCTATTAGTACCATCGACTCCTATTGAATTCGCAAATGCCAAAGGAACATCCATCACCATTTGAATTGTGAATAAGCACGTTAAATTGTCATGTAAAAAAATATTCACTCACCGATAAACAAGCCAAGAGGTGCACTGTGCTCACATTGCTCATCTCATTTCAAAGCGATCTGGTTCCTCAATCCATGAAAATGTGGAGCGTCAAACAGTGTACCTCTCTATATACAACTCAATACCAACCTGTAAAGTGCAAATGACTGGTGAATGAGTAGCACGATGGTGCAAGAATGGCAAGAAAATCCTGGGGGGAGTTGGCTAAATGTCTGAAACATTTCTTTGCTTCACCAGAGGTGAAGCCATTCCTAACCGCAATATGAAGTCACTCTCATGAACAGGAAAGCAGAAAACACAACAGTTGGAGGTCATCAGAGTGTCCGGGCCACCGTCTTGAACTCATTCAAGCAAGTCTGCAGAATTTTCTGTCGTTTCTGAAGAGACGTCCTTTCATTCTGCAGATCATCAATAGCACCAGGTGCCACAAACATGTCCATGAATTTCTCATCATTCACAGCGAACAAATCCAACCCCAGTGACACCACAAGCCTCCCCCGGCTATAAGAATAAACAGCATCAGTTGTCAATTCAAATCATAAATGAAATCAGAAAAGGGGACATGCTGTTATAATGTTCATCATTTGAATGAATAACTTTTAAGGTTGGTAAATTTAGGAACCCCCTAGAAAGTAAATCATTTGTTAAGATAGATTAAATCGGTTGGATAATTTTAAAGTTGAAGATGCGAGTGCAAAAGGAAGATTGACCTTAAGTAGGTCAACAACATGATATCCAGATAACTAGAATAAAATGAAAGAGATAAAGAGGGAGGTAGCTTGAGACCAAAAAACAACTCATTACATGGAAGCTTCTGATGCTGCGGATACCAAGATGCGTGGAAAAAACCCTGCCCAAAAACTGATAATTCTACTAATTGGACACATTTTGAAACATACATCATACGTAGTATTGAATACACTAACTAGGTCAAAGACAGCACGATATTGGTCCAATTTTTGTCGAATATAGTACTGGTAGAGATAATACTCACACTAGCATATTTCATCAGACTTTAAAAGCTTACCAAGGGGTCAAAAATCCAGAGTTCAGAGCTGATGTCACGCTTTGCTCAACAAGGACTTCACGTATCCGTGCAAAATGCTGGGCAGCAGACGAACAGATTTCAGAGTAAGCCGACCCTGGTTTTGAACATGCATCACCATTGCCAAATAAAATTCCTCCATTTTGAACTCTTAAGTGTTCCATATGTCTACTATTGCCTGTTATTCTTGAATTGCGTTTTCTTGGCCCAGCCTCTACATAGTTTCCCACTTCCTTCTTGACCACATTAATGGCCATATCACATGGTTGATCAGGTGATGGAGTTTCAGGAATGGTCATTTGGCTTTCTCGAAGAGCTTCTCTCCCATCTGCGCCTTTCCCCGGGGTGATTTCTAATGTGCCCTTCTGAGGAGGAATGTTCTCTTGGTCTCTCATTGTCTCATCACAGGGTGCTGCCCCTTTATCAGATAACTCAAGAAATAGTGAATCTGAACATTGGTTTAGCTTACGAAATGAAGTCCCACTCGAGCCAAAGCCACATTGGAAGTCGTTTTCGTAACAGGCCTCTGAATATGAACTTGTAACTGAATCAAGGTGATGTTGAACTAATTCCTTGCACTGTTTGGAAATATCCTTTATGAAGCGACAGTAAGCATGCCTTAATGCAGCATGGAAGCCAATATATCCCTCTGTATTTCCATCTTTCCCACTATCTGCTCAGTCAGATAAAGGCCACGCAATCTTAGAAGTCAAGTTTCACTCAGATATAAGTGCTAAATGGAGGTCAAGAAAGATGTTGGACTTTTATTTATTGCCCCAGGAGGTTTAGCATCCCCCAACTCCATATAGCACTTAGCAACTTCACTTTCCAACAAATGCACATTTAGTTAAGATGCAACCACTTAGGGCTAGGACATGTTAAAGTAGCAGCACAACCAAAAATGACCAACAACTTATCTTACAGCAAACCATATGCAAATCCTGATCTATCAGAATCTATGTAGGGTAGATAAAAAGGAAAGGAAGACTTATATTTAAGTTGAGTGAAGAAAAAATTACAAAATAAAAGGGACCACCCCGTGTTTTCTTAAATTTTCAAGCTAAGAAGGAAAACAAAGAAAACATAAGATTTGCTGTTTCTTTAAGGAGTAAATCTACTTAACTCTACCAAAAAAAAAGGCATTACAGGAGGACTGTCAACTGGTGTTCAGATGTCAAGTTCAGGTTATAAATTCATGTCAATTTGAGTCATTGCAAAACATTATAGTTTATTCAAAAGTGCAAAACATGCCAAGCTGTGTCAATTCTTGCTTCTCAACGATTTTATTAGAATTCTAGCCTAAAAATGAAAGCAGAATAGCTTCTTACTGTCTGACTCACGGCCACGATTTCTCTTAAGAGCAATATCAAACAGATCCAGTAAAACAAAGGCAAGCCGTTCGCAAGCAGTTTCCAGCATAGGAGCAAGCCATGAGCGAGCAGCAGCACGAGCAATCTCTGCAGCTGCTTCTGTCAGCCCTCTGCCCCTGCCTCGTCCAGCATGGGCAAGCAATATATTTGCCACCTGCAACAAGTTAAGATACTTTACAGTTTACCCATGAGTTCATATATAACTTCATATGCACAATGCTCAATGATCTTAGTGCACGCTCAAAACATCTATCCCGATGCATACCTTCTCCCTTGACAAGGGAGGGCATTCAATCGAATAGGCTGCACATCTAAATTCATGCATGACCCTCTCAAAGGCAGCTCCTCCATAGAGCCGAAGATTAGCATTGGCAGGCCTGATATCTGCCGTGACTCCCGGCCAACTTCCCACACCACTCTGTGACTGCTCCTCAATGGTTGTTTTGCCCCATTGCTCTGGTGCAGGATCTGCTGCTCCATCAAGCAAAGCTCCCTTCAACATTTGAAAGTAATTTTATCACCGATTTGATCAGTAAACTAATGATGTCAATGGAAAATAAGCACAGATATAAATCATCTGCCATTGGTAATAGCAAAAGAAAAGAATGAAACTTCGCCATAGTCTTTAGCAGTAGATTCTTTTTTTAATTTTTTATTTCTTAGAGAGTTGGGAGTTTCATATATGCCCACCACATGATTGCTGACAGAAGCAGCATATATCATTGCAGACCTCCTCAGATGAGTGACATTGGAAGTTGCTTGTATCTTTGAGTCCATCCTGGCTAGATCACTTGTAACTTCATTACAGCGCTGCTCAAGCAAAGCCAGGGTTGCAGGCGCGGCTTCTTTGTATCTCTTCTGAAGCTCGAATTCCAAGTACTCTCTCAAACAACCAAAACCAATGTGGGTCTTGAACTTTTCTTCATCAAATCCTCCCTTGATGCCTTCACGTAAATGATGCAAGACCTCTTCATCCACTTGGCATATTTGGCAACGAAATTCCTCATTTGAAACGGTGGTCTTATCCTTTGGCAGGGCAACAAAAAATGGACGTGTATTTTCTCCAAGGTATCCACTAGCACTCAAATATCGGTCCACCTCCCACCGGTCACTGAACTCCTGATACATTTTAGCTATAATGTCAAATCTAATTATCTTAGAAATTCACCATTTTGCGGATTTCTCCTCAAATATGTCAACTACTTGTCCACATGAAGGAAGAAAATGACTCAGCATGAGGTCCTGACTTGTACCATGCATGAGCAGAAAACCTTTCGCAAAGCAACAGTAATTTTCATAGTTTCAATTTATCCGGCTCTTCCCAATTCATTCTTAGTTAATCATTTACCTTGCCTCTAACAGTGCAAATAATGCTGGAGGTGAAAAATAAGGGGGTCACATACCTTGAGTCGATTATCAAATTTTGAGACAACAATTACTGTCCTTCTGAAACATGGGTCAATTTCACGAATTGCATCCAACCACAAGGATGAGCACCATTCAACACTACTTTGTTGTAGGAACACAAGAATTCTATGAGGAGGACTGGCCAATGACTTGACCATTTGAAGAATCTCATCAGGGGTACTCTCTGGCTCTCCCTTCTTTGCCTGTATAAGTCAGAGAATTTCATGTAAAAACCTAGATATAGTTGTTCTATTTGCAATCTTTGTCATGGTTATGATATCCTATGCCTGGCATAATCAACTAACCTTAAGAACAAAACCAGGGGTATCAATAATTGTGAGATTTGGACAATGAGCATATTCAGCTCTCATCACAATTGGCTTAGACGATACTGCGGTCTTCGTCTTCTTCAAGAGTGCTTCTGTTCGAGATTTTATGATATCCGCTATAGTAGATGATGACACAACTGCGCTTCCGTATTCTTCAGAATTCTCCTCCTACCACCACACATTTGGAGAAATTCAGTAAAATCACGCAACATCGACTCCAACCCTTTTAGAGTGCATATATATGTTATGCATCTGAGACTGATATACAATGTTGAACTCAAAATATGACCATGTACAAGAAAGATGTCCAGATTCCTCTTCACTTTATGTGAGCACAACGTGTTTGTAAACTTAACATCCAGACATTATCCCAATTGGTAGAGCTGCATCCCGAGACTAGACCAATTAACAAATAGTCCAGAGAACCCAAAAAACAAAATATCAAAAGTTGCTCCACCTCCCACCAACTTTCAATGACTGTAAAGCTGTAAGCTTATAGTGAATGCATTACCAACAAAACCAGCCCCAATTATATATCTGACAACTAAATGAAAAGTTAGAAAAAATATATTGCCCAGATTCGTTTTACTATTACTGGTAGACACGCTAAGTCTTGCCCTCGTGACCAATTCATCGCACAAAACCAGACCTGGAAACGACAACGCGGCTCGAGCGCTGAGGGATCATGCACCATTTGCAGAATCAGGGGTCTGCGGGTCCCCATCTCGACCTCGCGGACATTGAATCGGAACCCGAGCAGAGCCTCCAGGAGCGAGCTCTTGCCATCCGACTGGCCACCCAGGGCGACTATCTCCGGAATAGGGAGCTTCTCGCCGAAAGCGACGGCTGCCGCCTGCAGGCGATTGTAGGCCTCGAAGCGAGAGGTGGAGGAGCGCGCGGAGGATGCGTCGAGGGGGTTGGGGTTGTGGAGGGACCGCTTGGGGTGAGTGGACTGAGAAGAGGGGGTCTTGGTGGGTGTGGTGATGAAGGTATTGGTGGCCGCCATGGAGGAAGCAAATGCAGAGACACAGAGAGAGAGAGAGAGAGGAATTTGAAAGTGTTGGGTCGATTATCGCTGAGTATAGAGGGAAGAGGAGTGCGTCAATGGAATTTTGAATTTGGAAGGAAGACGTTGAGGAGAAGGGGGGGCTGGGCCTGCAAGACCGTCTTCATGGGCCGCACGGCATTTCACCAATTCCTTCTTTTACCAAGCCTCAAATGTCCTCCCTATCTCCGGCTTGAGTTTTGGTAAATTCTCATCTGATGGACATTAATCAATTTTAAATATATAAAATCCAAAATATTTCGATTTACTTAAGGATATAAATGTGAATTTTTGCTTAAATTTTTTATCATAACATTTTTTTCTCTTTTTATTTTCCTCTAATGTTTGACGAGGAAGAAAGATTTACTAATATAGATAATACTTCCACATGCGAAAGAAATTCAAATTGACATGATCATCATTTGTTTTGTCGTTGATTATATGCTGTTGTTCTTTTTAATAGTGTCGATTCATGGTCATCATATCTTGAGGAAGTGGACATTAGGCTTTATGGAACTTCTAATGGGGCTGGAAAACTTACTTTGTTTTTCTTGTCCGTCAAAAGCAGAAGTTGGAACTTCAGGCAGTGCAGATTTTACACGACCCCCGCCAAACTAATTGCTATAAGGATGAACAAATGCTCTAAGTGTACGTGAGCTTTGTACCGGATGCACTCAAGCATCTCATCTCTCCAAACAGGGAGATTACTGAGTCACACATTCACCTTTAAATGCAGTGATCCAAATGCATGTCATTGTACCTAGTCTCTCCTAAAAAGGATAAGCATGGAAGAACGCCAACTGCAAAACCACGGAGGAAGGCACGGTCATGAATCAGAGTCGTGGGCACAAAGAAACTGAGAACTCGTCATCCTTCGAGAGGACACAGTCATTACAAGACTGCAACCCACAAAACGTAAGGAAATCCACGGGAAACCCTGTACTTTCACAACCAAATCACTAGCAAACTGTCAACAAAACGCACGTACGATATGATCTTCAACACAACGGCGAGCAATTTCGCAGAAACAGGTAAGAGGTATAGTTCACTATAGTCAAAATTTGAATAGACTGAGTCGCTCGACAATTATGACATCTTAGTCCATCCCCCTGAGGGACAAACAAAAATACCTCAAAGTTGCTACTTCAGATCTATGAAACCGGATGTCCATCACTATACTTGCTAGCGGTATTGCTACTTCAGTAAGTATAGTAGTATCCCAAAACTAGCAATAGAACAACTGCAAGAGCAACAGGAGCAACATAAACCCAATAGTTGCTTGACTTCTTCCGCTTGAGAATTGCCTTTGGGAGTGAGTCCGCACCTTTTGGACGAGTCCTGTGTCTGACCAGATTCTCCTTGATGGACTTCTCCTTCGCAGGAAAAACAGCCTCGACACCTGAATCCACCTTCTCAATTTCAACTGATTCTTCAGGTACTTGAGCCGATTCATCAGAATCAGTAGCAGGGGCAGATGCAGCCGCTTTCTTCCTTGCCTTCTTTTCCCGTTCCTGAAGATACACAAAAAAAACGCCAGTCAATGCTAAACTCAAGTAATATCTGAAGCAACATATTAAAGAAGAGGAAGCAAATAGTTTCCTTGAGTTTCTTTTCGGCTTCCTTTTGTGCTTTAATGGCTGCTTTGGCGGCATTTTTCTCCGCCAGCTTCTTCTTCCTCTCCATAGCCTGCTTAGCTTTAGCAATCTCCTCCTCTCTTTTCATCTCTTTCAGCTTCGCTGGATCAACCTCATCAACCACTGGTGGAGTGGCCTTAAGAGGTTTCTGTGCATCAGCATTCTCCTTTTCAGCTAGTTCATGACGCTCCGGTGTGGTTTCAATATCCTTAACTTTAGTAAAAGTCTCTTTCTGGACTTTCGTAACAGTCTCCTTCTGGACCTTTTGTGAGGGAGCAGTATTGTGCTGCACCATCAACGTAGGATCTTCCTTTGCTGCCTTTTTTGCACTAGCCTTAACAACTGTCTCTGTTTCTGAAGATACTGAGTCTCCCACCACGCCCACTGGTTTCTCGTCAGGGGACTTTGTTCGTCCATCTCTACTCATCTGTCTGAAATCCAGAGATGATGTGATTCTGTTCTCATAATCCTCCCTGAAACTTCTGGGACCATTCCAGAGAGCAAAGAAGTTCTCGACCTAAACAATGAGATGATAAAAGCGAAGAAGCAACATAAGCTTACATTGAACAGCATTTATCAGTGCTAATATCTTGACTTTCAAATAGCATCTGTAGCCACAATAACAGACCTCCGCATGAGAAATTTCTTCAATGGCTCTGACATCTCTCCTCGCTGCCAGCTCTTTGGCTTGGTTCAAGACTGTACGATTACGGTAAAAACAGGCGTTCTGGAAAAGAACAGTAAATGTATGTAAACTGTACACTTTAACTAAATAAAAATACATTCTAATTTGGGCCTGATTTTTAGCTCACTAATTGATCTGCCAAATCCGAGGCTACATTTTACTACCTTTTCCCCCTTAAAAATCAGTTTAGTGTAGAAATAACCGACTGATGTGCACAAGGTAAAAGCAGGATACATATTCAGAGCCACCATGTTTGTCAAGTTATTAGGTAAACAATGGTAATGTCAAGCTCTCCTGAGTTCACCACACGAAAAAAGTCACAACCTGCACTTCTATCATTACATTTGCAGTACAATTCACTGACAATTGTAGCCTTACTTTATCTGACATAACAACATGTTTAACTAATATTGGTATCTTCATCTCCTACCAATACAGGCAAACAATTTGAGTATATTAAAGAACGAAATTATTAGAGTCTACCTTACTCAACAAGTATTTCATGACAATGTAAAAGCTGTGCAGGAAGATGACAAACAAGCAGCACTGATAAAGAAGTATTCTGAGATAATACCGTATTCCTAGGAAATAAATTCCAAGATAATGCTGAGTAACCTGGATGAACATGCATCCATTAGATATACATGTAGAGGCAGATTAGAGAGCTGCATTTGTGGAAATGCCACTACAACGTCTATCAACCGCAGATTGCAAGTATGACAATCTAGTTCGTAGCTTAGTAAAGAATAAGCCTTTTAAAACCTTATTACAGTCCCAGCCTCCCGTGAGTGAATTTTCAGTATGACCAGCTTCAAATGTTTCATTGATTGGTAACTTCACCCCAGAAGAGACATAAATAAGGCGCTATTTATCATAATTCTCCAAGAGGAAAAAACTCAATGCTGCAAAGAGGAAGGAAGGGAAAACAACTTTACCCCTTCATCGCGCTTTCTCCTCAGCTCCTGAATAGTTTCGTATGCTTTATCCTTCTTCTGGATAACATTTGACAGCTCATCTTGCAAAGACTTGATTTCTGCATCTATTGCCTCCAGCTCTTCCTTAAGAACCTTAATTTTTGCCTTAACCACCTGCTGGTCTTTCCTAACCTCGTCCAGACCAGCACCTATTAACTGGATTCACATGATATCACAGATTATAAGTGCGCATCACTTAACAGTGCACAATGTCTGCATCTAATAATGAACGGAAAGCTTCAAAAGGGCCTATAGAGTAATTAATTTTCACTTTGAACAAGTTACTTTGACTCGGTCTTGAATGACTTCTTTCTCTCCAACTGACTTTTGAACCTCTGCCTTCATTGCAGCATTTGCAATGACTTTCTCGCGAGTCCCCTCAAAGTGCTTAATCTCCCGCAGAAGTTGCTTCTCCTCTGTCAATGGGATACTCTCATGCTGGATGCGGTAATTCAAGCTCTGGATCTGCAATAAGCAAGCTCGCTAAGCAGACAGAAAAGAGCAAAATAACATATTTATCAACTTCAGCATTATAGAGAGTCCAGGGTTAACTGAACTTAATTCAAAACCTACAATCTGATTAAGTTCTTCCTCGGATGAGCATAAGCCAATTCCTCGACCACCAGTGTTTGCATGGCGAAGCTTGCCCAGTGCCTCATGCAGGGGCTCCATATCCTTTTTCTTCTCATCCATAATGATATTAAAGTTCCTATTCTCCAACCCCAGAGCTTTCAATTGAGCAATTAGGTCAGCCCTCTCAGACTGCATGATGGAAACAAATTTCAAACGACTGCAAACAAAGGTGTTCCAACGACATCTATTTCATTTTCTATCGTGGTGCCTCAGCACAGTCCTTCCACTTTCATCCACAATCAAAAAATTGCAGGAAATTCAGTGCAAATATCAAATAATAAAAAAGATAAGTGGCATTGAAAGATGGCGGCCTAATTTAATTAGAGAAACGAGGTAAAGATATTATATTTGGTAAACTGATGTTGCAGAACAACGGTAATTTAATATATAGGAAAACACAAATTTGTATACATTTCAGGAACAGACAATACTCTTACTGCTCAGAGTGAAATCAGCGGTGAAAGTTTTGCTTGTATGAAGACTATTAAGTGAAGAATGAAAAGTTACACCGCTGTAAGAAATAAAATTGAGCTCCCATATTCTCAAAAAGAGTTGAGAAAAAAATTCAGGCGGAACACTGTCATTAGTATGCAATTGCCATGTGAGATCTGTTATGTGCATAAAAAAACTAACATCAAATCAAGCACAGTTTTTATGGTTAAAAACAAATTAGTCAAAGTCATGGTAAAATGAGTCATAACTAGACAAACGTGTGATTATTATCAAAACAAAATGCACAAATTTTCTGATTACCCTCTTCTCCCTCAATGTTTCAGTGATCTGGGACTTGGCTAGATTCCTCCGATGAATCTCTTTATCAGCCTGCTCGATTTTGACTTTTATTGATGGGTCATCATACGAGCGATACTTCACAATATAGAAAGTGTGGATCCGCTTAGGCGCAGGCCATTCATCGACGGCATCCTTTGGAAAATTCACTTCGGAAACCTTGTTACCTTCTCCCAAACTGGGCTTCTCCTCATGCGAACCGAATGTCACGGTCTCACTGAATTTTGTGTCCTTATCGAATTGCCCATTTTCTTTCTCGTATGAAGTCTCCGTGGGTGCCGGGGCCATCTCAAATCCCGCAATCTCAATAGCCATTTTTCTTTTTCTCCTTGAGCTAAATAGAAAAGAACCCCGATTAACAAAGGGAAAATAGTTTATATGAGCAACGATCAGATCATTCCATCAAATTCCTGGATGCAGTCTGTTGGGGAGGTTTCACAACATACATAAAGAGTGACGCCTGGGTAGCTTAGCTATGGATTTGAATTGGCACCATATTCGCCTTCATCCAGCATTTCAATCAAGCAAAATCAGGCACGAGGAAACGAATGGCAGAAACACGTTTTCAAGCATCAGAACTATCGATACCGAATCCAGGCTCAAAGTTGCTGCCCATGCAAATTGAAATCCAGAAAGGGAAAAAAAAGGGGGGAAGCAGAAAGAAATACCCTTGAAATCATGGATCTTTGCAAGAAGGAAGCAATTAAATACCCAGAAGAAAATCAGAATCTTTATGCAGTTGGTGGAGAATCTAGCCCCAGAAGGCCCCCAAAAAAAAACAAAAAACAGAGAGAATGATAACCAGGAAGCAGATAGAGTATCGAAAGACAACCCCTTTTGAAAAGGGTCCGCGGAAATTCCCAGTTTAGGCAAAGTACCTGAGCTGAAAATGATCAGATCTCGACCTCTTTTCTGCTCTCGCTGTTCTCTCTCTCTCTCTCTCTCTCGCGTCAGATTTCAAGAGAGAGACGTGAAGGTCAGAGTTAAGACATCCATGTCTTTAAATAGAGTGAAAATGCTGCGACTTTAGAGGAAAATAAGGTAATAAGCAGTGTAACTTCCCAAAACAGTAAAAATAGATGGACTGATTTTTTATCTTTGATTGGCCTGAAAATGCGGGTTTAGATTTCTGTTTAATAACCTGCCGGCCAAATGAAGGTTTTTTTTTCCCGACCAAAAAAAAATTTTGGAGGTTTTTTTTTTAAAAAAATTTGAATATTTTTCCCCTCAAATGTGGTCTTATTGTCCTACTGCTCCTATTTTACATTTTATTGGGAAAAATAAAGAAAATGAGAAGAGAGAGGAAAAAAATAAAAAGAAAATTGATTTTCTTCTTCTTACTACCAAAGATGACTTGATAGATAATATGTGATATGTCAACTCTTTCAGTCCTTTGAATCGATCGTGAATTTTCTACTGATATGAAGATAAAAATCTTCCCTTGAATGCAGCACCTTCTTGCTTTGTTTGTGTTAGTGTCTAATCCTCATCAAGGAAACTAAAAGACAAGATTTAGGAGAAAACCATTTAATAACCAAGAATGAATGATATATACTTATCTGGCAAGCTTTTTAATGCACTACCTTAAGAGGGAATATTCATATTTGGATATCATTCTAGTAAAGATAAATATCTCTGCTTCATTCTTATGGTAACTATAGGATTGCGTTTCTTACTTTAAACCAAAAATATATATAAACATTAAAAGATGTTATAGTTGATTTTTTTAATTTTCTATTTCTACCATCAAGATTGTGATATTTCATATATTGAACCCCCAAAATCTTAAAAAAAAAATACGGATGCTAGATGCAACCAACATTCTTTGAGCACATGAAGCAAAAATAGGTGCGCAATAGTCAAATGATACAAATGGATTTGGTGATTGCTCAATGCAAATCAGAAACCTTTTCTTTCTTTTATGAGAGAAGGGAGGTTGAGGACACTTGAGAATAGCACGTTAGTCAACAACTTAAAATTGATCGGTGCATAATTTTGTTCGATTTTTCTCTCGATATAATTATAACTTTTTTCTTATCTCTTATTTTCTCTCGGTCAATAGTACTTGTTGCACATTGCGATCGACATCTTTGAATTCTAAGAAAAACCTCAAAATGATAAAAGTCAATGTCACTCCTCGGCTACTTCAGCGGGTTAGTGATAATGTGGCGTATGATGGCAAATTCAGAGTGGACCCCAAAATTGAAAGTTTGCATTATATATAGCAGTGATTAGTTCTTAAGGTCACCCAAGATTTCCCAACTTTTTTTCCAATAGGCTTTTCAGCCCAACAAACATGCCCTTTTCCACTTACTAAAAAGGTTAATTTTGAAAAAAAAAAAAGGCCCTTTTACGTGTATAGGTAGCCCAACAAACCAAACCAATAAGAGAAATTGGTGGGACTTTCAGTAAATTTCCTGATTTGTTAAGCGCTTTCAACTTCACTGGAAAAGCGTTGCCTGCAATTGGGAAATTGGCTTATCAGGCCTTAGCCTGAAAACGAGCCTGGCCCATCCCAATCCGACAATGTTGATTGAGAAATTGTCTCAAAATCAGCAAATAAGAAAGTGCCGGGCAATAATGAGATAACTCTATTCTCAAACTTTAACTTAATATGCAATGTAGTAAAGAAATTTTTAATTTATTCAATGTGACATCTGAATTTCAGCGTAATGCGCAATATCATTTTTGAACTTATATCAAATACCTAATGCAATCCTTCAATTAATTTAAGTCAACGAAATTTGTTAATTTGATTACAAATCCAACAAGCTCAAATGGTAGACAAGAAGATATTCGTTATCTCGAATTAAGATATAATGATCCACATCATCAATAATATGAATAAATCATTTTTCTTAACTTAAAAAGTTAAACATATTAAAAAGGATCATTATAATTTTTTTTGTGGCGATCCTCCGCAATCCTAACTCAGCGCAACATGTTTGTTTGTGGACGAGTTGCCGCTGGCCCAAAACTGAACTCTGACATGGAGCTTCAGCTTCCATGGCACAAAAATGTGTTCTTTGACTCAAAAGAATCATTAGGGTTCCTTGTTCTACGTTGGGATTATACTCTAAACATTTCTTCGATTTGAATTTCTTTCTACTGAATTTATGATCTACCTTCACCACCGTTCAAAACAGCACTCTTGACTTAATAATGTTATATCACTTTATAACTTTTTGGATAATTTTCTCATCTTCGTATTCAAATAGATTTGAAAAAAAGAAGCCAGACAAGATCCTTGGATGTAGATGATCATTCCCGATCGCCTCCAATTCCTGCCAATGATATCGACATTGCATGTTTTGAATATATCGCATGTAAATCGAATGACGACGTTGAAATGCTCTGGAGAGTGTTTCAAGCAGTTTGCCAAGTACGTATTCAGCATCTTCTTCTTTTGGAACTCGAGTCCTCAACGACGGATGAGGATCGCGCCTCGGGTGGAAAATGAACAGATCTTGAGCGAGACAAAGAATGTTCACATGATCACCAAAGCTGACTTGATTGCCGCCCGACGACCCACCTTAGTTCTCTCTATACTCTTCAAGCTTGCGCTCAACCTCTGCGCCTCGGATCTTCCTCTAGCGACTCAACATGGTCATTACTACATACTGCTCTCATCAGTTTAGATCAGTGCATAGCTCACTGTAAGAGCAACTGCATTAATCCTCGCTTGCTCCTTGGTTACAGCACGATTAGCTGCAAACAATGTCATGGTTGGATGAAAGCCCAAATTTCACCGAGCCATGACTAAACTCATTGTGCTCACAGGAGCCCTTACATGCGCATCAGGTCAGATCATGAGAAAATCAATCCTAGGAAGTTCATGGAGGCGAACGAGTTCAGTTCTTATCCTGTGTTCTTTCGCCAGATAAAAGCAGTGGAAAGAAACATGCAAGAATGCTTGATATTTACCTTTTTCTCTATTGGAATGTTATCTACATAATACCTTATACAAGATTATTCTCACCCTTACGCAGACCGCATCAGCAATTTTCCTCGAATGCCAAAATTGGTTATTTCAAACAAATCCCCGATTCCCTGTATCCTCTTGCCCACCTCGCCGCTAAGCTCCTTTAACTATGGTTTTCTTTAGCCAATAACATTTTCTGCTCCAACCCAGTTTCTTTTCCTTTAAGTGAGATCTGTGAAAATTTCGGACTGTCCAGAAAAATTAGACCATCTCCAAAATCTTTATATTTCCCGTGGAATTTGCAGCAACCAAGGTTGAGGACTGGCCACGCCAACAAACTGAAGAAATGAACTGTGAGGCATCATCCATTTCAGGCCCAGAAAATACATCTGTCCCGTTGAATTTGAATGATAGTGCAGGCATAGGGAAAGCCTTGTGGTAGATGAAAACCTGTTGACAAGGGAACATGGCCGTAAGCCTAGTGATCAGAATAGTTATCAAAGCAGATTCATAGAACTTATGAGATACAAGAGTTAACTTCAATGACAACTTGAAAACCAAAATGACTTAAAAAATATTGACATAGGCAAACGAGTGCTTTCTTGTCTGCCACACCAACAGAAAGGTATGCACTGCATTCATATTAGTCATAAGAGGGGCAAAAAATGACAATCAACAATTGCATATCATTTATGATATGGGAAGATCAGAAAATTTAGCTAATAGGAAACCGATTTGCCAAGACAGTGCGAGGAAATCTTGCACTATAAACATTGCAAGATAATTAATACAATGCCCTCTTCGAACTCCAAGTATACTGACCAAAAATCATCAATAGTCGTCATAGAATTAATTAAGGATTTGTTCAACTATCCGGATCAGCGCAGCATAGATATGCGTTCATTCATGCAGACATAAATAAGGGGAGATATCCTGCCATCTTGAAGTACCTCATTAGTTTCTGAACCTGTTGCTATGTAGCCATCGGATGCTGCCAAGCCAACAAAGTTCTGCAAGAAAAACATATTAATGGGATATCAAAGACGGGACAATACCCAAGCAAAATTTTGAATGACAAGATAACTAAGCCTGAAGTCATGATAACAAGTCAATTATTCAGACTGAAACACCACCATAACACCAGAGTGCCTCCAAGATTTAGGCTAAAGTTGATCTCGTTGAAAGCCACAACACTATTTAAAGGGACTTCTGGGCCACAACCAACACTTCTTGCAGCTTCACATCAAAGCTTGGGTGACTCGTGTACTGCTACAGCATTTTGATTTCCGATTTCTATTGAACTCATATCCATGGTATAATAGGAGATCAACAATCCCACCTTCTAGAAGCCAAAAACCATCCTCATAGTTGCCATTACATCCTCCAATCCAATAGCCACAAATCACTGTGTTCTTATGGAACATTTTTTTGGGCATCAACTTTTTTTAATTTTACATAGTTCTTTCTGGCAGGGCCATCATAAAAAAATGTGTCACTTGATGACAGCAGGGGAATGGCCAGATTTGGCAGGGAGCCACCGGCTATGAGTAAAAAAATCAGTGGGGATGGACCAAGTTAAAAAATGATCAGGAGGCTAACCTCTCTCCTCCACTTCCCCCCACGCCCTCTAAGAGCAGGTCCACTTTTAGTCAGTTCATTTGTCATCTGAATAGGACTGAATGCTCTTAACCACATCCTCAGCTGATTTTACGTGTCATCTATTTACTGCACTTTCATAACATTTCACCTAAAGAGCATGACAATCCTATTCATATCTTGTATAGCTGATCATATGATAAAAACCAGAAGTTATAGCCATATAAGACACTTGAGGAACTCCCAACATGGCTTTCCTATCATACCAGCTACACCAAATATTATGGGCATTGACTGCTTCCATATCTTTATGGCAATATAGCACTAATGGGCTTTCAATAGAGAAGTTCTGATAACTCCACGTCAAAATGGAAGACCATAAGCAAATTTTGCAAAAGCAACAGAACTAAATGAACAAAAGAAAATGAGACTTCATCTAATAACAGAGCATTAAGTAGAATTATATTGCCGACTGTACCTTCACATTCGTGTGACCTGTAAATGATTGAAGGGGAGTCTCAATAACTCGAGATGTGCACAATGACAAATCCCAAAGCTTCAAGGTGTTATCCGTGGATGCAGATACAATATTCACTGAATCCAGAAATTTGACATAACTGACGGTCTTGTTATGTCCTACTAATGTACACAAAGGAGCTCTTGAATTACGGAGATCATAGTAATAAATCTTATGATCTGCTGAACCAAACGCAAGAGAGTGGCCAGAATCCGAGGGAAACTGAACGCTACATACATTTGCCTTGGTTTGGATGGTACCAATACTCACACCCTGCAGATTCAACCCATATAAGAGAGAACAACTTATTACACATCCTGATCAACATATATATCACAGTAAACTAAATTTACGTTTAGTTTCAAAGCTGACATCCACCAAGTGCAAAAGTAGAATTGCCTGATTGATACTCCAAAGCTTGACAGAGCCATCATCACTCCCACTAGCCAACAATGTCGGATCTGCAGATGAAAAGTCAATGGACCAAACTCGTTTTTCATGCTCTCTCATTTCCATGAGGACCTGACTTCTTGAAACATCCCAGACCTAAACATAATGACCACTTAGCATTAACAAAGGTCAATTTGAAGAGGAATGATCATAAATCGGACTACACATACCTGTACCACACCTTCAAAGTTACTTGAAGCAATCTGGCTTTTAATATATGTATTCCAGCATATACTACTGAATTTCGACCTACCGGCCATTTCAACCACCGGATAGTGGATATCGCGATCTTCCATTAAGATAGCATCACACTCAAATACCTTAATTTTTTTATTTACACCAGCTGTGGCAAAAAAATCCCCATCTCGATCAAAACTGAGGGAGCACACTAAGTTGGATGAGTTGAGAAGATCCCCTTGTTTCAAGTCTGCCTTCACTTTTAACCGACTGAAAGACAGATACTTGCACAGTCCTTTGAGGAAAGGACTTATCCACCCACTCTTTCTATTTTCACTGTATCGCTCTCTTGACGCTGCTGTATTGATCGAACTCCTTTCAGTCAATACAACAGAGCCTTTACCATCACTGCTGAGAGGTGAAAGCTTCATCAACGGCTTCGTAGTTTGCTTGAGTTGTCGATATCTAGTCAAGAAGTATGCAGACTCCAGTTTGCTGAAGTTCTTCATTAAACGAGAGCTTTTTAAAAGAAAACTATCTTGGTCATAAACATGAGCATCCAGTTTCTTATTATCATCAGGATCATGGCGGCATTCTTCCCCATTATGAACCAGCAGCCCTGGTCTGCATCGCTTTCTAGATCCCAGGCTAGTAGTCTCATCATTGTCAACAAGATCGTGCAACGGGAGACTTGAAGCTGTCTGATCTTCCTTACCCAGTTCCGGGCATGAGTTTGTTCTGTTCTTCAGACTTACGTGTTGCTTTGTCACTTCATCAACATCGGAACAAAGAAGAGATAAAGTAGCTTGCAACTTATCAGCCACTTCCTGTTTTCTTTGTTGCATCAGCAAGAGAAACTCCAGCAACAATTCCTGTTCCTCTATCTTCTCTCTGAGCTCCATTGCAGCTTCACGTTCCTCCAGGTTATCTCTCGGCTCATTAAGAAACTGACTCTGCAACAATCCGCTGCAACACATCATTTAAAAATGACATTAGAATTCAATGGCATTCTTGCAGGCAACACAAATTTTCTAATAGGCTTCAAGCCTCGTAGATATTGGAAATTGTCAATCGCCAAAAAGCAAACTAAGCTTGCTATGGCCCAACTAAGGAGGATTCTATAATACAATACAAAGTTGTTTTAGTGTCAGCAACAATTACGATAGGAATGTGACTGTAGGTTGACAACCGCATCTAAGTTTAGAATACAATAATAAATTTGAGAGAAAGTACAATTAGCAATACAAAAGCAATATCAGATGTTAAAAGTGTACAGAGCTGCATCAAAGTCAATTCATCACATTTAATTAAGTCAATGTAAAACATTTGAACACTTTTATCTTCATAATTTAAATCCATCCTACCAGAGGACATATTGATGATGAAGTTGCCACATATCACATGATAAATGCTGGTAAACAAGGACTCACCTAGAGAAGAAAAATGTGTTGCGGACTTGAATTATAATTGCACTATGTGAACTTAGCACTTTTAGGACCAGAAACTCGAGAATTATGGTAAGGATTTATTCAATACCAATTGATGACAATAGCAATTGAAGCCCCATCCGGGAGACAAACGTTAAAGGCCTTGACCATAGAGTCTCAAGCATGGACTTGAATCATAATTGCACTATGTGAGCTCAAGCACTTCTAGAACCAGCAATTTAATATTATGATAAGAATTCACTAAATACCAACAGACAACAATGGCAACTGAAGCCCCATCCAGGAGACGATAACCCAAGCATGTATAAGAGGGTTTCAGATGGTAACTATACCTAACAAAGTTTAAAACAACAAAAAAATTTGAACGTCCTCTACTCTTCACCATTCTTTAAAAAGTATGAATGGCTAGATGTGTTTGACAATCTTTTTGACTCTTGCATCATAACTAATCACTCTTATTAAAACGGCAAGTGGGTTGAAGATACGGACAAAAATCAAGCCCCAAAGACGGTTTGAGATGAACAGTTAGGATAGATCTTGCGCATTCTTCAAATTCCTCACTGTAGTCTTGTAGGCAGCTAGGTTGTCGTATTAGGAGTGCTTTCCAATCCTGTAATCACTCGATTGAGAAAATGTCCATGACGTTGACATGGACATGCAATGATCCAACTAGGACAATTGAGGACAAAACTTGTTTTTGCTAGATATTCCAAACCTTAAATGTGCCTGCGTTTTTACGTATATGATTTGAATCTTTCAGTCCATAGCATGTATATCAGCGCTATATGAGCATCATACACACTACAGTGCATTTCTTCTTCTAAGGAAAAGTACGACACCTGCAACAACTATTGGGAAACAAAAGATGAGGGGATACATAACAAACTGCAATGTATGATGAAATTAACAAAATTAAAGGCTAAAGTCTCATACTTCTGCTAGGATACAAAAGAGACGCATGCACCATTCAGCCACAACTAGTTAGAGAGAAGTTACACCAGTTTAGACTAAGTAGCAGAAAAGTCAAGGAAAGGCCGTGATAAAGACATGTTAAGACGAACAAAGTCAAGGAAAGGCCGTATTAAAGACATGTCGCGACAAAGACCACTATTTCTACACATCTAACTCAATTAAACATATATCAGATACATTTTGAACTGGCAAATAGCATGATAAAAGGAATAATCACCTCATCATTGGTCGACTTCTGGGCTCGGGATGGAGTAACCATAAGCAAAAAGAAGCTTCTTTCGGCCATTTTAGCAGCAGCGTAGGAGGAAGAACCCGATGTCTCAGACTAGACATTGTTCTGCATTTCTCTTCACTGGAGCTGAGTGGACAAAATAACTGCTCAAAAAGAGAGGAATCTAATCAGTAATCAGTACACAGAAGCAATTTGCAAAGTCTACTAATTCATTTCTTCCCAAGTATTCGTATAAAAAGAGAGGCAACAAACTTCACTGCTTGAATTTCACAGACAAACCTCGAAAAGGAGGATGCCCAACCGGTATATATCTGACGCACAGCAACTAGGAGCCCCAGCAACCTCCTCAGGGCTAGTATACCAACTTGCTTCCATCAGCAACACCTGTTTCATGGGAAAAGGTGGGGCATTCTCTTTTGCTTGTTCGGCAATGCTCCCATCTTTGATCTTATTGTCACCAATCTCTTCCACTAATGACACTTTGGCCGCATAAATGGAGCTTGATCGGATGATGCAACTATTACCCGATAGCTCAATAGTGGGAGTTTCCATGGAATGAGAATTCTCACTTCTTCTCTGTGGATGCATGCCATGGGGAAAGGAAGATGATTCGTCCTTGGCCTCAGTTCGGCTATTTGACCCATCTTCCAAAGAATCAGATCCTGAATCTGAACAAGAAGCGGATTCTATGAAGGAGACCCGGTTGAAAGAAGACATGACAAAGCAAGAAGGCCGCACATTCTGGATGACAATTCCTTGCGAATGGGCAACATTCACTATCTCCACTATTTGTCTAAATATATGCAAACATTCCAATTCATCCACTTGTCTATCAGGTTTGTCCAACCACTGTCTCAAGCTTACATCATCCCACTCTAGGGCACGGAAGAAAGGGTTAACCGTTAGCTCCTCCTCGAAATCACGAGATAATCCGGCTTGATTTCTAAGGCTATCGGCAGAAGCAGAAAGAACTTGATCTCTTACCTTTCCAAGAGCAAAATCCTGCTGTGCATCATCCGAAACATCGACTCTCTCACCATGATTACTGTCCAAAACATTAGATGTACTTAATCCCCTAGAACTATCAGACTTGTGCCAAGCAGAATCGGATGAACCTTCCATGGTTATCCACCCAATGCTGCATGAAGCCCACAAAATACACGTCCAGTAAAGGGAGGTATTCGCCAACTTCTACTGAATTCCACCATCACCGTAGGCATCACAAACTCCGAAGCAAACGAACAGATCGCCCAACTACCCAAAAGGTCAAATGCCCGGTTCCTTTGTAATGGCAGAATACCTGGTGGCCTTCAGATTAATACAAGAATGAAACGGGTTTACGTGATACTAACTAGGCAAGCGATACCAGAAATAGAAATTCAGCAGAGGAACCTCGAAACCTATGGGGAATTATTTCTCAGCAGGAACGAAATAATGAAACGGCAAAAGCAAGCACGTAGAGGAAAAGTGAAAAGGTACCTCGATTATAAATTCTAGCCAAACAATGCACCAGTGGATACGAAGAGTGTTTTCTCGTGGAGCTTCATGTCCATTGGTTCAGACCATGTGCGTGTTCGAGGGAGAGGGAGAGGGAGAGGGAGGGAAGGAGGGGCACCAGTACGGTTGCGAGCACACCCAAAAAATGATCTTGTCCCTCTGTACCTGCTAGGCTAACCTGAGAAGAGAACCACACACCAGAAACTTTAATTGCACTCCTCCAACACGATCTCCACAGCCTCATAAATTCCCATCATTTTTTTCATACGGCCAAAAAAAAAAAGAATCTCCCCCACGAAAAAACCAGGCCGTCTGTGAACAAAAAGAGAATATGTGTGTATATATATATATATCAGATAACAAATCGGTACTGACTTTATTTATTGTTGTTTGCTTATGAAACCCCTCAACTCAAGGTCACTCCTTTCCTTCATCCTTTATCTTCCCCGCTTTATTCCCACCCGTCTACGTGGCACAAACATGGCCTCAAGCTAGGGTTTCTTCGAGAACAGGGGAGCTGAGAAGAAAGTAATACAAAAATGCGTGGGCCATCAAGAATAACGACTGGAAAGTATTCTCATTTCTCCATGCTCCCCTCGGTTCTGGCCCCCCTTGCACAGCTTGTCGCGGATTAGGTTTTGGAAACTTGCCTATGGAGAATAAAGAATTGGAGCGCCGGTCGCCCGGTTGCCATAAGAAGAAAGTGGAGGTGATTAAGTCCGAACTTTACGTGATTAATAAATTAAGCACTCGGATTAAACAAACATTGGAT